>PVKB01000220.1:91749-387518 GCA_004027205.1 Ctenodactylus gundi | reverse complement strand
AAGATGCTAGTGGTATAAAGATATGGTAATGCCTTTATTATTCCCTTGGATTGAGTTGGTAAAAACACATTCTAAGACATTAACAATTATTGGTGCTTAGGTAATAATATGTATTTAAATTTTACATACACAAATGACTAAAAATTATAACCAAAACGTTTCTAAGATGTTATCTTACTTAAATATTACTTAGTTAAATTTTTATCTTAGCAAAATAATTTGAAGTGGTATTGCAGTAAAGTCACGTGTTATAGGAAGCAAGCTAAAAAATATTCTGACTGATATAGCTAAACCAAATACCAAGTACAGGATTTGCTGGTGACTCTAGGTGTATATGTTCTCTCTCTCTTTCTCTCACTCTCTCTTTCTCCCCCCCTCCTTCCCTCCCTCCCTCCCTCTCCCTCTCTCTGGCTCTGTCTGGCTCTGTCTCTCTCTCTCCCTCCCTCTCTATCTCTTCTCCTCTCTCTGTCTCTCTCTCTCTCTCTCTCTCCCTCTGTCTGTCTCTGTCTGTCTCCAGATGAAATAAATATAAATAACTTGATTTTTAAAAATTGACCTGAGTTTATTTTATTTTAAAGTGTAATACTGGTTTTAGTAGAATACTATTTAATGATTTTCAATTTTAAAATTTTTTTCAGAGTGCTTATGCTATACCAACTATGGCTTTTTCATTTCTCTGCCACACCTCAGTGTTGCCCATATTCTGTGAACTTCGAAGGTACTGTAGAATCCTGAAATACTTTAAATGATTTAAGTGTGTCATTTTACCTCTAGGCCTTCCAGATTGACTGGCATTCTCACTAATGAATCCTTCTGTCTCATCATTGGATTCTAAGTGTTAGTTTGAAATTAAACAAAATGAGAGTTTTGACTAAGTTCAGAATGTTTCCTGGGAATGTAATCCTTATATATTAATTTTACATTAAAAATTCTAAGATATAATATTGGTGACTTAAGTGTTTAATGATTGAGTAATCCTCTTGAGTAGCTTGGGGCATACTGTTTATTTAGATATGTTTCAGGTCACAAATCCTCATTTTGCATTTTTATCTTTTAGCCCCTCAAAGAAAAGAATGCAGAAGGTCACCAATACAGCAATTGCTTTAAGTTTTCTCATTTACTTTATATCTGCACTATGTGGATACCTCACATTTTATGGTGAGTATATTGTTAAAATAAATAAATAAATTCTTGTATAGATAACCTCACATGTAAGGTATGCTGTCCTTCTGCCTGTCATAAGTACTTTAGTTTTTTTCAGGTCCCCAGATTATTGTGGAGTATTGTGGTAGAGCTGAGGCATTAATGAACTGATTCTTTTTCTCTTAGAAAGGTGGAGCAAGTTTGAAATAAATGACTTTATGTAGAAATTCAATGTTCAGGGGCTTGATATCTTTATATAACATAGTGAGTTTTTAAAAAAATTGTATATTCAGTATATTAGACTGTAGCTCAGACATTCAGGAGGTGGTAAAATAAATTTTAATTACAAAAGAATAAGTTTGAGGAAGGGTTTGTAATGTGTAATGCTGATATGATATATAGGTGCATAAAATACTTAAGTTCAATATAAAAATGTATCATATGTAAATATACTAATAAAATGGAGAGAAAGAATAAGTTCAAAATTAAGTTTTACATTGAATTACAGCTATAAACTTTTCAGTGTGTGAAAAATTTTAGTTATTTCATATAGTCCTTTTCTTACTATCTCTGTGTTATTGTAGCAGTAACCAAGGCCATCCTATTAATCAAAATCTGTTTTTACATTTAATACTTATATAGAGTGAGACTAAGTAGAGCTTTGTGGCTTTGTATGTACCACCAAGAAAATATTATTTCTATTGTGAGCATGATATCCTTAAGGACACACTCAAAAGAAAGTAAAAACATACTGTCAAGCTTTTTGATCACCACTAATAAAATTCTTGAAATATGTGTGCTCTATTTTTAGTTTTTATACAGACTTGAACTCAATAAGAATTTTCTGTTAATAACATGGTGAGGTTTCTTGAAATTCAAAAAGATTCGGTATAACAAAATAGCTGTACACAGGCAACACAGTGTGATCATAAAATACGGTGAATATTGAAAGTAAAAAATTTTGTTATACTAAAAGGCAGAAAACCCCTTTAAACCCTCCCTTAATTTCAAAAATACTGTCTTAGTTACTTTCTCATTTCAGGGACAGAATACCCACAATTTAAAGGAGGAAAAATTTGTTCCCTTTCATAGCTTCAGAAGATCACTGTTCATACGTGGGTGGTTAGCAATAGTAGAAGCACATGCTGGAGCCATAGCCAGAGGAAAGTGGTTCGTGGCATGGCAGACACGAAGCCAAGTGAGGGAGGAAGGACAGAGCTACCCTTCTGGGTCCTGTCACAGTAATCCACTCCTTCTGGGTCAAGCCCTAGAATTCCGCCCCATTCAAAAACCAGGCCCCACCTCTAACAGCATATGGTCCCATTGGTATTTCACAACATCCTAATACGTGAGAATTTGGGGGGACATTCCAGACCATACCATAACACACACTATTCTTGCCACTTAATTGAAGAAGTCTTGGAAGACCTCTTTGTGTGTGTATTTAGTTGTGATATGGCGGTTGCCCTGATGAATGGAATATATTCAAATTACTTGTTTACCTTGTATGGTAATTTTGACTTTGGGAAAGAGCCAGAAGTTGCATGGTGCCAGAGCCAGGGAGTAAGGAATTTGAGGATACACTATAAGGTTTTTACCAGACTGCCTCTGCATTGGATGGTGCTTGGCAGCAGATTTTTGATCACGTCTCATTAAGACACTCGAAAAAGACTTCCAGAACTGCTTCAGTAAGTAGCAAGACTAATGGGTGCTATGGATTGAGTCAGGAATGCACCCCAAAAGCTTCATATAATACCATACTTAGGGAATTATATGCTGTTGGGAAGTGGGGCCTAGCTGAAATGGGTAGATGCTTGGGGATTGACCTGGAGGGATTGTATCAATTTGTTGAGATTGAAGGATACCCAGGGCAGATCTTTCAGGTGTGTGTTAATGATTTATGGGCCAGGAAGTGAGGGAGGGCCTGGATGTGGGGCAGCCCAACTGACACCTTGAAGTAATTAAAGGAAGGAAGAAGAAACATTGTTACACCTAGTTCCTGGGGAAGCTCTGGCCTTGCCCGAGTCTCCAGGCCTGCTTGGCTCCTGGTTTATTTGACTTTCTGTCTGCAATGCCTGAGCAGTTCACCAGCCTCTGCCATGTCTTCCACTGTTGCTGGCTACCAATGGATGGACCATGTAAGACCTTCTGAAAAGGAGCTAAATAAATATTTCCTCCCATAAGTAATGGATATCAGGTTATTTTGACTCAACAACAAAAAAAGTAACTAAGACAGTGAGATAAGTGTGTTTGAGGTAGAGGAGGATATTTTGAGGAGGCTTAATAGCAAGATGTCTTATATGGTAATTTTTAAAAATTTGAACATTCACCATATATTTTTGATAACTTTGAAATCTTACCTGGCACAGATACTACTGGTTATTACTTATTGGAATTTCGTGGAACCAGAAATATTTCAAGTTTCAGAGATTTGGAGATTTCAGAAAACTTGGAGAGAATTTTGTGTTCAAAGAGTGTTTGATTTTAGAACATTTTAGATCTTGGATTTTCAGATTAGAGGTACTCTAACTGTACATTTTTAGAGATCTTCAACATTAATTTAAAAAATTCAAAAATATTGCCCTTTATCTCCTGATGATAAGTCAGACTACCGGAAAGGAGCCTTCCTTATGCGACCTACTGATAGCCAGGAAGGAAGATGAGAAATAGTCTCATGAATCATTAGGTACTTAGGAGCTATATTAAATTGTAAGAATGAGAACTTAGAATGAAGGAGATATGGAGGATGGATGAATGCTAATACATTAATTGAGCTAAGATTTAAGTGTCCGATGCCTTGGGTAAATTCATTGCCCAATTTAATCTTTGTAACAACTCTGCAAGGTGTACACAGGTTCATTGACCTGCAGCTATTCAGTAGTGGAGTTGAAACTTAAATCGTATTTTGTCTTTTTCCAAATCCATGCTTTTTTTTTTTTAAACTGTGCTGCCTTCTCAAAAATTATGGGAATTCTAGTAATCTGGGGGGCTGAGGCAGGAGAATTGCAAGTTCAAGCCCCGGCAGGGCCACTTAGCAAGACCATGTATCAAAATTAAAAAATTAAATAAAATAGGTTGGGAATGCAGCTCAGTCTGAAAGCTCCCCCCACCCCCCCAAAAAAAAATACATTATACAAGTCAGATTTCCTTCATTTCCAAGGTCTTTTTAAAATAAACTTTCGAAAAAAAAAAAAAACCTAGCTGTGTTAAGCTCAAGGCACATCTGTCCTTTTGCGTAGCCATTCACTCATTATTTTCATTGCTTAAACATAAAAACTCAAGTTTTTAACATATAAATGAAGTGTTTTCTAGAGAGGGATTTGCCTTGTTGTCAGTTGAAGCCTTTTATGTTGTCTCTGTCTTAATCCTGTTTTCATAATGTGAATTCTTCAGAATATCCAAATGTTATATAGTAGAAAAAGACATACATAAGAAAAAATCTCACAGGAGGTGGGCAGATGATAGGTAAAGATGGACAGACAAATTGGTATCTGATTCCTGCTCCAAAGGCAGACGGTACAGGCGCTGGTTTGTCCT
Source organism: Ctenodactylus gundi (assembly GCA_004027205.1). Taxonomy (NCBI): domain Eukaryota; kingdom Metazoa; phylum Chordata; class Mammalia; order Rodentia; family Ctenodactylidae; genus Ctenodactylus; species Ctenodactylus gundi. The sequence continues at coordinate 382,838 of PVKB01000220.1, read as the reverse complement.
TCACAGTGGTTCGTTTTTCCCCATTATTAATAATAAGAAAACTCACATGGTTATGAAGTCTTTTTATCAGAATAATGAGGCTTTTTTCATGTGGCAAAATTTACTAATTAAACCTGACATCATATTAAAACTAGCTTGGAATCAAAGCTTTGATTTATTCATACATTCATTTATTTATTTATAATTTGTACAGGCTGGTCCTGCACTCACAATTAATCCAGGCTTACCTCAAACTCATGCAGTCCACCTGCCTCAGCCTCCCTAGTGCTGGAACTGATATAGCTGTGTGCCACTACACCAAACTAATTTTTATGTGTTGCTGGGGGATTGAACCCAGGACCTTGGGCATGCTAGGCAAGTGGCCTAATGACTGAGCTATACCCCTGGCCCCAATTTATTTCTTAGATAAGCAACTAAAGCCCAGAGAGGTGAAGTGACAGATCACAGAATTAAAAATAGGTTTCTAAGTACTAATCCAGTATTCTTTCTGTTAAGTTTTGTAAGTTTCATCCCATTTGACAGTGTGTGCTGAACAGGAGAGGACAGCCTTTTGAATCAGTGGCATATATAACTTCAAGGGAGAACTCGCCATCAAGTCTTCTCTGAGATTTGTAGATTTATCTGAATTCAAAGAAGTGGGTTGTACTGTATCCCTTACACATTATAAGTAAAGCTCAGCTAAGAACACAGCATGATTGGCTCGAGAGATTTTCATCCTGGGAATGGAGAAAGTAACGTGACATATATTTCATGTATTTTGTAACAAATCTGATTCTTCAGGCTTCTAGAGCTGCTTGGCATCCTTTTATCCAGAGCTCGCAGATTTAGATAATATCTTCTTTTTCAGATTAAAAGGATTTATAGATATATACCTAGATTAATAATACTGGCTATACTGGTAGGTGTTAAAGCATTATGTGTGAGGAAGAGAGAAACGTCCCTCTGGTGAGCCAGACTAATGCCTAAATATTGCATAATAACCACAGCAGTTTAAAGTCTACAAGATTGTTAAGCAAGACGTGTTAATAGCTCATTTTATGATTCAGAAAATGGAAATAAAATAGTTTGCCATATTTCTCCAAAGACTTGCAAGTATCTCACAGATTTGGAAATAGAATCCAGATTTCCTGGCTCTTCTTGGTCTCCTGCTTAGCCCACTAGCCCCATATAGTGTACACCTTGTTTGTAATACTTAATTCATTTCCCTGCATTTCTGGTTCAGATTCTCAGCACCTCTCGGTGGTAGCATCAGTAGCCTTCTGTTGTTACCGTGTGGAGGCTTTCCTTCTAGTCCATTCTTCTGCTTAGTTCAGATAACAAATTCTTGCCAAATCATTGCAGCCCCAGATAGGCCCGCCAGACTGAGCCTAACCCTGTGCAGAGCTGTGTCACAGGTGTTCAGTGCCCTCCCAGCCCTGGCACGTGATGCCCTCTTGGCTCTCTCTTCACAGTCTCTTTCAGCCCTGAAGTACTCAGTAGGATACTCAGTGTGCTCAGATGCCCAGGCCTTTTACGACTCGAGGGCTTCTGCTTGCTTCATGTCTCTCAGCTGGAGACTCTCTTCCTGACATCTTTGAATGGCAGCCCATGGTCATTGCCTCATTGATGTTCTCAGTAACTCTAGGGCAGTGTATTATTGTCTCCATTTTAAAGATATTGGAACTAAGACTCAAAGAAGTTGCCTTTAAATAGTGGGATGTGAGCAGTGCTCTGTGGTCTCTGTTTAGAGACACTCTTAGCCCTTTGTTCAGGTATTGCCACTATGGCTGTGCTTGTGTGTGTACTTTCTGTTGTGTCCCTATATAGACATCATATTTTTTCCTTTAAGTTTTAAAGTCCTTGAAAACAAAGGTATGCATGATTTTTTAAAGTTCCCCAAAGCGTTCTTTCTAAAACTATACTCTCAAGCTAAGAGTCACTGCAGATATTGACATGCAATGTTCTTGACCACCCGTATTTTTCTTCATTGAACTTGAGGATGAGGGGGGCATGTGAGAACATAGGAATATTGTGAGGCAAAAGCCTGATTGACATCTGTCAACCCTGTCCCTGACTGCCGTCCTGGCTTAATGTAAGCCACATTCGAAATACTTTGTTCTCTCTTTTATAAAAGATAAATCTACAAATGAAATGCTTATTAATGAAGTTGGTTGTATACACAGACTTTATAAAATTGTAGAAAATATTGTGGTGTTGAGGAAAAGAAATCAACTTTGGCACCATAAAACACTGGGTGGATGTCTCTGCCAGCCCTGCTTCATTGTATTGTGTGATCTTAGGCATGTGCTGTAAGTCTACAAATTTTGAGCCTGACTACTGGTTGCATGTTGCCACAGGGATCTGTTCAACAAGGCATGTGCAAGCACTTTACTGACAGCATGAGTGTTCAAAACTGTCTGATTACAAAAGTTCTAAAGAGATATTTTTGCACACATTCATTGTCATAATTTTGGAAATTCTACCCATTCTGGTTTCAAATTTCATTAAAAAGGTCAAAGCATTGTAGGTTTCAAGAAGATATTTAACTAGTATCTGTGTTTCATAGGATAAAGAAAAGGCCAGAGATTGATTTGGTAATGGGACTCCAATATGACTGAATTCCATTAGTGCAATGAAAAATAACTTTGCTGTTATTGACATTTTAGTACATAGTATATAATATGATCCTTATTGTTTTTTTTTAATTTATAGACAAAGTGGAGTCACAATTACTACAAGGTTATAGTAAATACTTGCCACATGATATTGTTGTCATGACTGTGAGGTTATGCATATTATTGGCTGTGCTTTTGACAGTCCCTCTAATCCACTTCCCTGTAAGTATGCTTAAAGGTTTTGTTACTTAGTGTAGTGGCTCCCTAATATGGCAACACTAATTCTTTGCAGACCTGAACCTTTGAGTCACAGTGAGACTTGTATATCTTATTCATTTGTCAAGTAATTGATCAAAGACTTCATATGTACATATGGCCCCATGAAAGCACAGACATAACAGTGAACCACTAAGCTAATTTGTGCTTTTCGAGATTTAGTTTAGATTTATGTTGTCCAACAGCATTGTTTCCAATTTAGAGACTATAGTTCTAAAGGTTGGGCGGGTTCTCCCCACTATGTATTTTGTTTTCAAAAGAATGTGTGTAAAGAGGAGAAAGTCAAGTCAGCAGAAATAAGCTCCTACTGGCTTATTGTAGATTTACTTTCACATGGACATGCAAGTTTAATCCTAGTAAAAAATACTCTACTTGCGCTAGAATTGCAACTGGAGGGGAAGAACAAATTTTCGTTCTGTGCTTTCTTGCTGTCCATAAGAATCTTAGCAATTTCTGAGGAAAAAAAGGGGGGCTTCAGGTATAAATGTTTCTGCATGGATATCTTGAATCTCTAACAGGGAGTTTAAAAAAAGAAAACCTGGACTTTTGAGATTTTTTTTGCTGCTTCCTGTGCAGACTGAAGTACTGCTGAGAGGGGCTATCCAAACTCCTGTGGGAGTGACCACCTGCTGCCTGCCTTAGCCACTTTCCGTATTCCATGCTATGAAACAGATAGTATAAAATTATAAATGCTGTTTATTTCCAACAGCATGGTCACTTTTTTCAGATTTAGATTGTTTTTCCACTTAGTGCAATGAAACTGATTTTTGCTATTTCATTACAGTGTTGTTGTTTGTAATTTTAAAAGTTATGTGATCTAAAAAATTGCTTGAGATTTTTTTTCTAGAAGATAATTTTTATGAGTGCATACGGAAAGGGTTATATATGTGAACAATTTATGTATATAAATACTTTATAATGATTTTTATGCTATTTTTTGAAATCTAAATGTTTTGGATATCATGGTTACTGTACATGTGCTTCTGTAAGCAAATATTTTGTCTTTGATACTTCACTTTGCTTAAATCTGTTTCTTTCTCTATTATACAGGCCAGAAAAGCTTTGATGATGATGTTTTTCTCCAATTTCCCATTTTCCTGGATTCGCCACTCTTTGATTACTCTAGCACTCAATATTATTATTGTTTTGCTTGCAGTGTATGTTCCTGACATTAGAAATGTATTTGGTGTCGTTGGTAAGTTTTCCATTTCAAAAAGAAAACACATAATAAAATGGATAAAATTGTTACAGTGCATCACATTTGAATCCAATAATATCTTTTTCTTCCCTCCATCTTACAGGTGCTAGTACCTCCACGTGTTTGATTTTTGTATTCCCAGGACTGTTTTATCTTAAACTTAGCAGAGAGGATTTTCGTGCGTGGAAAAAGCTTGGAGTAGGTTGTTTTTCTTTGTTTCTTTTATGACTTTTATTTTTAAAAAATAAGTTGTTTGTACTATCTATGTCCAAAGGCTGAATATGTCTTAAAATATAAAATACATTGTTGAGAAGCTTTAAACTACTCTTAATTGTTCTTTTTATCTTTTTTTTATTTCCACAGGCTTTTGCTTTGCTCATCTCCGGAATTTTGATTGGGAATTTTAGTTTAGCACTCATTATCTTTGATTGGATCAATAAATGAGAGAAATATTTTTCTACTTCTTATGAAGAGTAGTTTACCTTCATAAGTAAGGAGTCATTCTGGAAGGCACCATGAATGAAAAATACTTTTTCATGAAAATCATTAACAGAAGAGCAGAACTAAATGGTAATGTATAGGAGAGAGCAAGAGTATAATTATAATCAAACAAACTCAAGATGCTCTTAAATGTACTGAGTCAATCTTTAATTATTTGGGATTTTTAAAAATTAGTTTTAGGGGTTTTTTGGAGTAATTTTATCTCCTCAAAAATATTGAATAGAAGATAAACGTGCCCCCCGTTATACACAGTTCCCATTATTAACACCTTATGTTGGTATTCTGTATTCCTTCCACTTAATGAGCCTGTATTGAAACATTATTATTAACTAAAGGCCACCATTTACATTAGGGTTCATTCTTGGCCATCACAGATATTTTTGCTTTGTCCCTAGTCTTGCCTTTTTTACTATATGATCAGGATCATATAGTAGTAGTTATCAATTTCAGACTGGTTTCTTTTATTTGACAATATAAAATTAAGTCTCCTCCGTGTCTTTTTGTTGCTTAATGGCTCCTTTTATTTTAGCATGGGGTGATACTCCACTACATGGATGTACCATAGTTCATTTAACCGTTCACCTTTAAAAAGTCCTTTTTATTGCTTCTAATTTTTTGGCAATTATTTATAAAGGTATTAATAAATATTTGTATGTAGGTTCTTATGAAGACATGCTTTAAACTTTTGGGGTAAATGCCAGGGAGCATAGGTATGGCTAGAGTATCTTTAATTTTATAAGAAACTGCCAAACGGCTTTCCAAAGTGGTTGTAGCATTTTGCCTTTTCCCTAGTAATGAAGCTCCTGTTTTCCCACATCATCACCAGCATGTACTACTGTTACTGTTTTGAATTTTCACCATTCTAATCATCTAGTCATGTGCCATTGTTGTCTTAGTTCCTGATCACTATTGACCTGATGTTGAACATCTCATATGTCTGCTTGACCACTGTGTCATCTTTGGTGAGAGATCTGCTCAAACTCTTCACCCTGTTTTTAATCAGGTTATTTTCTTATAGTTGAGGTTTAGGTTTTCATTGCATATTTTTGAATTTCTGTCCTTGATAGGAGTTTTGCAAAGTTTTTTCTCTATCTCCTCCTTGGTTCCTTTAATAGTGTCTTTCACAGAGCAAAAGTGTTTAAATGTTCTTAAATATATTCCATGAAAGTTTCTTTTAAATTAATATGTTTATACACAAAATTGATTCTTAGCATGTAGGTTAATATTATTAGCATTAACTCCTAATAACAAAATTGTTAGATTAGTCCACTTGTATTTTTTCCTGCCCCCGAATCTTATTTAAACACTGGGAATATTTCTGTGTTCATTTTAAGATTCTCTGTTGTTTATTATGTGGATTCAACACTTAGATAAGCTTTCTTGGCTTGTCCCTAAAACATGAAATTCTATGTGACAAACAGACACAAATATTGATCATTTATATCCTATTTGTTTGGAGGTTCTAAATCATTGCAGTTTTCCCATGGCCAGTTTGGCTAATTTCTGGTTGGCAGCCAGAAAGTAGGGCTCTTCTGCCATGAGTATTCTATGTAAAGGGCCACATGGTGAACAGCCTATAGAAGCCAGGGTGTATCAGTAAAAGTGTAATTCTACATGTAAAGTAGGGAGTTGGATGCAAAGTGGCGATTTGCATATATGGAAATGTATACTTTCACTGGTGCCCTCTTGCTTCTCCTTTAGAAGATAGGCTGAAAGGTGACAGCTGAGCTTCTCTTTTGAGAAGATCAAAGATATTTTTTGGCACCTTGAGAACAGTCTGGTATAATGGGGAAAAGATAAGCTTTTGGGTTAAAATTATTTGGATTCAAATCTCAATGAAAGGCATACTACCGTATGTCTGAAAGTCTCCATTTTCAAATCTATGTTTTGGAGTTAATGCTAATTATGCAGGGTTGTGTTGAAAGAGTTAAATCATCTTCTATAGATTATATGTAGACCAAACTAAACTTTGTTAATTGATTGTATACTCTTCCTGCCTTTTTCTGATCCCTTATCTGGATCAGGAAAATGAAATCACTTTCAACCAAAGACATGAAAACGTATCTTGGAGCTTTTTCATCTTCCATCTTGCAGGATTATTATCTTCAGAATCTTTCTATAGCCTGTGACTGGAGCTTTCCCACAGTTGTACTTCTACTAATGCGTTCCTGAAGCAAGGCTCCTAGGAGAGTCCCAGGGGCGTGGCCAGGGCTGGTGTCCACTAGGGGCTGCCCATGGGGCTTCAGGTCAGACAGAGCTCATCAGTTTGATAGGCTACAACTTGTGCTCTTTTGTTCTTATGAAATTGTGGGTCCAAGTATACTTAGGTGTTCAACTGCTTAAATAAACCTAAACTCCAGTAATACCAAAATAACCCTAAATCCACAACAGATGCAGGATACCCCCCTGGGGCAAATGTTAAGTGTCATGACAGCTGGGCATCAATTAATACATTTGTCACCTGCTCATGAGATAGTGTTGTGGGAGGTTTGACAAAAGGGACAAATAACTGATGAAACACTTGACATAAAACTTACTTGATATCAAGAAAAATAATTAATGGAGTTGTTCATTTTTGTTTTGCTTGAGTGTTCTGCCTCATCTAGTTGCCTGTTTGGTATCACAACATTCTCTTGGAATTTGGAGGAAGTTATTAAGATGGCTGGTGAGAGCAGTACCACTTTCACCCGGATTACCAAAGAAAACCTTGTTCAAGTACTCCTCAGCATTTTTTCTGGGAAATATGGGCCTTCTCATTAGGCTTAATGCTTATAATTTATTAGGTAATAACTGTTTAAAATAAAGCTAAGTAAAGCACAAAATATATACTTTTCTAGCATTTGGAGACTTACTTGCTTAAATTAAAAGAGAAAATGCCAACACTAAATTACTTTCATATGTTGAGAGTGGAATGTTTAAAAATTGTACTTTTTAAACAATGTTTACTCGTGAGCTTAGCATTTAAATGGTTAAAACAAGCCTTTGAAGTTAACACTCCATTAAGATGAATGGGGGTAATTCACACCTCTGCTGGTGCTGTATTATTTCAGGCTGGCTGCGGGGAAAACAGGACAGGAGTAGGTTGATTTACTGTGTGAAGGCCCTTTTAACTCTCAAGGTCTGGAAATCTTTGTTGTATTTTTCCCCCTTTTTCTGCTAGAAGTAGATCTGAAATTCACTGCAATCTAGGTATAGAATTGAAGTCTTGAAAGTACCTTAGATTCTTTACTATCTGGCAATACTATATCTGTTTTTTTATGGGTACAAGTTCCCAGTCATCTCAACCTCTCTGGCTTTGTTTGATCCTACACTGTAATGTTTCTATCCAGCATTTGGTAAACTTCAGCTTTGTACCTGGTAATTTCACCACTGGAAAATCAGAAAGAATCCATGTTCAGGTTAAACTTTATATGTATTTTCAGTGAGTTATAAACTACTCACTGGCCTTTGTGTGTTTCTAACAAATGCTTCATTTTTGCAAAATCTGTACTCTTGTATGCCTGCATATGAAGTGTCTATCTTTAAGAACTTTTTGTTTCCCATATTCCTAGAGTAATGAAGTGAGCTAAGATCAGCCAGAAAAGATTTATTCTTTTCTCAATATGTCTTTTGTATTAGAACTATTTTGGATTTGAAACATTTCCTTCCACCTTTGGAAATGCTATGGTTGTTTGACCCTGAGAATCTATTTTAGAGCCTAGGAATGAAGTTATGGTAACACAAATAAAATGATGAACATTGTGTGAGATGTTAATGAATTCAAAAGTTCTCTTCAATTTGAACGGATTTTTTCTTCTTTCTCTCCCCTGTTTGTGGGATCCAATTCCTGAATAATATGGGTCAGGTATGGCGAATACTTCTATTCTGAGCTGCCTTTAGTGCTCACATTGCCAGTAGTACACTGCACAGAGCTAGAAATTAGATGCTAGAAACAAAGCTACTCCAACTGAATTAACTTTAACCTGTTTGTCTTTTTGGCATATTAACAGCACTCTGCTTCTGGGTTAGAATTAGCCCTCTGGTAAATACTCTTTACTTTCTTTACATCTTTGTGATGTATTTTGGATTTCATGGTGTTTGACCTTAGAATTGTTGCAGAACATTTTATAGTAGTAAGAAATTTTTTTTAATTTAACTGCATTCTTCTATATCCCTCCCATAAAGATATAGAATTATTTTTTTCTGTTTCTGTACCTAAACAGTCCGTACATGTTTTTACTATCATGGTGCTCTGTTGTAGTTCTCCAGGCTGCCAATCAAGATGAGCAATTATGAAGAACAGGAAGGCTCATGTTGGCCGATGGCCAGGCAGACAGGTGGGAGTGTGAGCTTTATGTGCCTATGGGATGAAGTAGATGGGTGGAGAGGGGGATTGAGTTGCCAAGGGTGAGGGTGGGAGAGGAGGGGCAGATGGCTGTAAACACACTGTAACATGGGTGGAAGAAAGGCTTACGGGGACTTGTCCCTCACTTGTTTGAATGTATGCATATTTTATCTAATGCTGGTCCATAGGCTAATGTACGACACAAGCAAACGGATCAGCTGATTCATTCCAAAAATATATACTGAGCACATGTCCTATAAGTTATGCTAGTCCCCAGGTTGTAAAGCTGTGTAAGACATTTTTTTTTTTTTTTGAGATAGGGTCTCTGTCTGTAACTCAGGCTGGTCCTGAACTCACTTTGGAGCCCAGGGTAGCCTCGGACTCATGGCCGTCCTCCTGCCTCAGCCTCCTGAGTGCTGGGATTATAGGCATGTGCCATCATGCCCAGTTTATGTGGTGCTGGGGAATCAAACCCAAGATCTCGCGCTCGCAATGGAAGTGCTTTAACTGCTGTGCCATTCCTCAACCCCAGGACATCTTATGTGAGGAAAGCTCACTTGTAACTCTGATGTTTCAAACTGAAACTTTTTCTGATAAGTAAAAGTGCTTAGCAAAAATTACACCGACATTTTCTATATATTTTTTAAAAGAAGATTTTGGAGTCAGACTTACCTCTTTGTATGTCAAATCTTCCTCTTTCTTATTCTGAACAATTTTCTAAGCTCACTGAGTACCTTTAGCAATCGAATATTCTTTCAACCAGGAGAGCTACACTTGTTCTTTTCAGGTTGGACTGTGTGGCATTTGAGGGCAGCTTGAGTAAGCTGTTAAGCACTGAGTATATATGTACACTTTTATTGCTTGACTGTTCCTCAGACCACCTGACCTGCACCTACACATCTCTCTTTTCTGTCTGCTTCAGCCACTCAGCAGCTTCATCAGAAAATAATATTCTGGGTGCTGGGGCTATAGATCAGTGATAGAATGTTTTCCCAGCGCGAGCAAGGACATGGATTTAATCCATTGTATGATAGATAGATAGATAGATAGATAGATAGATAGATAGATAGATAGAAAAAAAGAGAATTATAGAGTGCCTTGGCCAATGCATTTATTCTCACTATTGATGTATTCTTCCCAGAAAGATAACTTTCATTGTTTTGTAATAAATATTATCAACATTTTCTGACCTTATGTCAGTGTTGTTGGTATAACTTTATACTTTTGAGCCATAAAATATGTAGCAAACAAAAGCTTTAAGAGAATATTTTGGAGTCAAATTTACATCTCTCTGAATGTCAAATCTTCCTCTTTCTTATTTTGAACAATTTTAGAAAAGAGAGATTCATAGTTGTAGGCCTTTTAAGTGATTTGGTAGATACCTAACACTCTTTACTTATATTATTCATTCAAATTTCTTAAATATGAAAAAATATTTACATGCACTGCTATAGTTTACATATGAAATGTGCCCCGTAAGCCCATGCATGAATGGCTTAGTCCCAATTTAGTGCTCTTGGGGGAGTTGGTGGAAACTCTTAAGAGGTGGGGCCTGATGGGAGATCTGATCATTGGAGGACATGTTTTATAACATACCCTTTAGAGGGGTCACTACTGGAAACGTTTGTGTGTTTGTTGTCTGTGTCCAATAGCATGGACAGTTCTAAGAAATGGGGGTGTTGTGTCTTGTTCATCACTAAGTCCTCAGAGCCTGGAACAGTGAGTGCCTGGTACTCTGTGGTGAGTTTATTGTTTGTTGAAGAGCATATCAAGTAATCCAATGAGCTGGGCAGCCTTTCTACTCTTGACTTCTGCCCTCCCCATTCCACATCCACACATGTGCCCACAGTGCCTTTATTTCTTTACCCATCTGAGTGCCTCCCAGTCTGCAAGGCCCAGCTTAAATCTCAATCTCTGTAAGTGCCTGAGTCTCTATTCCAGCCATCCCCTTACCGTCTCTGAATCATTTGGCATATTTTTATTAGTACCTTTCATTATCTTTTTCTATTTCCTTCATGTATTACTTTTGTAGTTTTTTTTGAGTAGTTATTATGTACTTGGTAGAGGTTCAAAATATACAGAATTTCCTCGTCTACCTGAAACATACAATTTTTCTTCTTGGAAGCACCTGTTTTTACAACTTTCTGTGTCCTTCCAAATATATTCTATGGACAGAGAATACAGACAGATTAAAAATACACATCTGTATTCACAAACATTGCCATACAATATAACTGTAACTTAACTTCTTTTCACTTATTTTAGGTTCCTTCTAGTTGTTCATCATAAAATCAAAGACAAAACACACATAACTTCTTTACTTCTTTTTTTTAATGTGATGTTGAACTCTCAGGCCTTTACAACAAGCTACATTCACAATTGATTCATTTATTGAGTTTTGTGACAGTGTCTCCCTAAATCTAGTAAGTTACCCAGGCTAAGCTCAAAGTTGTGATCCTCCTACCTTAGCCTTCCAGAATTCTGGGATTCCAGGTGTGCACCATCACACGTAGCTACTTGTTTGTTATCTTAAATTTTTAAGTTAATTATACATCCATTGTACATTTGGTGTAACTAAAATTCTGTAACATACTTTATCCTCTCAGCACTCCTTGGCAACTACCATTTCACTTTCTCTTTTGAGTTTTATTATTTTATTATTATTTTAAACTGGAACTATTCAGGAGTAGAGCTGAACTACCTTGCACATGGAGTCATGTAGTGTATGTCCGTTTGTGACTGACTGGTTTCACTTAGCATAATGTTCTTCTTCTTCATTCAACTTGTAATGTATTGCAGGATTTTCTATATTTTAAGATAGAACACATTTCATTTTATGTATATATTACAATTTTGGTATGTATTCATTTGTGAATGGGCATTAAGATTGTTTCTACTTCTCAATTATGCATGTGCTGGACATTGGAGTACAAATACCTCTTCAAGATTGCTTTTAGTTCTGTTAAGTAAATATCTAGAAGTAGGATTGCTTGATAAGGTGATACTTTCATTTTTAACATTGTCAAGATCTTTAAACAGTTTTCAATAATGCCTGTACCACTTCACATTTCTACCAACAGTACACAAGTTTTTCAATTTCTTAATCTCCTTGCCATCATTTTTTGTGGTTTGTTTTGCATTTACTTGACAATGTTAAGAATCTTTTCTTATAATTTAGCAATTTTTATGTTTCCTTTGGAAATATATCTGATTATATCCTTTGCCCATTTTTGAATCCACTCATTTGGAGTTTATTATTGTTACTGAGTTCTAATAGTTCCTTTCATATTTCGAATATTAATTCCTTATCAAGCACATGGCTTGCAAATATTTTTCCTCAATTTGTACTCTGCCATCCTATGTGTGTGTGTGTAGAAGCCATTAAGTTTGATATATTCCCACATGAATATTTCCTTTTTTCCTCTAGTATTATGTTTTGGAAATTATTTTGTTTTAGTACATGTAATAGCACTTAACCTTTTATTAACAGCATAGTATTCTGTCAACGCATGTGCCATAATTTGTTCCTTATCAGTGTGTATCAATTTTGTATATTTTCAATTTAAAATTTTTGTTTCATGTAATGCTTTCATTATATTTGTACAAATACAACATTTAACACGTATGTTAATATCTCTATAGGTTAAATTCCTATCCATTTAATTATAATTTTGGAATCAAAGAGCATGTGCATTTCTACTTTTGAGAAGTGTTGCTAAATTACCCTTCATTAAAAGCTTTGCTAATTTACATTGGCATCAACAAGGTAGGAATTGCTTTTTAAACTTTGTGACACTTAGCTCTTCACATTTAGGCAGCTTATCACCATCTTAATTATAGTAAAAAGACAAGAACTGTGTCAAATATTTTAGCAGCATCTCTCAAAATACCAAACCTAATAGATTTATATAATAGGTAGTCTTTAAATATGTGTTCAGTCTTACTTCCTGGTGTATGTAGAGGGCTTTCTTGTGGCTCTGGTGAATGCCACATGAGAATTGTCACCTCTGATTGTGTGCTGTTCCCATGAGAAATGGTGACCTATGTGTAACATCCTTGGAAGAGGTGCTATCTTGGGGTAGTAGCTCAGTGGTTAAAGCACTTGCCTAGCATGCGCAAAGTCCCTGGTTTCAATTTCCTGGCACCACATAAGAATGTTAGCTAGTGTGATAGTGCACACCTTTAATTCTAGGACTTAGGAGGTTAAGGCAGGAGTGCCTTGAGTTCAAGGCCAACTACCTAGTGAGTTCTGGACCAATTTGAACTAAAAACTCGGAGCAAGACCCTGTCTCAGAGAGAGAGAGAGAGAGAGAGAGAGAGAGAGAGAGAGAGAATGAATCACCTTAGCCTGTTTTACCACAGTTTGGGTAACTTAATGAAAAGAAATTAACTTACAGTTCTGAAGGCTAAGAAGTGCAGTATTAAGCTAACAGCCTGTCTGGTGTCACTCGTAAGTGACAAAGAGTAAAAGAGCCGGGAGAAAGATTTCATTCCCCAAAGCTCTTTTATTAAGATATTAATTCACTCATAAGTATGGTGTCCTCCTGGCCTAATCACCTCTTAAATGTCCTTAAATCCTCAAATTATTTATTTACACTGGCAGTTAAATTTCAGCATGAGTCTTGGAGGAGACCAACATGTAAGGCATTGATTGCTATTGCTTCTCCAGGATCTGACTTATTCTCATTGACTCAGTAAGGCCAACCAGTCCTTGGATCTGTTAATCAGATTTGATTAGTTTTAATAATTCACTCTTAAAGGCTACTGAACATGGACCCACCACCCTTCTTTCTCTGTAACTTAGTGGTTAATACATATTTATGCTATTTGCTAAAAACTACCTTAGCAAAAAAAAAAACAAAAACAAAAACAAAAAACAAACAAACAAAAAAACTATCCCATGCAGTTTTCCCCATCTTTTTGTCATGAAACTTTAAAGATTTTCCCTTTGATTCCTACTGATACTAACTACCTGATTAAGTTGAGCTACCTGATTCTGATCCTAAACATACAGAAACCAGGTTGTTAGAAAGCTTGTTCTGGGAGCCTAGTCTCTGAATTACCAGGCTTGGTCCTGACAGTGTACCTATGAAGATGACTGTAAGGGGCCACATTAAAGGATGCAGTGCTGTCATAGACAAATTCCAAATCCACCTCTGGAGAGGTCTCCTCTTTTGTCTAACAAGAGGCATTTCAATGCAACTGCAAGTGAGGACTAATTAAGAGGAACCCTTAAGTCAGTGATATGACACTGCATTGCTTGTTAAGTGTCCAATAAAGTTACCTCTGCTTTGAAAGTCAAGCTAAGTTTATTTGGTCACATTCCTAACAAGAGGATAGCCCTGTAATCTTCCTGATGTTCCTCTTATGCTTTGGATCTGGAATGTCCCCTGAAAGCCTCATGTATTTGGGTAGTGTGGATTATGGGTGTGTGGTGGATTATGCGCACGTGGTAAATTACAGTGTGTGGTGGATTACAGGTGTGTGGTGGTTTACTGGATACATGACCTGAAAGGGGCAGATCACTGGGGCTTAACCTAGAAGGAGCAGAACATTGAGGCTTGACCCAGAAGGGGCAGATCATTGGGATATAACCTGGAAGGATCGATGCTAGCTCAGTCTTTTTCTCCCTAATGTTGCTTCCTGCTTGCCTTACCAGGAACAGCTAAGTCTCTGCCGTGTGCTCCACTACTGCCAGCTGCCCCCCAAATGAACTGAGATTTTCTGAAAATGTGAGCTAAAATAAGTATTTCCTCCCTTACATTGTAGATATTGTGTGTTCTGTCACAGCAACAAGAAGTCACTCAGACTGTTCCTGAGGACTCTGGGAGAAAGCAGGTGGTTTGCATTTCTTTTTCCTTTCTCTTTTTTTCATCTCTAGCTTTGGCATCTGCCTCTTCTGAGGTTTCTGGATCACCTGACAAGCACAATGCTATTCTCTTCTGCCTCATGCAGCTCCAGTAGTTTACACTTACAGTTCTCCTTATGCAAAGCATTATTGTGTATTGCTGACCTCACCAGATTCAGGAGACAGGGGCAGGCAAGCTAAAGCTGAGTATTAACAGCCTCCAAGCTCCCACCACTCACCTGGCCTCTCTCCTCCTTTCCTTCTATGATTCTTCCATTCCCAAATCCATTTTTGTATTACGCAGAGTGATGTAGTCACTCCTGTGTTTTTTGTACCACAACCTGACTTCACAGAGTCTCACTTTTTTTTCAATTGAGATGAAATTCCCATATGCAAAATTAACTATTTTAGTGTACATGGTTTGGGGGCATTTAGTACACTCACATTGCTGCCCAGCCATACATATTTCACCTTTCATCCCTAAGTGGCTTCTCAAGATATTTCCCAAAATAAAGACATTAAAGACATGTTCCTTACCAAGGAAAAGGTCTGGTGACAATTGCTCTTCCCTCCCTAAACCCTGATCTTCAGTAACAATAATCATCAGTAAGGAAAAATGGCATCAAGGGGTTTTGTATCCTTTTGGAGAAAGGAATATATTGCAATTAATTTAAAAGTTGTGGAATGCTCATAGAAGCTGTTATAGACTGAACTAGGCCCACCCCTACCCAACCCTGTGTTCTCCAAACTCATACTGAAGGCTTGTGATGGAATTTAGAGATGGAGTCTGTAGGAAGTATTGACAGTTATGGTTAGCTTAAATCATGAGGCCTCATGGGTAGATTAGTGGCATTGTAGGAAGAGAGATTATTCCCTTTGCACCATGTGAGGATACATCTACAAGGCAGGAAGAAGATTCTCCAAAAAATTTAATCAGTGCAATCAGCACCTTAATCTTTACTTTCAGCCTCAAGCACTTTAAGAATATAAATTTCTGTTAAGCTATCCAACCTATGACACTTTGCTATGGCTGCCTGAGCTAAGACAAATGGTGACTTTTTTTTTTAAAAAAAAGTCTTGTGTCCACTCCCATGAAAGAATAAGGCCACTTTTATAATTCCTTGGTTTTCTTACCCAGTTCTTCATTCTGCTCAAATATGAGAAAGTTGGCATCGTAAATGAATGGAAGGTCATCAGCTTCACAAAATATTATGACACTAATAAGCTAGCACATCTATGTTGGGATAAGCACTTTGCCAGTGTCATGTAATATGAGATAGGTATAATTATATCCTTTAGTAGATTAGGAATTAACGTTTATGGATGTCATAAAGTTAAATGACTTTCCCAAGGTCATGCATCCCAAATATAGACTTAAACTATAAATCTGAGTGTCAAACATGCTAATTGTTGGGTATGTCATTACTTAAATGATGTGTTTAGTGTTTTTTGATCTTTTGTTTTCTAGGACAAGGTATGTCCAACATTGACTATGTTGAAGGCTGCTTTGTTAATTTAAAACATGGCAGTCTGTTCTGTCACATCCTCCAGGCAGCATTTTATCCTGCTTTGTGTCCTCTGAGTCATAGTTCATTACCACAGCTTGACCAAAAAAAAAAAAAAAAAAAAGGCATATGGACTTGAAGTAGAGCAGGAAGAGGTGTTCCAATATGTGTCAATGAGAATTTCAGAAAATTTGTATGCCTTGTAAAACAGTATCCGAAATACATTGTGTTCTATGGATCTCTACAAATACAATTTTAAAAAATGTAAGTATAGACCATCAGTATCTAATTCAATGTTTCCCAGACTTGAAATTTTTTTTGGATCATTAGACCTTCAAAATAAATTGACTTAGACATCCGGAAGACTGCCAACTTTTATTTTGCAAGTTGGTTGAAGTTATTAAGAAACTTGTAAGCTCTCCTCTTCACCTTTTAATATGAAGAAATCACGGAAGATCATAATAAAATACAGTCCTTTAAGTTCAACAGGTCTGTTTGTGAAAAAGTTGCTGTTCAATCCTTACTTTTCTCATTAAGAACCAATTAGAACTTTCTCATGTTACATTTGCAAACTTCCTTGCTAAATAACAAAAGTCTACATTTTAAAAATTCAGTAAAGATTTATTCTTAATGCTCATTAATTTAAGTTACATTTGGAAGAAAATACTTCTAAAATCAGATCTTGAGTACAAAATACATTAATGACAGAGTTTTCCTGTCTCAAAATTGCTGACTGTTGGAAGGAAAAAATTAACTAAATAACTAATTCCTGGCTTACAAGTTTACAGAAAAATTCAAGTGAATTTAGAAAGCATAATGACAGAATTTATATTATAAAACTTTATATGATGTATCTAGTGTTAATCAGTAATGATTATTACCATGATATTATTTAGATTTGAAAGTGAAGGAAAATATTTGGGGACTCCCCATGTTTCTATCTAAAGATTTGTCACTCATTTACATTCAAATAAATTCTTTGCTTTCAGTCATCCAGAATAGTTCTCAATTTACTATCTAACCAGATTAAAATGAGTTGTATTTGTGCAGTTTTATTTCATTGTACAAATGGTTTTCCCAACTTTTTTTCCTTTCAATCAAATGCCCCAAAGGATGTCTAATTACTCTCATATTCAGTTATTTAATATTTTACAATATCATCACTTCTGGAAAACCAACAACAACACAAATAAAAATGTGCTTATTGAATTTCAGAGAGATATCTCTAGCAACCTAGAACATTACTCTGGTGATGTCAAATTCGTGAATTACCCAGCCCATTTGTGGATGGATAATTTTCTTGTTGTGTAAGTATAAGACAGAAACAAAGTGTTTGTTCTTTGGTATATTTCTCCTGGAATTTACAATCTGTGATGAATAAGCTTAGTTGCCGACTTGATTGGTTTGGGAATTGCTGAGGGTGTGTCTGGACAGTGACAGTGGTGTGCTGTTGGGGTAAATATCTTGTTCCTGGTTTCTTCCTTTCTGGTGGTAGTCCCCTACTGTGCATCAGGCCTCCATGAGCCAAGCATCTTTGCTCCACCACACCCTTCTGCAGTGATACTTCTGCCTTGAAGCCAGTTGGCCATGAACTGAGTTTGCTGAAACTATACAGCAAATTATATTGCTATTATTACTTCTTATCACTTTTCCTTTAGGTTGTGTATATAATGGTGTCTTGGAGATGGGAAAGCTGTGTAACACAAAATATTAAAATTGAGAGTTGGATCATTGCTGTAACTATACCTGATCATGTGGTTCAGAGGCTTTTGGAACTGGTTTGCAGGAGGCGTTTGGGAAGATTTGGAGATCTGGCTAGCGAAGCCCTAGAATTCTCTAAACAGAGCCTGATGGGTAATTCTGGTAGAAGCTCAGGTCAGAATGCTGATAGGAATGCTGACAGCAAAGGCAGGAGGTTTCATTTGAGAGCATGGACTTTGTTGGAAATTTAACTAGAGTTCATGTGTGTTACTCTCTGGCAAATACACATGTACACACACACTCAATGTCATTTTTTCTGTTGTCTGAGATTTCGTGTGAGGCTGAATTTAAAGGATATGAATTAATTGATCTGGCAATATAAATTTCAAGGCTGTTAAATCTTCAGGTGGTCATATTGGTACTCTGTCTGCTTTTAAGCAGATTTTTTAAAAGTGAGAATTGGGAGAAAGGAGCAGAATAGAAAATGTTAAAAAGCTTAAACTTTGGCTGGGAAACAACATATGTAAAGAAGGTCTAGACCAAAGGATTTGCTGAAGAGATTAGTGTTGTTAAAAAAAAGAACCCAATCACATTAAATAGAGACATGGCTTGAAGGCATCTTGGGCATTAGCAGGACCCCACCCATTTCAGGATTAAGGATACCAAAATATTAACTTTCATTTGAGAAGAGTCCCTGGGGCTCCTGCTCAAGAAGAGAAATTGGTTCTCTGAGGTTCATCCATGTTCTGCCATTCACACACTCAGAGCCTTCCTTGGCCGTGGTCCAAGAGAATCTGGCTAATGTTCACGTTGGTTTCACTGCATGTAGAATGCAAGAGTTGTGGGGTCATGGAGGCTTCCACCTGGATTTCAAAGGCTGAAAGGACAGGTGATGTGCCCCTGAGATGAGTACATGTGAAGCTGTGGGGATAAAACAAAGGTATGATGGAGACTCTGGGAAGTCAGAGCTACTAGGAGTGTGGAATGTCCGTTGAGGAAAGCTACAGGCTGAGTGGAACCAACCCAGCAAAAGGCCGTGGGGCTACAGGCTGAAGGTCATAGGGTAGGACTGCCCCAGCCTTCTAGAACTCACCACCATGTGTCCTGCATGCTGGACATAAAGCTGTAGAACTTATTGTTCACTCTTCTGGGTTTTGATCTTGCATTGATATCAATATTCTTCTTCTATTACCCTCTTTTGGAATGGGAATGTTTACATGTGCCATTGTACCTTGAAGTTACATAACTTGTTTTTGATTTTTTTTTTTAGAGGCTTACAGCTAAGAGTTTGCCTTAAGTCTCAGGATAGACTTGGATTTGGACTTTTGAGAAATGCTGAAACCGTTGAGACCTTGTGGGAAGTGATTATTTTATTGTTGGTTTAATGAAAAATAATTTTATGGTGTTTAATTTTTTACTTGTTTTTTTTTGAGATTAAGTATGGTTTAAGGAGATGTATTTGGATGTCAAGACAAGGCACGGAATATAATGGTTAAGCTTAATTGTCAACTTGGTTGGCCAGGGGCTGCCAAGGGGTTTAATAAAGCACTTCTACTTGTGTCTGGATGGCTTATGAAGGAGTGACCTTAAAGTCTATATCTGCTTCCTAGCCACTCTTCTTTAACATTTTTTCTCTGATTTGTTTCCTGGCTTCCATGAACTAAGCATCTTTGCTCTACCACACCCTTCCACCATGATGATATTGCCTTGGAGCCAGCCAACAATGGCTTGAATCCCCTGAATTCACAAGCCAAAGTATACCTTACCTCCTTTGGTTAAGAGTATCAGGTATTGCATCTCAGCAAAGGGAAAGCTGGCTGATACTACACAATCCAATGAAAATGATATGTGCCATAATAGCTGTGGTGGTAATATCTGGAAGGACAAAGTTCAGTTTTTGTAAGTACTATGTACATAGTGGATCATCCATGGGTGCATGTTGAAAAAACAATGTATTGGGCTGGAGGAACAGCACAGCAGTAAAAGTTCTTGCCTAGCAAGCTCAAGGCCCTGAGTTTGATTCCCTAGCACCACATAAAGCATTGTGGCATATGCCTGTAATTCCAGGACTCAAGAGGCTGAGGCAGGTGGGTTGTACTGATTCCAAGGCTAGCCTGGGCTATACCAATGAGTTTAGGACCAGCCTGGGCTACGGAGCGAGACCATGTCTCAAAACAAGAAGAAAAAAAGAAAAGAAAAAACAAAAAAAGATGTATCTTAGTGAGTGATAGGGACATTAAAACTTAGGGAAAAAATTATGGAGTTTGGAGATTGTTGCCTTCTTAATGAATAGGGAATATATTTTGTGGAGGAAGTTACAGCTGAGATAAAATTAAAGGATAAGCAAAGTAGAAATGATGATGAGAGGACAGAATTCTTGCTTAAAAAGAAAATAACAGCAAAGGTAAAAGAAAAAGATAAGGTATAACTTGGAAATGACTAGCAAAAATACTGCCAGGAGCAAAGATGAAGTAGCAACATGAGAAGTAAAGCCAAGTCGTAGGATCCTGGTTGTAGAGAATGCTGGAAGCCAGTCTGGGTTGGATTTCACATAGGGCAGAAAAGGTAGATCTCCTGGAAGGCCTCAGAGCAAGGCATGATTAGCAGTGGTGGTAGAAAAGGGTAATTGCCTCTTTTCATTGAACGAGCACTGTCATTATCTTCCAAAGCTACAAAAAAGTACCTTTCAGTCTTTAAGGCTCGTCATCTATTAATAAAATCTTATGTTCTCTAAGCTCTGACGGGTATTGGGGCTCATCCTGGAATATGGGGATATCTCTGACTAAGATCCTATTAAGACCTCTGCTGTCTTAAGGGACTTCCTGTGAATTCCTGCCTCCATGCATTTGCATAAACCCTTCATGTTTTCTCATATCTCCTGCATACCTCTGTCCCTCCCTCGACACTTCTCTTACCTATTCTGATAGGACTTCTCATATTATGACTTTGTGTAGCTCACTGTGTTACTCAGGGACTCCACACCCAAATCTTGGCTACATTTAATTTCTTTATGTTGTAAACTAAACACAATTTTGTATGTTTACCTGTCTAACTACCCTGTAATGCACGTTAGGAAAGATGCTGCCTTTGCCAGCCCTTGTAGAACCCGTCTCCCATCCCAACTTCACCCCCACCAAACTGACAGTGTTATGCAGTGCAGTACACTTGGTGAGTGTTGATGGCTTAAGAATGTGCCCTGAACATCCTTTGCAATTTTACAACACTTTCTTTCTATGGGATCCATGAAATGTAAATTTTCACTTCTCTTTGGCTCTGGCTTCATTTCACCATCAGGGCAAGCTGGTCCGGAACTCACTAGGTATCCCGAGCTGGCTTAGAACTCACTGTAATCCTGAGATCTGGAATTACGGTGTGCAGCACCATGCGTAGCTATTACGTGGAGCTGGTGGATTGAATCCAGGGCGTTGTGCTTGCTAGTCAAGTGCTCTGACTGTTGAGCTATGTCCCCAGCCCTCAAGCTTAATTTTTAAGGACTCTCTCTTCCTAACTCACTTTTCCCCCTCACATTTCTTCATCTGTTCTGCCCAACCTCTTACAATGGTGGGGATTTAAAGTAGTCAGGACATATCACCTATCTTATGCACTTAATTCTATTCCTCCAAATATTACGTGGTGTTCCCTGGAGCCTGTGTATTGTGCTACCTGTTGTAGAGAGAGGTGCCCCAGGAATATCTGGTGTCATATAGACAAAGGCATGCCTTTATTTGCATGTTGTAGCCTGGTGAAATGGTAACACCTGAGGATTTGGTGCTAATGCTCTTCTCTGGAAATGAATTGGTGCTTCCCAATGATATATCTGAGTGTCCTTGTACCTGCATATAATAGGCTTTGGGTTCTCACTGCTGCTGCTCGCTGAGGTTCATAGCCCTTCCTTCATGGATGCAAATCAAAACAGCTCTCAATCAAGGCTGGGAAGCAAGTCCAAGTGGTTTGATTTGCATGAGGAGCTTTTGTCTCAGAGTGCAAGCAGCCAAATTCCCTGGGCTCCCAGACCCTCCGGAAATAGGCCTTACAGGGCCTGGGGGCCCAGGCCTAACCGGGTGGGCGTGATTTGAATGTTCACTGCCGCAGCAGCTGCGCCCAGCCCTGGTCACTGCCATCGGTCTCGCTCCATTTTACTGCCTCAGAATCCCCTTGTGCATGTTAGTGGTTAATACAGCAGCCAGGAGACGCCAGACAGCTCTCGGCACCTGGTTCAAATTTAAGGCTCATTTACACATGATGTCACACACGCATTGTCAGCGCGAGGGAGGTCAGGATGGTTCATTTTGGGAAGGTTTGCATTGTTGAGTCTTTACAACACTCACTGCTATTAATGCCTTAACCATCTGACTTGGATTTCAGTTTTCTGGCATGAGGTAATCCCAGGCACTAGATTTATATGCTGAATGGGAAGCCAGCAATGGTGGCTAATCATGCTGGTTTGCAGATCTGCACCTCTGGAGCCTTGGGATGGAATTAGAGGGCCACATGGCATGTAGCAAATCATAGGAGTTTTGAACAGGAGGGGAATTAGCCAGACCTGGAAGCAGGGACTGTGGAAAGGTTGCTGCCTGAGCCAGAAGGCTTGATTGAAGAATAGAAACTGAAATAGTTGGACAAGGGTCTGGGCTCAAAGACCATAGGAATTATTCTGGCTGGTATTTGGGGTCATTACTTGACCCATCTTTTTGCTCATTACCCATAGAAATCCCAAACCCATCTTCTCAGGCCTGGTTCAAGACTTGCATTCTGTGAAGCTTTCCGGACCAGTCCACACTTACTTCTCTTTCAAATCCCCAAATGCTTTTGCTAGTAAAGTAAGCAAACAAACAGTGACTGAGTTCTTAATTTGTGTGTTCCCAGTCCGTTTTTCCCTCGCAACAGCCCCTGTGAAAGATGTCATTATTTCCGTTCTGTAGATGATGAGGTTAACGTCTGAACTGGTGAGAGCTGGGATAGAAGACCGACTTTCAAGGCCGGGGTTATGAACCACAGAGGAGACTAAGTATTATGTAGTTGTTCTATATTCTCTGTGGTATTTAATAACATAAAAGAGACAAGAATCTGCTGCAGTAGGTCTAACACCTCATGGTTATGCATTTTCTCCAGTTCCTGGCAACTGCAGGTTAGTGATGTCACCTCTGCCTTTCTCCATCCCCTAGCCTCCAGCATGGTGCCCCTGTCATTTACTCAGTTTTTCCACCTAAAACAAAATGAAAAGTTTGAGCTCTCTGGATAACCATTCCAATCTTCTATTGTCCTTTGTTGTAGAGCTAAAACAATAAAAACTAGTTTGCTGACCAGAACCCCAACAAGATCTACTTACCTCACAAGAATTTCAGAGAAAATAGTCTTGCCTATTGCTTCGATTTTGCTTTTCATTTTGGACCAAGACCCATTGCCATGGTGGGTTCCCCAGTCTGTGAGTCTGTTTAGCCAGACTACAATGAGGTAACACTGGGTACTGTGGGGGCACCTTGAAGGAGCACCTGAATAGAGGTGAGAATCAAGGAAAGGCATTAAGGGATAAGCCCCTCTGGAAGGGTAAATTAGAGTTAATGGACAGAAAGGAGTATGAAGGGTGCTCCGGGCAAAGGGAGGGGCATCGCTAGAGGCCTAGCAGTGCAATCACACTTACCTGAGAACATGCTTGGACTAGTGACTAGAAAAGATCCTAATGAGAGGCCTGGACCTGGGTCATACCTGACCCTTCTGCTCATTTGAGCAATATGGAAGGCCCTCCTGACTTCTGCCTTCAAGAAGATGCCTCTGAAAACAGTTGGGCAGTGCTTCCTCAGAATGGCACTGCATACAGTGTTTCTTCAGTGTCCTCTCACCTCTGAACAGAGACAATCATTGAAAACAGCCAGTTACACAGCATAGTTGGTTCAGAGCAGGACTTAGTGTTCAGTTTGCAAATTGTGTCAAGTATTTTACCTTCTACTCCTCTCTCTGAGCCTGGGAGTCTGACTAATGTGGACTATGTCCATGGGCTCCCTTGCCCTTGGCTTCCCCTATGGGTTCAGCCAGAGAGAGGGACCAGCGGACTCAGGTTAGGGAGAAAAGTAACATCAGACTGGTTTTTTGTTCCCCTTCCTCTCTGCCAAGCCACTGCACTGACAGGTGGTTTCTCCATGTGGCCATCCTTGGCAGGTTCTGGCTTCTGGAATTCTGCC
The DNA here is from genome assembly GCA_004027205.1 of Ctenodactylus gundi. NCBI lineage: Eukaryota > Metazoa > Chordata > Mammalia > Rodentia > Ctenodactylidae > Ctenodactylus > Ctenodactylus gundi. The sequence goes on along the minus strand of PVKB01000220.1, from coordinate 358,712 downwards.
TTCCTCTTGGTCTATCATATCAGGGTAACAGGCTCTTCATTGTTACTAGCTGCTGTAAGCTAAAATGTGCCTCTCCCCTCAAATTCATATTGAAGCCTTAGATCAAGTACCTCAATACAACTGCATTTAGAGAGAAGGCCTTTCAAAACATAATTAAGATAAAGTGAGTGTATTAGGATGGGTGCTAATTTAAGTGGCTGGTGTCCTTATGAGTTGGGGAAAAACATGAGGGAGGGACATGCACAGAAGAAAAGTCATGTAAAGACACAGTGAGCAAGTGACCTCAGCAAGCCATACCTTGATGATATAGGACTTTGATCCTCCAAAACTGAGCAAATGTCTACTTTTGAAGCCGTTTGTCTGATGGTATTTTGCTATAGCAGCCATAAAAGCATAGGTTACTTTACTAAACTTTGATGGTTTCCTAAAACCTTGCTTACAAGTTTATGTAAAGCTTTCATTAGACTTTTCTTTGGGGGTGTTATGTTGGACAACTTCTGATTGCTGTGACAAAATACCCATGACTACCAACTTAAAAGGAAGGAAGATTCATTTTGGCTCATGGTTTCAGATGACTCAGTCTGTGTCTTTATTGCTTTGGGCATTTGGTAAGACAGTGCGTCTTGGTAGAGAGTGTGTGGTAAAGTCTCTTACCACATGGCAGCCATGAAGCAATGAAGGAAGGAGGAAAGATTGTGATCACATCATACCCTTCAACACTATGTCCCCAGTGTCCTAACTTACTTCCATTAGGCTCCACATTCTACAAGTCTCATGACATTTCGATAGCACCCCACCCTGGAGACCAAGACTTTAACAACAGGCCTTTGGCGGATGCTCCAGATCCAAACTATTGCAGATGTCATCTGTTTCTTCATGGAACTCTAATTGATACATAAGCATAGCCAGCAACAAAAGGACTTAGTGACAAAAGAAAGACAATGTATCCCTGCAGGTGGTTTTCACTAAAGGCACCCTCCAATCATAGTAACCCTGGATACTCTAGTGCTACTCCAGAGTGTTTCCCTCCTACATAGCTGAGCAACTTGGAACTAGCCATTCCCTTTGCGTTTCAATTTTCTTACCTGGAAAGCATAGTTAACAAAAGCTGCTGTTTTGGGAGTATGTTTAGAGTAATATTTTTGATGGGAATGAGAATTAATTCAGGAAATCCAACAAGGAAAGAAAAGTTCCCTTCTGTAGCAGTATCTGCAAGCAATTTCATTGATGCTTATATGCAAAGCCCTGAAACCTTTGGAGACAAGAGAATGGCAGTGTGTATTATGAAAGACAGCTCTGAGTGCTGGTGAGGGAAGACTCTGTGAGTTGCTCAGACACTCAAACCCAAGAATCCTTGCAAACCACAATGGAGCAGACCAAGATCCCACTCACCAATCTATTTGCATGTTTTCATTCACTCTTCGTAAAAAAAATCAATCAGCTTTCCTTCTTACCTGTCTGCCATACTGGCTGTATACATTCGTAGATGGATTTGTACATTGCTTTGCCTTGTCTCTTCTTTTTGTTTGGAAGTGAAGTCATGTGAGCCAGCTGGAGACCAGAACAGCTCATATGCCTGAACAGGTATACAGTGGGGGATAGGTTGCGCCTTCTGGCTTCTATTTCCGGTTTTTAGTAAGCAAGGCTTCTCAGCCATATTATCTTCACCTATACAACCTGAAAAGAGGGCAATTCTGACATTGAACATGGAGATGGTGCTAGGAAGGGAATATTTTCCAGCCTCCCGGGTTGCAATTCTGAGGGGACATGCAGGAGACTGAGGAAAGACATGGACATTGAAGAGGCCTGGTGGCTTCTCATATTCTCTTTCTTCAAGGGTCCTTCCCACAGTGGACCAGGGGATCCAGGCTTCCTCCTCAGCTGGACCACTGGAGCTCCACAAAGTAAACCTGTCTCTTGAGAGGATGGTGCTGCTAGGGTTATGGAAACACTTTTTTGTTAGTGTGTTATTATCTTCATCCATTTTATGCCACTGACGCTTCTTTGTGAATGAGAAAACATTGAGAAACAAAGTGGCTCTATGTCTTAGCTTTCAGGATATAAAGATCTGGCGAGAGCATTGCTTTCACTCAAAGAACAGCAAAAGCAAAAGCAACCTGAAGACAAATTGTAAACTTACTGCTTTATTGGATCCATCAAAGAACTGAGCTCATCAGTGAATCAAAGCCTAAATCAAAGCTGGGACTATGGAGAAGCAAGAGATAAGCCATTACTTCCCAGAGCAGATGTGGCCAATCGAATTCAGTTGGAGTAGGGAAAGAGTTGGTGGAGAAGAGTGTGGGTGATGGGAATGGAGCCCCTGGAAGGACATATACATAAGGCTCTCCAGAAACCTCACCAGGCACTCAACAAACTGGCCCCAGCCTGAGACAGAATCCCTCTGTAGCTCAGGTCTGGGAGATGGGAAAGCATCTGGAGTAAAGGACATGACTTCCTACCCCCATCTCTTTCCCTACCTTCCTTTTGTAACAAAAACCCTAATCTGCAGAAGAGCAAAATATATTTCCATTTGGACAACTGGCAAAACTTAGGGAAGGAAGGAGACAGAAAAAATAGAACATTCTTTACTTTGATGATGGAGCAGGAATACAGAGAACATAATCTACAGGAACTTTTTTAAAAAAGAAATCCAAGATGGAAAAATGAGATACAAAAAATGTGCATTTAAGTGATATTAAGAGCATTGAAAATTGAATAAATAAAATGCATTTAAAATGTATAAATTATTCTAAAAGATTGTCAAGGGTGAAACTAATAGTTGCTTATAATGTGTGTATAGGATATATAAACAAAGTGTATCAACAGTAGTACAGAGGTTGAGGGGGAGGAACAACCAGTTCTAAGACCCTACATTACAAGTGAGCAAAATGTTATTGAAAGCTGGACTCTGGTCAATTAAAAAAGTATATTATAAACTTAAGACAACCCTAAATACCACTTGAAGAGGCATAAGTCAAATAGTGAAGATGAAATGTAATAGTTAAAAGTTCAGTGAAACCAAGAGAAAACAGAAAATAATGAAAGTTTGAATAGATAGAAAAAATGGGCAAGCCGGTAGATTTTTATTGATTCATATTAATAAAAACATTAGAAAGATTACACCAATTACAGATTGTCAGACTGATTATAAAAGCACGACCACTCTATAGAGTCTACCAGAAACCTACTTTATATGTAAAGGAATAGGTAAGCTAAACAGAAATGAAAAACATTCCATGCTAATACTAATCCAAAGAGAATTGGAGCTCCTATATTAATATCAGACAAGGTATACTTCATAACAAGGAATGTTATCTGGGGAAAAAGATACATATAATCAGAAAGATATCAACTGTGTAAGATGATAGAACAATACCAAATCTACATGCACCTAGCAAGAAAGTTGCAAACATTAGCAAAACAGATGGAACTAATAGTAGAAATAGGCAAATCTACTGTTATTAAGGTATTTCTCTTTCAGAAATCAGTAAATAGATAGAAAAATCAATGGAGACCTAAATAAGAGATCAAACAATCTGACTTAATTGACGTTACTTAATACTTGACCCAACAACAGTAGGTAACACATTCTTTTTAAGGCACTGAGAGCATTCACTGAGATAAACTCTAGATTGAACCATAAAAACCTTAGCAAGTTTTGAACAATTAAAATCATACAAATAAGATCTTGGATCACAATAAAGTTAAACTAGGAATTGTTAACTGAAATTTTCCTAGAAAATTCCCAAGTATTTAAACATTAAACAACACACTTCTAAATAACACATGGCTCAACAAAATCACAAAGAAAATTTAAAAATCTATGACCTGCTAGTGTGATGGTACATGACTATAATTCTAACACTTGAGGGACTGATGCAGGAGGAGAGCCAGTTTGCATCTTGCCTGTACAACTTAGCAAGACTCTGTCTTAAAAAAAATAATAATAAAGAGCTCTGGATATATAGCTCAGTGGCAGAGTGCCCCAGTAATGGGAAAAAAAATCCATAACCTAAGCTTCCTCTTGCAGAAAGTAGAAAAAAAAGAAAAGAAAACAAACCAGCTCAATGCAAAGAAAATAATAAAAATAGAATTTAATAAAATTGAAAAAAATTAATTTTTTTGAAAAATCAATGAAATCAAAAGCTAACTCTTTGAAAAGATCACTAAAATTGATAAGGCTTTAGCCAACCAAGAAAAAAGCCAGACAAAATTACTGGTATCAGGAACAAAAGAGGACAATCGCTACAGATCCCACAGACACTATAAAGATAATAAGAGAATACTATGAGCAAATCTCTGGCCATACATTTGACAACAGTACCAATAATACATTGGCTCATTTGATGAAAGGAGCTCATTTCTTGAAAGATTCAAATGATCAGAACTCACTAAAGAAGAGATACACAATTAAAATAGTCATATATATATGTATGTTACTGAAATTGAATTATATGCATACACTTCTGAATGTTCAGCAATAAAAAAACAACTTGAGTTTTGGTGCTTCACCTAATTTTTGATGAAATGCAAGACATCCAGTGTAGAACAGAGAAAATGGAAGTGAAGAGTATTTGTTCCTGGAAGCGAGCATACAGCTGCTTTTGCTGGATTGTGTGAACATAGCTGTGTAGAGTTGGCCTTGGTTTTGTTGCTTCTGTGGTTGTGTTCAGGGCAGGTCCAGATTCAAATATCTTCAGTATTACTTTATGCATGTGGTTGTGGCTGGGATGTCAGAGGGTGTTTTCCAAACTCCCCCTTCACCCTTAGTTCTCATCTTTCACTTTGTGTCTGTTCCTCAGAAAAGGTCTCCCTCCCTGCCCTTGTCCTCCAGCCTTGGGGTGCACTGTTACTTGTTACTAGCGTCCAAAAGTGGAGTGAGGTGTATTTGATTTTAGTGCAATCTCAAACAGACCGTGTATGTTTGTATCATAGCAGTGGGATTTTCTCAGAAATCCTCTTTTGCTTCTGGCAGCCAGTCTTGTCTTTCTCAAAGCGGTAGTAGACTTCTGATAAAATCTGACACCCAGGACCAAGGGTTCCTACCCCTGCCCAGGAGTGTGAGTCTTTTGTTCTTCCCTCAGCCATGGCAGGTCTGCATCTGTATCCTGACAGCAACAGGCTTCGCTGCCCTTCCGCAGGAGCTGCAGAGGAGAAGATCTGGATGAATGGTGGTGCCTTTTGTTCAGTGACATTGCTTCTCTTGCTCAGGCCTGCAAAGAGGGCACCTTCTCTGGCCTCCTGCCCTGCTTCCATTCTTCTTTCAATCAGTAAGTGGAGGTAGATAAAGAAGAGCCTGCAAGCAGCTGTGATTCTTCTTGTATTTGCAACTCCCTGGGCTGTTATCCTCCTGTGTTGACCCCTTTTAGCCTTTAGTAATTTGTTTAAAATTATAGCTAAATCCTTTCGTACGTTTCTGTATTGCATCCAATGTGTTTTGTTCCTATACTCAACCACAAACCCTTGCTTAAGTCCCATTTTGCCTGAGGGTGGCCATCTTTTCTTAGTTTTCAGACTTTTGGGTTTTCTCTGACTTAGATTCCTGATGGATTCGAGAAAACGTAGACTTTAGTAGTTAATCTGATTTTTTGTTGCTGTTAGAATGGACCAGGAATTGTTTTTGGTTTTATACAAAGTAGGCAGGAGTGAAACTCACCTATTTTCATATCTAACCAAACGTGTGTCCTGTCCTTATTTTTATTTTCAAATATTTCTTGGCTACTTTTCTATTCTGTATTCCCTAAGTAAACTTTGGAGTCATTTTGCCAAGCTTTTCATCTCCCAGTGTCTCTTAAGAAGTTCTTTCAGACCAAAATGATGTTAAAGTATATAGAATAAATTGGGTCTCAGATGTTGAAACTCCGTCCGAGTGTAGTAGCCCGAGTGGGCAGATTGCGTGGGGGATGAAACCCCAAAGACCAGCTGCCTCTAAATCCTACCTGCTTTGCTCTTGTGCTTTAAAATTTTAACATTTGTGTAAAGAGAAGTATTTCTAGAATCTTATAGGATGAAAATGAATGCTGCCTGGCAATGTAGGTCAGTGGTAGGTAGGCTCTGACCTGAAACTATGCCTGGGTTCAACCACCAGCACCATAAAAAATAAGTAATTGAAGTAGATGTAGTCTGCATTGGTGACACCAGCGTAATAACTGATTTGTAATCCTCCTCCACTTAAAAGTTGAGTCAGAGAGCTAGGCAGTTTTGTATGGAGTGAAGCCTCCCGAGTGTGTTAGAAACAAGAGAGATTCAGTTAAGGATGGGGGAGAAATTACTGGATATGGGGCTGAGAACATGTGAGTAGCTAAGAAGGAGGATTCTCAGTCTTGTAGCAGAGAAGGGGAGAACAGGAACAGATGCAGGGGTCCTGCTGTACTTGTCACTTCAACCTGGCAAGCCGGAGGAAAGCTGAGCCAGGACAGAGGGTGTGGGAAAGGGAAACACTCCACAAGGAACCCGCAGTTCTCATAGCTATTGATTTGTACTCCCGTGGCCCTGCAGCTCTGAATCGTTTGGAATTAAACTCAGTAACCATTAGCAATTTCAGAAAGAATTTTCCAGGAAGGGAAATAGAGAAAGAAAAAAAAATCTGAGGAAAAAAAAAAAGAATGAAAGAAAAGAACTTCTTGATACTTTCCCCAGACTCCTTTAGGAAGAAAAGAATGATGCAATCCCATAAAGACAGACAATCCTTGGTTGACCCAGGACATTTCACAGACTAGGAGCTAGAAGGCGCAGACACCCACAGGCAGGCCTTAGTTTTGATTTTTTTAGATGCCACATATTTTGGAAGTTAATATTTAATTTTCAACCAACTCTAGCACCTCATCAAGGAGGGGCCTGTTCTTTGCCAAACTCTTCCAAGGGAACCTGCTGGGTTTGAGTGTAGGTGTCAGCAAACATTTCCCAGTGCATTCTAAAGGGGAAATATTTATTTTGTAACACCCCTCCCTAACCAAAAATACAATTATGTGACATGTTTTATGTGGCCAAGGGGATCTGGACTAGGATTTTGTTTTCAGAATGTACCCTAACTTCGAGAAACACTGTTTTAAAAGTGTTTTCCCCCCATTGGCAAAGATGGTGCTGCATCCTGAAGGAATGGTACTTCATGGTAATTTCTCTTCACCCCTGAGAAAAAATAGTTTGGCAACCCACGAGAGCATGTTTGGTTTGGGAAGCAAGGTTTCTGAAGGAGGCAAATGACTGTGTGAAATAGTCATTAGTTGTTGAGACTTGATTTCAGAATGCCCTATAAAAATATACATACTTCATTACTAATGCAGCCATGCCTTTACTACAGCTATATTTTTTTAAAACAAAGACTTTCCACAAAATCATTTTATGCTTTCAGTGGGATAATATTTAGGGCAAGGTATAAAGGCCTTTTGCCAGAAAAATTACCATTTAAGGCAGTGATCTCAAAGATTTCACTTGGAGCTGAAGATCCCAGTGTTGCCCAGGCTCCATGGATGAATATCACACGCATCCAGTGGCCATGGGAAAGCTGGCCACCCCGCGAGGCAGTGTTAATGTGAGTCACATGCTACGCGGGGTGAAATGGGATTATCTGCTAAGTGAAAGTTCTGTCGGGAGAAGCCAGAGGAACGGCCACAGCACACAGGACCAAGGCGCAGGAAGGGTCTTCAGCCTTCACCTTCATTGTCTGTCACACATTTGAGCATGTTCGTATGGGCACCTCTACAACCTGGGTACCTGCACCAGTATCTCCAGCCTCAGGCCAAGAGTTTATGAACAGAAGGCGTCATGTCTGGAATTCATGGCAACTGGGTGATACGGCTCCGTTAGAGAGGGACGTATAAGAATCAAGGCAGAACTCTGGTTAACATTAATAAGATCAGCCAAAAAGTCTCCTGCAGCATCCTGCTGGTAGTTCTGTTAGGAGGGATCATTATTCATCGTTTAAAATAAGACATTTTTGTTAGGAAATAATTGTTTTTATACAATAGTGGTGCCATAAAACTGGTCAGACAAGAATGAAAATCAAATAAATCATCTGAAATATAAACTCAGAAATGTAGAGATGTAAGATTAAACAAATATTTAGAAAGTGATTTATTATTTATCCAGTGTAATATTGCATTTGAGGCATAACAGGCATTTTTGGTCACTCTAGAGGCAAAGTGATCTGACACAATGTCATCATCGTTAAGAGTTCAGCAACTCCTGCTCTCCCCTCACATCTGATTTTTTCTTAATTGAGTATCCTTATGAGGGTCCTTTTGATTCTTTATTCATCCAATCTTTAAACCAATCACTAGCTCTACGCCTTCAATGTATAAAAAGAGCTATTTTTTTTTCTGGTACCCAATGTGTAAAGACCAACATTTCCTTTTACTTACCTAAATTTACTTTATTTCTCAAAATAGAAAGGGACAGTAATTCTATGATTTTGGAATTCGGGACCAACACACTATGTTTATCTTCTCTGTACCGCTCACAGTTTTATAGTCTTACGTCTTTTTCTTCTTTTTTCATCCTTCATCTTTCCAGGAAAAAGACCTTCTATTTATTTATTTAATATTTATTTTTTTGGCTGCACAAGAGCCATTCCACTTGACCATATTATTGCATTCATGTGGCCCTTCTCCAGCTCCATTTTGCCTTTCCAGCAAAGGCATTTTTTTAAAGCTGTTATTTGGGGAAATATCTTCAACATGGTTTATTATTTTTCCTGCTTCGCCCAACCCTTTTGCAGTGCTAACAACTGTTGGTAAAGCCAAAAGTTAGTTAAATGAGTAAATCGTTTAAAAATAGAAGTGTTGACACAGGCATAATGTACTAATTTGCTAATACTTTCGGGACATACATGCACATATAACTAAATCAGTACACACCCACATAATTTCAGAGCATCCAAAATGGTGATAGGATTACACACTGCACATAGCAGCCAGTCGTCAATAAATTGTAAAGTATGGCTAATCGACCCACATCTATATAGATTCCCAACATGATGTGGAATGTGCTAGCCACTAATAGGCTCCCACGAGGAAAGAACTGAAGGATGTTCCCAACCGTCACCCAGACCAGCCATGTGTTACTAAATCTGGCAACACCTGAACTATCCAAATCAAACTGTGGTCTTTCTTGTAAACTAAGAGCTCTTTCATTGGGCACTGGTGGCAGCTAGCACGGCATCAGACCCCAGAGTCAGAAAGATCAGTGTCCCCAAGCTCAGGCTATGGAAGTAGGGACATCCTTGGGTTGTGGAGACACTGGGTTTCCTTGGGAGATTAACAGAACCCTAACCTGTGATCTGTTTGGAAGAGGGCCAGGCACATAGTGAGTTTATTATTTTACAGAATATCTACCTTTTGATTTTATGTTTTCATAATCAAAAGAAAATTGTATATTTAAAAATACCTAATGAGTAATGTTATCCTAAAAGTATAAATAAAGCCCTGCAGGAGTGCAGAGGAGGGAACAATGGGGCCTGCCAGGGGAGGAGACGGGCATCAGAAAAACCAAGAAAATGGGGATACAGCAAGTACCAGCAAGACTCATACATGCTTTATTCTGAGGCAGTTTCCTCTTGTTCAAGCCTCTCCAGCGATACAGAGCTCTGATAAGAGATGCCCTGATAATAACCCGTCTTTCCTGAAGGCTGCTAAGTCATCCATAATATAATTTCCCTTCCAGACCATAATCTGCCCAGCTCCTTTCTCTTTCATTAGGGGATTTGATTTCATTTTTGTTCTCTTTTGTGAAGGGGCAGGGAGGAGGAGCTGTGGCAAAATGGTAAAGCAAACATGCTGTGTCTTCTCTTGACTCGTGGGCTCCCAGTGCCAGGCTTTCTCCCAGGTTTGCAGAACCGACAGGCTCTTCTGGTGGCTCTGCTGTGAGTTTGCCATGCAGTGTCTGCATCCCAAAAGGCAAGCTTTCTGAGAATGTTTTAATGTGGAGTTTTTCTAAAACAGCAATATTTCCACAGATTTAGTAAAAACACAAGCTAAAATCTACATTTAATTATGACCTGAGTGTAAACAAAGTGCTTTTTATCTTATTAAGAACATTAGAAACAAATTTCCACCTAATATCACTAATACATTCTAAAAGAAAACAAGTTTTTAACAACAACAGTCTTAAAGTAGTGAAAAGGTAGACTTTAAGAATCAAGGGTAGTCCTTGAAACGGAGCAAAATCAGTTTTTGAAAACTCAGCTACCCTTTATTTGTGGCTGACCTGTGACAGTCACACGGAAAGTGTTACTCAGAGGGACTCATGTTCAACGGTGACGAGTCAGGTCCCAGCAGGGGCTTTGGGGGAGCAGATTTTGGAAGAAAACATAAATAGACTCAATTTTTTTTCTGCTTCTGTCCTTCATTTCTACCATTGGATCTCTCTTCTTTTAACTTGGCCTTATCAGCCTCTGGCATGTGACTCTTACTATCCTAGGCTTTGGTCTCTAGGACAGAATGTTTGCACCATCAAGTCAGGAGTTGACCCAAATGAACCATTTGTTTGTTAGTCAAGGTCATACCACATCTCCTAAGCTTTTGTTTTGTTTTTGTTTTTAACACACTCAGTGTTTCAAAACATCAAGTCAAAATAGTTTGGCCATGGACCATGTCTTGAAGAATACATTAATCCCAAACCAGATGTGAAAGATAATGGGCTTTAAATATTAGACTGCCATGCAAGTGCCATCTCTGAAGGTAACTGTTGTCCTCCGAGGAACCTGGCATTTCAAGCCAATGTGGGGCACATCAACTGTCAGTAAGTTCTGGTTCATAACAGCAGTCAGCCCAGCAACTATGGAAAGGGTCAATGTGCTATAACATTAGGGATAAAATGTGCAAACCCTGCACTTCTATTTTTGGTCACTCTCTGAAGTATATTCCTAGAATAAATTGCCACTGCACAGCAGGATTCAAGGAAATGGTGCTGACAGCCTCACTCTTACGTTGGGGTGCATTCAAAAGATCAGCCTGCTGCTGACTCGTGTCCTGGTGAAAAATGGATTTCAGGTAGGAGAACGCCTTGCAACTTACTGGATCTTGCTCAACAAAAACACAAAGCCTTTATTTATAGCGGCTCACCTCCCTTTCAGAATGCACTTCAAATTTATTATTCTTGAAATCGAATGAGTTGTATTCACTGATTATGGAAACATGGAGCTATTTCAAGAAAGGCAGGGAAGGAAGGCTTTGTCATCAGACTCGCCTGTGTTGCATCCTGCAGACAGTGACTTAATCTTTTCATTGTATGTGTCTTCACGTTTGTGAAAATACTGTCTGTATTGCAAGATAATTGTGAAGATTGTAAAGGATAAGTGTACAGGTGTGTTACACATAGTAGACCCCCAATAAATAATTCTGGTTTCTATTATCAACAATTTGGGGGCGGGATAGCAAGGTTCTTTGGCGTCTTGGGAGTTCCTTCCCTTCTGGGGTGGGTTGCTAGGGCTGAGAGAGTGCAGGCTGCTGAGAGAATCTAGTTCCCTTCATTGTGCTCATTTCTAAAAATGTCTTCTCCTTTTGGCATCAGGCAGGGGCAAGGCCAAGTGTCATCAAGGGTGATTCGAGTGAGCAGGTGAGCAACTAGCTTCTTCTTGGCTTTCAAATGTCTAGGATCCTTTCCTGGCCCTTATCTATGAGGCCTGTGCTGTTTGTAATAGTTCACAGCATGTGTCGTCTTTCACTTAGACTGGAAAGATCCATATAGGTATATCCTCTGCGCCACCCAGCTTTGTATGTCCCCTTAGTAAGCCACATGGCACATGTTGATTGCATACCTTTGGAAGCCCAGTTAACACAGAGCAAATAGGGTTTGGAAAGGCTCAGGGGCAGCATTAGGGTTGGGTGAGGAACGCACTTTCCTGTGACTAGATCTCATCTCTCATCTTTTGCATTGAAAAAAGGAGATGAGATCAATTGCTGCTGCTTAACCAGACTAAGTTCAAACACTAGGATACCAAACAATCATCTGCTGCTATTTTTGAAGCTTTCCTTTACTGTTAGTATTGTACTTTGTAAACATTTGGTACTCAATAAATGCTAGCAGACAGATAGATTTACTGATGTCAACCAGCTGGATTGGAAGCACTGAACTTCTAGCTCCTGAGCTGTGGTTGATGGCAAGGTGAGGTACTCCTGGTGTCTGGCTTGGTGTGTGGCAGAAACCCTTGGCTAAGCCTCAGACCCCCTGCCTGGTACCTGCCAATCTCCTTCCCTCTCTGAAAGAGCCTGTTTGTCTCCCTGCTGGGCCCTCCCAACTTCTCTGGGATTTCCTCAGAGCTGTCTGTCCAACTCTTGCTGTTGCTAGAAGTGTTTGCTCAGGCCCAAAAACACTGGGAGCGGAAAAATTAGTCAGCTCCAGCCACAGCCACAAATTCACCTCCCCAACTGCCTGGGGGTTTTCTTGTGTGCAGGGTAGTACTACCCTACTGGGTAGCCTCATTTTGGGACTCTGATGCCCACCCAGCCAGCCAGGCCCTGCGGTCACTGGCCAGCTGAATGGTGTCCCTTCCTGGGGCAGATAACCTTCTGACTTAAGGGGCCAGAAGAACAAGAAGGAGATGAAGGTTGAGGACTTCTGTGCTGAGGTAAGCTCCATGGATCCAGGCCTATGTACCCACGTGCACCCACCAGAAGCGGGGCACTGAGTTCATGCTGCCCACTTTGTTTTGTGTTAGTTCGTAGCAGCTGTGGTCGCAAATATTAAATTGTGCAGTTTTTAATTCTGTGTCATGCTGCCATGAAAATGGGCTTAACTGCTTTTCAGTATGGTTATTATGACTCTTAACTTCCCTTCCCCAGGAAACCTAGCATGAGTCATAGCTGGAGAATCTCACGCCACCCACTGCCCCCTCTGTCCCAGCAGCAGAAAACCTGGCTTCCTGGGGTTTCTCTTCCTCCCCGTAAACCGTGTTCTCCCTGTAGGACTGTTACAACTGATCGGGGCTAGGACCCCAGGGAGCCCATAACTGGCAGGGCTGGGGGTTCTCCTTACCAGCTTATACACCATCAGGAGGGAAGGCAGCTACGGATAGACTGGGGAGCATGGTGAGACCTGACACAGAGAGGGACTGTCCTATGCTAGGCAGCCCCAGGGAGTCCTCAGGCCTGGCCAGGGCCCTCCTGTCCAAATGTAAGCTATGAGCTCCTGGGCCCAGGTGGGCCCTTTTGATTTCAAAAATTCTCTTTGGCTCCGCTGTTAATTTATTGGGCTGCCTCCACAAAGTAGACTTAAATAAGAAAATTATACTGCCTTACAGTTCTAGAGGCTGGAATGCTGCGTGCCAGTTGGTTCCTTCCAAGAGCTACAGGGAAAGCATCTGCCCTGGGTCCTTGTTCTTGGTGTGCAGTTGTCCATTTTTTCTGTGTCATCACATGGTCTTCCCTCCATGTACATTGGTGTCCAGTACCCCCTTTTTAAGACACTGGCTGTATTGGATTAGGGTCTTCTGTAATCAGCCTGTCTTAATTGCCTTTTTGATGACCCTATATCCAAGCACAGTCATATTCTGAAGCACTTGTGGTTGGGCCCCCATGCATGAATGTCTGAGAGCAGATATGATCACATGGCAGCTTCCTAGAGCCAAAGTGTCTTTGAAGGATACTCATGACCTGAAGTTGAGCTGGGTCTCTCTCTCTCTCTCTCTCTCTCTCTCTCTCTCTCTCTCGCTCACTCGCTCTATATCTCCCTTGAAGAATTTATCAGCACTCTGATTCATGTGCTGTCAGGTTGTGTCCAGCTGCCTATTAGACTGGAAACCCAGCACGAGTGACTTATCCTGTATCTTGGCTGTACCGCTAGCACTGGGCCCTCTGATTGGCACATGAAAGGTCTGAGCTTCATTGTGTTGAACTGAAAGTTTCTTGGCGTGGCATTTCTGCTTCCTTCTGGCCTTACTCCTTGATGGCGGGTCTCTAGTAACCCCCATCTGATTTGCCACATTTCAGATAGACCTGGGCCAGATACTGTATATTTCACTTTCTACCATTTGCATTGGAGGAGAGAACAGATTTCTTTTCTGGCTCATTGCTAGATTCTTGACAGAGCCCCTAATAACAAAAGACCGATTAACAGACAAGATTTATTTATTTAATAAACTATCATGAGACATGGGAGCTTTCAGAAATGAACACTGAACCCCCACTCCCAAGTAAGGAAACCTTTGCATTTTCATGTTTAGGTTGAATGAAGAGTGGATGGTCATGGATTAGTATGACTGGATCAAATAACTGGGATTCAGACAGAAGGTGATCCCTTGCTGCAGGTGTAGGGAGGACCTCTCTCACACGTGAGCCTCTTGACCTGCTTTAGGGGAGAAGCATGGAAGAAAGCCTGAAAATGGCTTTCCTCCTGTTTCCGATGCCAATGGGCCATATTTTACAGCATGTCCTGAAAACTATCAGTATTGTTACTTATTTAATATTGCTTTTTAAAAAGCATCCACATTTTTACTTAAATAAAAAAGTTAGAAGGCAATGTGTCATGGGATTGCTATTCTATTTATATTTTAGAATTAACAAATGTTGAGATGAAGACACAACTATTAAAATAAATATTAGTGTAACATTGAAAGTTCTCTCCCGAGCCTTCGTGGCCCAAATGTCCTGAGCTGGTTGCGAAAGCAGATGAAAGGAGATGGCCTACCAGGCTGAACTGCATGTCACTCAGACTCAGCGCTCTTGGCTGCAAGGACTAAGAGCCTCGCTGGTGCTGACTTAAGTAATAACATTTATTTTCTCACAGAACTGGAAGTTAGTACCCATTCAAAGAAAGAAGAGATACGGAGGAGGTACCTACTCTGCCTGTTCAGCAGCTACCCTGGGATTCAGGTGTGGCAGGTGCCATGACTGACACATCTGTGGTTTGCCTCAGGGGACAGTTTCTATGGCCCCTCAACTGTGCCTGGCTTGAGGCTAAATCTTGAGTTTCCTAAAAGGTGGTGCCTCCTCCTCACCTCCCACACACTCTGGCTCAGAGAGGACCTGCAAGCCAGCCAACCCCCACCCCACCCCACCTTGGCCCCTGAATCTGGACAAGGCTCTTCCCTGAGTCTGCTTTTGATGGGGCTGGGCCAGACCCGCAGGGCTCATTTTCTCTGTCTCCTGCTAAATTCCCTGGCTGCTCCTCAGCTGTCAAGCTGCCAAGCCCTGAACGTCTCCTGGCTCCACATGCAGCAGGAAATGGGCCTGACAATTGTTCTTCCAGAGCCGGTGATTTTTCAATATGTATTTGCACGGATCCCACCCACGCTTCATCTCTGAAACCGTGGGCTGTGTTCAGCTCTGATTTACTAAGCACGTACTACAAGCCCAGCTTTGTGAAGACAGCTGGGAGCAGAGAGGGCACTGAGGAAGCATCTGACACGCCGTCTGCTTTTGGCCTTGTACTTTACTTACTGTGACATCCATACACTTGGAAAATGAAGTCGGTAGCCAAAGGCTCTGGTTGGCCACAGGTCATATAAATGATTCAGACTAAGAACACCATGTGGATTCAGAGGAAGGCAATCCAGACCCAGTAGTGCGTGTGCTGGCTATTCTGTCTGCCTCCACTTACCCCTGTAGCCATGCTCCTCTTGCCGGGGCCCCTGAGGACTGACAGACACGGATTCTGACTGTCCCTGGCTTCCAGCTTGGTTTGCCAAGGCTGCCACCTGCAGGAGATGGCCGAGAAGAAGGAAGGGGAGGCTGGATTTATCTCCTAGGCCCTCTCGGTCTTCCCTCATTCTGGCATCAGCCTGTTCCTCTGCATTCTAGAGGGCACAAGGGTGGTGACAGCTTTCTACATGTGTCCCTTAGCATCTCCCCTGCTTAGGAAACAGCTCTTTCCTTCTTTACAGTTCTGAGTGTGCTGACATGCAGGCTGGTAAACCGTACTCAGAACATACTTCCTGAAGCAGCAGAGCCCAGAGCTGCACTCCCGAGGATGAACCGAATGTTGGATAACCAGAGAAGAGAGAAGGACTTTCAAGGGGGAACACAGACCCAGCAAAGGTGATGGGGAGAGGGCAAGGGAATGTTGGAAGACATTGATGGATAGAGACACAAGGAAATAAGAGGAAGGTGAGCCGTGGGATCCTTTACCACCAGCCTGAAGCCTACCTAATGTGGTCTTCATCTCTTGTGCGTCATGGAGCCAGCAGGAGATTTTGAGATAATATAGCAAAACGTTTTATTTTGTTATTATGAGTCTTTTAACTTTTCCCTTATTAACTGATGTTATTGTCATTAGTAGTAGCAGTTCATATTTATTAAAACATTGTTATAGCTCAAATTTTGTTTCTCCCCCAATTTATATATGGAAGTCCTAATACCCAGTACCTCAGAGCATGATTTTGCTCGGAGAGAGGATTGTCACAGAAGTGTTTGAGTTAAATGAAATCTTTTTGAGTGGATCCTCTTCCACATGACTGGTGTACTTATATGACAGGGGGAATTTAAACATAGATCCACATGAAGGAGGATGATGTGAAGAGACTCAAGGGAAGATGACCATCTGTGGCCAAGACAAGAGGCCAGAAATTGGTCTTTGCCTTCCATTCAGAAGGAGCTAGCCTACAGACACCTCGATTTTGGACTTCTGGCCTCCAGACAGTGCGACAGTTAGTTTCTGCCTATTGAGCCAACATGACTATGGCAGTTTGCAACAGCAGTCCTTGGGAACCAGCACACACACCACGAAGGGTCTTGTCCCGAGCAACGTGCTCTCAGATTCCTCTGGTCTCTGCAGATGAGGCTTGGACCTCCATCTCAGTGTACTCCAGTGCCAGCCATCACACTTAGCACTCTGACATCCTGCTTTGATTTAATGTGTAAGCACCATCCTCAGATCTGGGAAGAGAAGATAGGCAAAAGCTTACTGTTGGGGAGCTGATATTTTATTTTTATTTTTAATCCATTTGCTGTCTGTCTCCACAGAAGAGCCATGTGAGTTCAGAGGAAGGCAAGGTCTGCGGTGTTTATCACATTTGCTTGTGTAGTGAATGACAAAGAAACTGAGCTTAGAACACTGATAACCCTGGTCCATTTTGGTTTTAATCACATCTAAACATTCAGTCAATTTAGAGAAGACTGGTCCAACCCTCAGGCCAACAGTGGCCTTTGATGGGTGTGGACAGTGAGCCTTCTCAAGGCATAGTCTGTCTGAAGTCCTCTAGCCTTTGTGTGAAGAGCAAGGCTAAGTGGGGTGTGGTGGTGCAGGCAGATAAAGGTATGGTGGTTGTTCTTAATGCCCTCTTGTTTTGACTTGCAGCACTGAAACACCTTTTTGATCCCATTATGTGTTGAAGGGGGAAGGAAAGAGAAGGAAGTTACCAGTTCCTTGAGACCCAAGATGTGGGACACAGAAAGCAAATTCTATGTGGTAGTGCAGGCCTGGAATCCCAGAACGCGGGAGGCTGAGACAGGTGGATTGTCCTGAGTCCAAGGCCAGCCTGGGCTACACCAGTGAATTCAGGACCAGCCTGGGCTACAGAGTGAGACACTGTCTCAGAAAAAAAAGAAAGAAGTGAAGAAAGAGGAAGGAAGGGAGGAAAGAAGGAAGGAAGAAAGGAAGGAAGAGCAAGTTCTAGACGCTGAGAGAATCCTTCCACATCATTTTCTGGGAATTCCAGAAGACATGATCTCCCTGTGTTGTACTGTCTTATTCTTCCCTGAATCTCCAGACCCTTGCGGCCAGCTCCCCTTCCTCAGCCTCCTTACTGTCTTACACGGCCAGGCCAGCAGCATGTTTCTGTCTACTGGATCTCGTGCCTTCTGGTGGCCTGTGTGATCTTTAGCATGGCCGTTTTGACTATGAAATTCTACTTTAGTTATCCCAACTTTTGCCAGATGTCTAATTTCCCAAGTCACAACAAACAGGTGAAGAGAACTGCTCACATAAATTAGTAGATGACACCAGCCTCAGGCTGCCACTTATGAAAGGCTGTGGTTTCTGGGCAGAAATGATGATACATTCCTCCCAACTCCTCCTCTCCAAAATCAGGACAGTCATCGCAGTACCAGAGGTCAAACCCAAACATTCAGGAAGATCAGTGCTGTCACCTGGTCTCTTTCTCATCAGGGTCCCCACAGGCAAGTGTCAAAATGTGTGAATGTTTTGTACACTTGTTGTTTTATATACTGGGGGTTTGAACGCAGGGCCTCACGCATGCTAGGCAAGCGTTCTGTGATGGAGCCACATCTCCAGCCCTGGTACACCAGTTTTTCTTTTTTCTTTTCTTTTTTTTTAAATTAGGGTGTATTCTAAATTACCCCATAAAGATGCCAATTGCACTCACTTTTATTCTGATATACCTTCGTGGATGGGAGACAAGGGGGTGGGAGACAACTGGTATGCTGTGCCTGCACACAAGTGTGCTGCCTGGATGAACATTACCTTGTGAATTGTGGCAGAAAGAATTGGAAACCAATCTCTTCAATTTGTTAAGAGATGGGCTTCTGGAAGATCCATTTAGCATAATGCTTTGGAAACCAGCTCGGAAAATTTGACATGTCACTTTCATCTGCTAAGCAGCTTACAAACATCCTCCCCCTTCCCATGACTCCCTCCGACTTCTCTGCTTCAGCCTGGCCATCTGAATTTTTCAAGTCAGATCGCAGACCCAGCATGGACTGGCTTCAGGCTCTGGTGGCAGGGGTGGGGACAGAAGCCCTCCGCCTTCTGAAGAGTCCCCCATCTCCCTGGATCTTTGGCCTGCCCATCACATGGCAACTCATTTCTATGTGACTTAACTGTTCCAACCAACACTGGCTATGGAAGCCGTTCCAATAAGTGAGTTGCACAAAAGACTGAGGGGTCCGGGTGGATGAGGATGGAGCCTTCCCTGGGCTGGACTAGAGCTGCTGCCAGTGTGGACCAGCTCAGGCCACTTGCAGGCGTGAACTAGCCCCAGGCCTGCCTCTCTGACACCTTTTTTTTTTTTTTTTTTTTAGAGGGTGTACTGTGACATGTATGGAGAAGCCAGCTCCCAGGGTCATTCTGTCTTCTAGGAAATCTCAGCAACTCCCTCACAGCTCCCTTTGTTGCAGCACACCCTCAGCGCAAAGCCTAGGGTCCGCGTATCTCCTACCTGGGGAGCAGGAGCTCCGGGGATGTCAGTGCCCCTGTGCCAGCCCTCCCTGAGCTGGTGCCCCTAGCTGGAGTTAACTGTCTTCCCTCTTACTTGTGTCTCTGCTGCCTGCAGGGAGAGGCTGATGGATGCCCTGGGCGCGCCAGGGGTTCCCCATGGGGGAGCTGGAGAATGAACTGAGGTGGGAAAGAAGGGCAGGTTTGTAAATAAACAAGGGCAGAGTGGGGAGGCCATGGTCCTGCTCCTGCTGCGGCTTTCCGGGTTTCTGAGGAGGGGAGCTCCGGAGGCCCCTCTGGGGCAGACCGGGGGAGGCAGTTATTGTTTTTGGATTTCACTAAGATGAACTCCAGATGATTTTCCAAGGGCTGATTTCACAGCACATTTGCTCCATCTGAGCAATCACTCTCCCCAACAGTTGGATTTCCACTAGGCGTTTACCTCGTGTGCCCGGAATCAGGACTCTGCCTCCTTGGGGTTCAATCGTGTTATTGTCTTTGGGGCTCAGCCAGACCCATTCCATCAGCCCTAGTCCCATCGAGGCATTTCTGTGTGTGCGCAGGCAAGACCAAACCAGGTTCACAGGAGTTTCCGGAATATCGTGATGAGGCTCATGCCTTGCAGAATTTAAAAAGGGGACAGAAGCCACCAAACCCTTTTAACTTCACAGATACAGATATGTAGCTCCAAGTAGGATGACAAAAGCCACAGTGATTCTCCATTTAGGACTTACTCTTCTCTTTTCTCTTTGTGTCCTCCTGTCAGAGAACTTCCTCCGTCAGTCCTCTAGAAGATGTGTGACAGGACACTGAGGAGGAACAGGCTGACGGGTTTTCCTGCATGTGGCAAAGAGAACCCTGGATATAGGGGACGGTGAGGGCGGCGGATGGGGGGAGGCAGTGGCTGGCTGAAGCCTGCTTGAGCTGTTTGGTTTGGATCTGGGGTGTCCCCCACAAACATCAAGTTTGGAAGGTGATTCAGTTATGGAGGTTAATCCATTGGCTTCCTGTGCTGTAAGAGGCAGGGCCTAGCCGGAAGGGGCGGGTCATTACATGGAAGGGGCGGATCATGGGTTCATGACCTGGAAGGATGTCTGCTAGCTCCACCTTCCTTCCTCTTGCAGTGCTGTAAGCAGCTGTTCTCCTCCAGACTCTTCCTCCTCTGCCAGCTGCCCACAAAAAGACAGAGACCACTGAACTGAGCTGGAATAAACCTTTCCTTCCTTAGGTTGTGGATGTCAGGCATTGTGTCCCAGTGATGAAAAAATAACAGTTGTCTAAGGTGGAGAATCAGTAGAATTTGCATTGAGAACTTTTCTGTCATTGTCCAGTGAATTTTACCAGAGTCTCATGGTACAAGTTTATTTTTTATCTTATAGATTTCCCAGTATTTTTACTTTATAAGACAAACAAACCTAATTGGATATTACCTTATAGGCTATTTCTTTACTCAAAAAAAAAAAAAAATGTGTCTTGGCCTTTGTGCATGGTGACATTGAAATTCAGACTCTACATTATTTTCTAGGCCCTGAGTGAAGAGCAATGTTTTCTGTGAAATGAGTAGACCATTCTGCACATGGTATCAACCCTGCCCTTAAATGTTCCCACTACCAGGAAGTGTGTTCTGCACCAGAGCTGCTCCTACCTGACCAGGTAAGCCCTAAGATTTTTCCTGCTCCCACAGCAGGGCCTGGAAAGCCTTCTCTCTGTGTCCTGCCCTCTTCTTCGTGTATCTGGCCTTTCCAACATGTGTTAGGGGTCACTTACTCTGGCTCTTTGGTACCTTCTCTGCACTCGGCCTGGGCACAGGAATGTGATGGGTGCTTATTATTCACTAGCAAATTGAATGCACTCCTTTGCAGTAGCTATAGCCACCTCATTCTCACCGCTTCCTCCTTCAGCTCCTTCTGACATCCACCTCATACTGCCTCTCTTTATCACTTCTCCAGTAGCACTCAAAACTGAGGTCAGTGCACCAGCCCAGCACCCATCCTTGTACAAAAATGAGTCCAGGCTACAGAATCAGACCTGAAGTCCAGGCCTGCCTCTGCCACTTGCTGCCTGGGTGCTCCTTAACATGTTTCTTAGTCTCTCTGAGCCTTGGTGTCCTCACTTGTAAAATGAGAAGATTAGTGCTTCTGTGATTATATAAAAGAATCATGAAAATTACATATGAAGGGATGTGGTATTTTTCACCTTAAAATTTTAGGGAAGTTAGGAAGGAAGTCACTGGACTTGGGAAACTCTCACCAAAATTTTTTCTTAGAAACCTGGGACTCTAAGAGAAACCAGCATTCAAAGTAGATTCCAGAAGGAAAAGACAAAAGATGCAATTTGCTTGATACTTAGGGACCAAGGTACTCACACAGTTCTACCTATTGTAACTGTGTGTTCCTAGACCCTGGGCAAGTGAATTGCTCAGAGATGAAGGTTGCCGATTACTTGCACACAGTGCCTTGACCTTGATGACAGGTTTTGCTTTTTTCTGGGAAAGAATCTTTTGGACCTTTGCTCTTTTTGGCTTTCCTGTCTTCTCAGGCCTTTAGGCAGACATATATCGATTTTCTTCCAATTCCCTTGTCTGCTCAGTGTCTTTCTTCTGACTTAATACTCAAAACTCCAACTGAAAGACCTCAAAGGGGAGGTTTGAGGCATTTAGGAACAGGATAGCAAATGAACATCCTTGTTTTCACTGACTGAATCTCTCCATGGTGGTGTACTCACTGCCCAAGGTCCTTGGGTAGAAAAATCACTATAGGTCTTGAAAGAAATCATTGCCTCAGAAGACTTGAACAGAAAATTTGTAATTCAAATAAATATCTGTTTTTTACAAGTCTTGGCACCACTGTGCTTAAACACTATTTTTAAACAAAAATAATCCAAGTGCAAAATAAAAGCCTAGGTTGTTGTCTTCTAGGAAAAAAATACCATTTTAATTGGGGCATAATAATTGTACAATTTTATGGGGTACATTGTGATAATTGAATACATATAGTAACTTACAATGATCAAATAAGCATAATTAACATGTCTATAATATCAAACATTAATTTTTTTGCAGTGACAGCATTCCAAATCTTCTAGATACTTTGACTTATATATGCGGTGCATTCAAAATATATCATGAATGTTTAAATTTAAAAATTACAGTAAAGAAAATATTGCCATTAATCCCTCTCAAACTATTCCCCCTCACTTTGAAAACACTTATACCAATATACTTGCCACTTTCTGAGGCAGTTCTGGAAGTCTTCATTCCTAAGTATCTTTAGAAAGTATGATAACAACAACAAAACAGTGAATGGAACTGTTATTTGCCATCCAACAGAAAGGGAGACTTGTCCAAACATTAAAGTGTGTCCTTATCCACCTTCTTCACCAGATTTGGCACCAAGAGAATTCTGGCTCTTCCAGAAATCAAATTGATAAAGGAAAATATTTTAAATCAGTTCAGGATATTGAGGCACCTAAAGACACTCCTGACAAAGGACTCCCACCACTTCAAGAAGTGGTAAGAATGACAGGACAAGAATATTTGAAATAAGAGGAAGTACATAACAAATAACTGAAAATATTAGACTCTCCAAAATGAAAAACCCAACCAAGAAATGGGCAATTGAAATTAATAGTTATCAGAAGAAGTACAAGTGGCCAATAAACACTTAAAAATGTTTGGCATTTTAACCACTAGAGAAACACAAATCAAAACAACAGTGAGATTCAATCTCAGTCCAATTACAAGTCTTGGAAGCAGGTAATATTTCCTTCTGCAGATGAATGTGGTGTATATGAACAATGAGAAACTACTCTGTCACAAAGAGGGATACATTTGAAAACAAAAGATACATTTAAGACATTTCTAGTACAATGGACACACCTTGAGATACGTAGAAAGATGAATCAGACACAGAAGGTTAAATATTACATTGTTTCTCTAATACGAGAAAACCAAAGTATAAAGAAGTAAAAGAGGCAAAGAAAGGAGTGATGGTATGAAACAGGGAGCTGGATTTTGTGGAGAGGAAAAGGGGAAGGAGGCAGATGGTGAAAAGCAGCAAATGAATTAACACAATGGAGATGGGATATGCACATGCACCAATTCCTCAAGCTGAAAGCAATGATTATGTATTGCA
The DNA here is from genome assembly GCA_004027205.1 of Ctenodactylus gundi. Taxonomy (NCBI): domain Eukaryota; kingdom Metazoa; phylum Chordata; class Mammalia; order Rodentia; family Ctenodactylidae; genus Ctenodactylus; species Ctenodactylus gundi. The sequence goes on along the minus strand of PVKB01000220.1, from coordinate 335,535 downwards.
AAAACATACGAATAAGAATAATTTGGGGGTAAAAGAACGAAGTACATAAGGGGAATTAGTAGCAATGTGTCTCTTACTACAATACTTAAAGCTAAGCATTTACTGTTCTAATTGCAGCTCATATGTTAGAGTTCATTATAGTCACCCCACTATATTTTTCAAGGCTAGAAATTATTTTTCTTTCTAATTTTGTACCCATTGAAGAGCAAAACCACAGCCAAGTTGTGGTCCAAGGCCAGTGAGAGAGCCGAAAAGGGATTATGTAATTTACAATACCAAGTTCTTATACCAAGTTCATGAATCCTGTAAACTTTCCTTGCTGTATACTACTATTCATGGTTATTTACTTGCAGCTTATTAAGTAGTAAGTGTTGCTAAACTATTTTTTTAAAAAGCATTGCTTCACATTGTAAAACATAATGCAATATAAGAATATTTACACATTTATTACAAAATTAGAGATAAATGTCACACTTAATAGAAATAATATGGTATAAAATTATGTGTTTAAAATATTTTTATAAAGTAAATAAGATATTTTCATCTGCTTCTCTAATTTTTATTATTACTCCTGAGTTTTGTTTTAATATTTTTCTTTTGAAAAGAGGAACTAGGCAGAGGGAGACAGTTGCTGGGACTTATGCCAAGCCTAAGTTGGCCACACTCAAAAAAAAAAAAAAATTAAGGTCCAGAGAAAGGACCTTGCAAGTAATTTTTCTCAAATGCCTTGATTTTTTCTAAAAATGATTTGATGGCTAATTGTTAGAGAGGAAAACATTTCAGATCCCCACACAGACAATGATAAGAAAGTTCCAAGTGTTAGGTAACAGATTGTCACCAGAAACACAAATATTTGCTTATCCACCCAAAAAGTGTATGCACATATGGGCTGATTATCTTTTTTTCTGTAGTTCCTAATTCAAAAATTCCCATTCAATGAAAGAAATGAGGAGACCAGTGTTTTTTATCCAGCAGTACAGGCTGGATAAAGACAGGAAAGATATTCAAGGACAAAAATCAACATGAAATGCAGTTGCAAGCTTGTAGGAGACATGCATAAACAGAGGAGACCTGGGGAGACAGGGAAGTCAGGAGACCCTGTTGGTGTCATCATCATAATGATTGTCATCACGCCTCAGTTTGCAGGGAAATAGTTTGGTCTTTGTGGATCTGTAAAAGGCTCTGGGCTGGAAACCAGACCTGCAGGGATCCAGCATGTTTCCAGGCTCCAGCCAGGGGGCTTCACATGACCTCTGTGTGTGGCTGGTGGGCAGAGCCAGAGGTGTCCAGCCCTGACCTCAGTCACAGGAACAGTTAATATTCATGGGCAATCTGAGCCCACCTGGCTTCCCAGTACCCCGAGGCAGAGGAGCACAGAGAAGCACATGCTCCGCAGGCCGCATGGAACTGTAAGTGTTTTGTGTTTACATTTATTGTCTCTGTAATTATAAATTTGTTTCTTGTACAAGAGTTGGAAATTTGGGTATGTAAGCAGACACATATCACTCTAGGACTTTCAGTCAAGATGACAGCTGAACAATAGACCTATGCAATGTTTCCTCAGGGATTCACTTAAAAAGTTGAAAAAACTGCCTATTCAACTTAGCTAGGAGAGGAAGGAGCATCCCAGCAATTGAAGGGAAGCCACAGGAAGATCAGAAATCTGAAGACACATTGAAGTGGAGGAAAACAGCACCCCAGGAAGCCGTCCCAGGTCAACTGAGAGAAGCCCTAAGCCGCCAGCATCCTTAGATGGAGGAAAGCCCAGAATCTGGAACCTCTGACAGAGGTAAGTGCAGATCCAGGAGAAGTGGGAATTGACAGCAGCAGGTGCCCCAGCCTCCAAAAACAAGCCTGCAGATGGTGTAACTGCAAATGCAATGTGAGCTTCTCCTAGAAAAGTCTTCCTAGAACCTAGACTAGAAGCAGTGTTCTGCAGCCATAAAAGGCAGTGATGTAAGCAGGAGCCGTTTAAAAAAGAGAGAGAGAGAGCCTGAGACTGAACTGTTTAGAATAAAAGCAGGCTCAGAAGAACATATCAGAATTGGGGGGCTGGTCACTCTTAATTCCTGGGAAGAAACTGGCACAAGAGACTGTTGCAGAGAGGAAAGAAAAGCCACTGACACCCTGAACCGCTTGGTTGTAGTAGGAGCATCTCTGAAGATAGAGAGCCCCACCCTTGGGGGAGGGAAGGCAGGAGAGCTTTCCTGAGGGTGATGGGTATGCTCATGACACCTCAGAGGCCAATGGACTATTAGGTTCCCCCTGATTGCCTACTACAAGCACAGAACTCTGAGGACGTTTGGCTACCCCATATGTCCCCTTCCCCTTCCAAAGAAACCTCAGCTAGGCCTTTTAAAATGAAGTCCCTTGACAACAGAAACATGGAAAGAAGACAAGGCAACAGGACACCCACAGAAATGCCTGAGACCCAGAAACTAATGTCATGGGCCCTGAAATAGTAGAACTTACAGGGAAAGAAGTCAAAAAGCAAACAAGTACAACAACCAGTTCAAACACGATATTCTCAAAGAAATGCAAGCAATGATCAGTGGGCTTAAAATGGAGCTTTTTAAACAAATAATGGTCCTAATGGATGGATACAAAGCTTACTGAAAATATAGATGCCACAAATAATAAGTTGGCTGAGGTAAATAAAGAAATGGGAGATATGAAGGAACATGTTAATAGTGAAATGGAAATTTTGAAAAGAACTCTAGCTGAAATTCAAAGTGTGAAAAATACATTTGAAGGCAACAGAAGTCAACTCAAACACTGTGAGGATAAAATTTCAGACTTTGAAGACAAGGCTGAGGGAACAAATGCTATAATGAGGCAGAACTCTAAAATTAGAGTTGAGCAAAGTAGCTGGATACAACAGCTGATGGATGATTCTAAGAGAACCAACCTCAGAATTATGGGTATGGAAGAAAGAGCAGAAGAGAGCACTGAAGGTATAAAGAATTTATTCACTGAAATCATACAAGAAAATTTCCCAAATCTAGTAAAAAAACTAATGTTCAAGTATAAGAAACTTATAGAACACCAAATAACCTCACCCAGCACTGAGATTTGCTATGACATATATAATCAAAACCTCAGAAATACAACATAAAAAGAGAATATTAAAAGCAGCGAGAGAAAAACAGACATTATTTCACCAAGGCAAACCCATTTAAATTACTGCAGATTTCTCAGTGTGAACTTTCAAAGCCAGGAGACCCTGGAACAAAATCTTTCAAGCTCTAAAAGACAGCAAGTGTCAATGCAGGTGGTTGTATTCAGAAAAATTACCCCTGAAACTATAATGAGGTAAAGTAAAATTACCCCTGAAACTATAATGAGGTAAAGGGAAGTAAAAATTTTTCATGAACAAGAATCCCTAAATAAATATGTGACCGCTAGCCCAGAATTGCAGAATATACTTGAAAGAGGCTTTGAGAGAAACAGAAAGACAAGCATCACAGAAGAACATGGAGGAAGGAAACAACTAGAAAGTGTAACCAAAAAAGACATTAGTCATTTGATTGGTATCCCATTAAAACAGTGCCAGTTTTCTCATAAAATCTGTAAAACTTCCCCCATAGTTATTATTTTTATTATTGTGTTAATTTGCAAAACATAATAATTATATTAAACATGGAGAATTTATATAAATTTTTAATCTGTGAAACTTTTTAGATGTGTCTAGATATTTAGCTGGGGGTGAGTGGTAGAGAGCAGTGGTTTTGATTTGGGTTGTTATTCTAAAAACAGTAAGAGTTAGTAAGTGGTACTTGAGGTCTTTTCCCTGAAGCTTTCATTGAATGGTAAAGATAAAAGATCACATAGCCTGAGTCCATTAGCTAAAAACTCAGCTGGCTATTAGTTAAAGATGTGACTCTTGAATTTTATGATTCAATTTCATGTTCTGTAAGTAAATTTGTAATAAGGACCTTATGTGTTTATTCCTGCTCCTCTTTGGGAAATAACTCTTTAAAAATTCTGAAATAACTAAGTATGCCATTCTATCTATTGCTTTATGTGTGATATACTTTTGAGGTACAGACTTAAGTTCATTTAATCTAGTGATTAATTTATTCAGTTTTTGATATAAGTTTAGTCTAAGAAACCTGTTTGATGTAATGATAACCTGAATGTCTTTTGTATAGCAGCACAATTGATAATAGCCAAATCTTAGAAGAAGCCAATATGCCCAAGTAAAGATGATGTGGTACATATATACACAATGGAGTACTACCGTGCCATTAAGAATGGCACATTTGAGTCATTTTTGGGAAAATGGATACACCTTGAGACCACGATGCTCAGCAAAATGAATCAGACCCAGAAAGTTGAGTATTATATGATTTCTTTAATATGAGAAAACCAAAACATAGAAAATGTAGGAGACATGAAAGAGGGCAAGAAGATGAACTTTGCTGAGAGAGGAAGAGAAAGAGCGGTGAGAGAGTTGTGAAGGAGAAAGAGAGATAATAAGAAAAAAAGAGAACCAAATGGGGGTGATAGTAGGAGTTTGGGGGTAGTTGTGAGAGGGTCAAAAAGAGGGAGAGGGAGGGATTGTAATTTTGACATGAAATGTATGTTCACAAAATACTCAAGTTCAATGTAAATATTATATATTGCATATATATTAATTAAACAGGGAAAATATCACTCTAATGCCATCATTTGGGTATAAGCACTGTTAAAAATCCTCTCACTGTTCTTTCATCTGATAGCTCCTGTATATACACACTTATGCCTTGGACATCAGCAAAGATTAATTTCCCAGTCTCCTTCACTCCAGAGGATCTCAGCCGTGTTCCATGCCCTCCCTCCATAACAAGCTCAACATCCTTCCAATGTTTCTGCAAACTCCAGACATTCCTAGGTCTTCTAAGATCACGTCTTCTTCCAAGACTCTATTTCTACAGCTAATTTTAACATGATGGTCTGCATTTCATGAATAAGATGGACCGGGAGTCTTCCCTCCATTGAGGGAAAGCACTCAGTGATGAAGTGGGCTTCACTGAAAAACTGAGGCATGGATGGAGTTGGGGCTTAGCTGGCAGCCACTGATGATGGTGAGGTGTCTTTGCGCCTGCGGGCAGCCACCCTTGGGCTGTATACAGGAGTTTTTTGCTGCAGGAGGCCTCAGACCCATACCTCAGGGACCCTGGCCTCTTCTTGAGTTCACGCTTCCATCACCCCATCATCTCCTCCGTTGCCGTGACACCTGTCAACATTCCTGCTCTCCACGTCTCTTCTCTAATGCAGGTAAGTGCTGTATGAAAGAATTTGTTTAAGCAAGGACTTTTCTTCTTAGAGCAACTGTTACAGTACTAAAAATCTCGGTATCATACTCTACATAGCTGGCACTTTGCCTTTTTGATTTGTGCATAACACTGTGAGTACTTTCCCGTATCACTGAATATTTAACAGCACAGGGTTTTTTTTTGAGTAGCTTCACCAATGGTGCACATTTCACTAGTACACTACTGTTGGGCATTTATTGCCTTGGGAAAATTTATAAAGCAAAAAAAATATTATCTCAAGGGTGTATTTTTAAAGTCTCATATAATTGCTGTTGTCCTCCAGAAAGCTTATGGCAATTTGCACATTGCCCCAGTGGACAGGAGAGTGTTAAGTGACTTTATTCTTCAAACAATTTTCTAATTTGACCTTGGCGGTAGAAGGGACCATTTAAGGGCACAGTCACAGGCACAGGGAGCCCCAGGCTGTGAGGGAATGTTGGTCTTGCTGGCCTGCGGGGCTCTGGGGCAGTAGCTAAACCTCTCAGGATCACTGATGTACCACTCCACCCCAGTTGGGTGCCTCCTGGCTCAGGGGATCAAGGCCAATCCTGACTCCCAGCTGCTGCCCTTGAGCTTGTAACTTGGAGCAGGTCCTGCCAACGGAAGGGCATCTTGGACCATCTGCTCTCAGTAACTCACCCTGGTTACCCCTCAACACACCGGGTGACTTTGGGCAAACTGGCATTCTTCTCATGGTTTCTGATCCACTCAAATTCAGTTCTCTCTCCTGTCTTGGGGTTTAGAGGGTTTGGAGGGTATCTGCACCCTATTACTCTTTTCTCCTGTAGAGTATTTATGGGTCTGCTGTTCCCTAAAGGCCCAAGGAGCTCACACGAGAAGGCCACCCCCTCTTTCCCTTGTTGAGCTGAGAAAGGTCTGGGAATCAGAGCCTTCCCCCCTCTTCACCGTGGTAAGATGAAGCTCACGATCGTGAGCACTGCCCCTCCCATGATGTGAGCAAAGCGTACGCGTGCACAGCCAGCTGGCCAGACTATTTTTAAACAAACTAAAAATACTGTCTTACCTCAGGGTTTTGCTGAAGAAACTTGTTTAGGGTATCTGATGGACCTTCACAAATATAAAATGCTTCAGTGTCACCTGTTCTAGCACCCTGCTGGGTTCTCTCCTGGGAAGAAAACAAAGGACCTGGGTGACAAAACTATTGGGGCGTGATGACACCCTGCATGATTTGTCCTGTCCTCTAGGTTCTGGACAGTCCCGGGGCAGGTCTTGGAGCTCCGACTCCAGCTCAGAGCCTGTGCCACAGTGAACGTCCTGCAAGGGTGTGATGCTGCCAGGAACACAGCAAGGTGGTGCTCCTGGGCTGGGACTGTGCAGGAGACTGAAGCCAGGTGCCTCGATGCTGTGGTCCTCCACATCCCCCGTTGGGTGGGAGAAACGCAAGTAGAGGCCCACACCAGGCTACAGTTTCCCTCCCACCCTGAGTCCATCCACAGTGTCCCTGGCCTCATCCCCTCCCTGGGACATCTGCTTGCCCAGTGTGAGACTCTGGGTCATTTGCACTGCTGCAGAGTGGAAGATCGAGTGCCCTCCTGTTCCAGGTCAGGCACTTTGGATTCAACCTTGAGGCAGAGGTTCAGCTGCCCTTACGATGCCTGCAAAGGTAGCCCAGCACGTCCTGGGCCGGTGGCGTCCTGGGGTGATAAAAATAGCTGAGGCCCCACAGCTGCTGAATGATGAATTCTGGAAGAGGATGATTGATTCTCACAGCTGAGCTGCGGGTCGGCGGGCCTACTGCAAGAAGAGACGCTGGTGTGAGGGTGGGGGCTGGGCTGTAGATGGGGCTGTTGACAGAGCGGCCCTGCTTCTTCCCACCTGAGGGCCTTGCAGAGGGCCCACTAAAAGGAAGTGCCAGAGGCTCTGGGAGACACTCACACCCTTTACTTTGAGATCCCCTTTAACCCTGTGCTACGTGCAAGTCCCCCCCCCCCCCCCCCCCCCCCCCCCCCCCCCCCCCCCCCCGTACATTCTGCACTAGACTTGATGGGGAAGAGAACTTCATTTCCAAGGGGTGCCACCTTCCCTTAAAACAATGGTGAGGAGGTGTCAGGGCTTATGAAACACCGCAGGGACACCGGTGTCCGGCAGCTCCCGACGGCCAGAGTTGATATCCTCTCCCGGCTTGGGCTGGAGGAGGGCTCCCTCTTGCCTTGCCAGGGGCCTGGCCTTGGTCCTCCACCAGGGCTACTCTCCAATTAATCATGGCACTTGGAGGTTAAGTGCACAGGAGGCTCCTGATCAGCAACAGAGTAGCTTTTAAGCCAGTGCCCCAGTCACAGAGCTGCTGGCCTATGCGCAGTGAGCAGCTGGGCTGGGAAACTGCACAGCTGGACCGGATCCGGACAGTTCAGAGATACAGCCATGTGCGTTCACTTTACAGCACATATTTTCTAGGCAGTCTATCCCCCTGTGCTCTATAAAATAATAGTAATAAGGTTTCAGAGCAAGGGAGAGCACAAGAAGAAAAGTCGCTGGAGGCAGACAAAATTAAGAGGCAAACAAGAAAGGCTGTGTTTTCAGACGAGATTATTAGAAGGATGATGGGTTGACGAGGTGGCCAAACACAGAGAAGATATCCAGATGGCCGCTGCTCCTGAGGATGGGCCTCTACATGTAACAGGAGCCGAGGGAGAGGGAGAGGGGGACCTACTGAATCTCCTGAAGGAGACAAAAAGAAGACTGTGGGGAGTCTGGGCGAGGAGGACCACAGGCTCGAGAGCAAGCGGCTTCTACCTTTGTCTTCTCTGAAACCTCGGGAGATGCGGGCACTGAGCTCCCTCCCTGACCTCCACTCGGTGTCCACCTCCTCCACTGCAGCTTGGCACCTCTGAAGCTTCCTCAGGGAGCCTACACCTAGCCCACCCACTGACTTAATCCTTGAGTCACCTCTCCCACCACTGACATCTCTGAGGGGAGAGCCATGAGTACCTGAACCCCTAGTCCCTGGTGTACAGTTTCTGTAGCACTTACCTGATTTTTGGTTATGCAGAACTTAGAATCAATTAAGCAGAAGATGATATGAGAATGGTCTAGAAACTGACTCAGACCAGAGAGGTGGGTAGAGTAGGATGGCTGGTGAAATTAGTCTAGAAAGCAGAGGATTCCAGAATTCTGAGAGACAACTCCGAAGGTTGCCTACAGGTCTGTTTCTACTATCTGTGGGAGGCAGAGGGAGGCCCCTTTTCTCCCAGACTTCTAGTCTTCCCCACATTGTAAAAATGTTACTTACATTTGGTTGTGGTGACACATACTTTTAGTTCCAGCACCTGGGGAGGCTGAGGCAGGAGGATCAAAATTCCCAGCTTGGGAAACTTAGAATATCTCAAAAAATGGGGATATAGCTCAACAGGAGGAAGAGAGGGAGACAGAGAGACAAAAAGAGAGGGGGGGGGAGGGGCTTTGTATATGTATGTGGGGAACAACACAGGTTGCACACTGCAACCTTTATTTCCACAGTCCACCAAACACCCACCACCTGGCCTTCTCTGGGGCCAAAGCAAAGCACATCAGCAGTATGGGACACCCTCAGGCAGATAAGACCTGGAAAGGCTACAGGCCAGGGAGACTTAGAGAATTCTTAGGCTGCTCCCTGAGCAAGGTTTACAAGGACACATCACTAGGTACAGGTGTGCCTGTGCCCTGTGGACCCCCGTGGAAAATTATGTGACCAGAGAAGTTCCGGGACAAAAACCCCTGTTGCCCAGTTCAAATCCTGGCACTGAGCATGTCAGGTTCAAGTTGTTTTAACTGAATGCTGAATCTACTCTTTTCCTTTACCCTGCCTCCATGGAAATGTCCATCATCCACCCACAGGAAGCCCTACAAGCTCCTCACGTTGGCCTAAGCTCCTCATTTTGGCTTCACCTCCCAGGCACACTCAGCCCTGGTGCCTCCATCTCCTTTTTCAGTCCTCGGCTGCTGCCTACAGCCAGCCCTCACTTGTGTCTAAAGTGATTACTTGGCCTCCTAGTTCTCTCGTCCAATCACACTGCCAGCTGCACAGCTTCCCATGTCCTTATCCCACCCCTGCCCTATGCCAACAAGGTCAAGTCCAAGCTCTTGAGCCCTGGAACAAATCCCTCAAGAACTCTACCCACCTCCCCACTCCTCAGCCTCCAACTTGGACCCTTGTCAAGTATTATTAGAGTCCATAGTTTTGTTTTCTGACCTTGCCCCTTTGCTGTCATTGCTCTCTGTACCTGATGGGTCTTTTCTCCCATCTGCCTTGTGAACAAATATTCATTTTCTCCCTGACAGGAGCCTTTCTGACACCTCCCATCTTCTCCTTCCTAGGTGCAACTGGGCAATTCATACGTAGACTGAACCGATGTTTGTTGCTTTAATATTTTGAGCCCAGCCCAATGGTACTTTCATTTTCTATTTATTCATTTATTTTTACAGTGTGCTACCATGCCCATCTTACGTAGTGCTGGGGAATCGAACCCAGGGCTCTACACTTGCCGGGCAAGTGTTCTTAACTTCTGACTTATGCCTTCAGCCCTCCTAACTGATGCTTACAAGACAGGAATTACAATATTTTGTACCAATTATTTGTCTACAAGTCTATTTTTTCTAAGTAGCCTTTATTCTCTCTGAAGGCTGGGGCTGTTTGTCGTTCCTGGCATCCTTGTGCCTGACGTAAAATAGGAAAGTGTGTGCGTGATCAGTGCTTATTGCCCAGATCAAGGTGTGTGTGGATGAGCAGGTGTTACTTGACTTGTTTTCAGTAGATATTATATAAGGTGACAAGTTTCTAAACAATGGGAAGCAAGTGATCACGAGTGTCAGGCATGCTTGCAAGTCACAGATGAGCCCATAAAAGGCCTTCTGCCTTGCTGAGCCCCTTGGCTCTACCAGCTGCTGGAAAGGCACCCAAGTTTGCGGCAGTTCCAGGACTGTGGACTTTGTGTCTCAGGTGCCAAGGTTATCTTGGGACGAAGATCCGGCCAGTTTCTGTGGCTGCCTGGCCAGCTGGGACTTCTTCCTATCCTTTGGGAGGGGAAGAGTATGGAGAGGGCACACAGCTATGGTGTCCACACAGATGCTCAGGGACTAATTATGCAACTCATCATGATGTCATTTACTTAATGGACAGGTGTTTAAGACACAAGCACGAGCGAAATACACCCTGGCTGGGAAGGGCTCACTCTTAACCTGAGAGGTAGGGAAATGAGCCAGAGAGAAGAACCCGGAAGAACACCAAACACAACAGAGCTAAGCATCAAGTGGTCAGACTGCCTTAAGCATGGACTGCAGTGCACCTCTTCCCCGTGACTTTTGCTCCCTATGTCATCTGAGCTTCTCCACCCTACTGCCTGTGGGTGGTGTTCATCCTTCTTGCTCACTGGTTTTCTCTCTGCACACTATGCATGGCTGGCTCTTCTAAATCTCCAGTCTCTGCTAAAATGTCATTTATTCAAGGAGGTCTTCATGTGTCGCCATCTCCAGTACCTTCTCCACTTCAATCCTTATTATGTGCTCCCATCTTCTTATGTACTTCCTCCAAAACACTTACTGAACATGACCATCTTATTTACCTACATTTGTAAGAAAGGAAGCCCCACGAGGGCAGGGACCACTGGTGTTTGTTTTCTATGGTAGTGACAGCATCTGGCACAGGCAGGGTCTTGATTATCATTTATTAAACCAATGGAGGAGAAATGGGCTCTTGTTGGTTCTCTGGTACTTGGTGATATGAGGCAGGGGAAAGAGTCGTGGAAGGCTTTCCAGAAGTAAGGACAATGGAATCAGACCTTTTGGCATAAGTGTCTGCCAAATGGATAGGCCATTGCAGGTGTGTGAGCAGGGATGCAATTCTGATGGTGGTAAAGGACGGGAGGCACCTGGGATGGTAACAGAGAACATCTGTGATCCTTTTTTGTTCCTTCTCTTCTGTGACAGATGGGATAGGAGGCCAACTATTAAAAATCCACCTTGATTCATCTATCCTTTGGGCATGCCCACCTGGACTAAAGAAACAGCACAAGCTTTACGCTTAGAATGCACAGAGCTACTGGGGGGCATATTAAGGACAGTGAGGACACTGCAATGACCTTAAGTGATTCTGAAACCCAGGACAGATACCTCAGTGAGCCCAAATCATCTGATCATAAGACTCATCTCCTGACTATCTCTGACTGCTCACAAAGAGCTGGCCAAGGACATTCCAGCTCTGCCAGGCCACTGTGCCAAGTTCCTGGGACAGAATCCACTGCTGCTCTCTCCCCCATCACACCCAAAGGACAGAGCACAAAATGAGCTGGTGGACACCTGCCCTTTGCCCTCTGGGACAGCACACTCTCTCAGCTGCCAGCAAAACAACCACTACTTCTGTCCCAGGCTAGTGGGCAGGGCTGCTGTTGGCAGGTCCCTGGTGATTTATGACACCCAGGTTCGTCATGAGGAGGGTTCCAGGTAGGATCTCCAACTTCCCCAGGAAAGGTCTCTCCCTTCTAATGATTTATGGAGCCAGAGGGCACAAGGATGATGGGTACTCTGATCTGTGATGACAAAGAGACTATGGAGTGCCCCAATGATAGCTGCTCTCTGCCCTGCACCTGCTGCCAGGGGATGGTGGTCAGTGACCACACCATTCTTGTAGCTTCAACTCTTCATGTGGTGCTTAGGCCACAGTAGCAGCTGTGGTATTCTGCCTGGCTTTGCTGGTTGCCAGATACATTGCACTTTAAAATAGGCCTGGCTCAAAAGGTACAAAGTCAAGTTGTCTCCCTTCCTTCCTTCCTTCCTTCCTTCCTTCCTTCCTTCTTTCCTTCCTTCCTTCCTTCCTTCCTTCCTTTCTTTCTTTCTTCCTTCCTTTTTTCCTTCCACTAACATCCCATGGATCTTATCTTGATTTATTGGCATGGGTTGGAGTTTTCTTATATCTAGGAGTAAAAGAGTCACGAGCTAGCTGATGTCCTGAGTCCACTTTGTATTGTACAATGAATGAACGAGCACTGAACTTTTTCAGAGACAACTCTTTGCCCCCAAGAGTTAAAAGGGAAATAAGATAATGGTCCCTTGCTTTCCTTCAGTTAAACACATGTACACTTAACACAGCTCTTGTGCTATATCAGCCTGGGAATTGGCTGAGGTACCACAACGAAACAGTAGGAGGGTGGTTTGAAAGTGTCACCTACCTTCACCAGCCATAAAAGCCACAAGTCTGTGGCAAAAACTCCTTAATTCCCTCAAAGCCCCAGAAAGTACATGGGCATTTGTCTGATAGCCCAGCATCTTTGGAGGAATCACAAGCAAATGTGATAACCAATCACCTGTGAGCTTTGGCCCCTTCCCTCTGCCGTGCAATGGTTTGGGGGAGGAAAAGTTGAGAGTCCTGTGCCAAGCCTACTTGCTCTCACACATGGTGGCCCCTCTGCATTCCGCTTATGAGAAATAATGCAAGCCAGGATGCTTGTGTTTCAGCTCCAAATGTGGCAGCCAGCAACAGGAGGAGCTCTCAGGTCCCTGAGATGCCGGGAATACTCTGAGTTTACCAGGCTGATGCATGTGGCTGCCATCTTTCCGGTCTCTGGCATCCTCCAAAGCCCGCCTGTGCATAAGTCTGAACTGACTGGCTGGAAGCTGTGGGCTGTGTGAGGTGGAGGGAGGCCCAGCAGCACTTGTGCCAGCAGCCCATGCCCTAAGGGGAAGGATGGCGTACGGGGTGATTAGGAGTACATGTTATCAGTCTTGGGCACCTCCTCACTGCTCAGCCCTGCTGAGTGCCCCTGGCATCTCACTGGGGCTTCTTAGTAGCCTGTCAGGAGCATGTCATTATTTGACTTTTGAAGAACAGCTAAAGGAACCTTAGGAAGATTGGTTAATCAAGATCAACCACTAGTAATTGAAATAACGGGAAATTGGACACATGATACTAAAGATCATGTAGGAAATAAGTAAGTTATATTGCCTCCTTCTAAGAGGTTATCAGAAACTCAGATGTTGAAGTGTCACTAGGCAAATCAGTCAAAATTCCATACAGCAGTTTAGGTAGAACAAATTTCCAGAAGGTGGGACAAGACAGACATGGAATCAACCTCCCAACTCTGGTATCAGTTTAACACAGCTGATTGCTCCGAGTTGTTTCCTCTGTTCTTGCGGGAATCAGAATACATATTTCAGTCCCACCTGGGGTGAGATGGCTGGAATGAGGATTCCAAGGACTCTTGGTTTATGGAATTAAGCTCATGGACATCTTTGGGGGGGCATATCATTCTGCCTTTCACCCATGGGTTTTCTTATCAGTCTTCATGGTAGCCACATGAGGTATGCATTTTTATATGTATTTTGCATATGGGAAAAGTGAGGCTTCCAAAATTTACATGACTTGTTCAGCATTGCATAGCCAGGAAGTGTCACAGCCAGAGTTTGTATGTGGGTGATCTGCGTCCAGGATATTTTCCTTAAGGTGTAGACTGTGTGGCTTTTTTAAGCTCCATAATGTGCTTTGACCATGTTTCTATGTGGCTGAATATATAGCTGTAGCATCATTTTAAAGGCAGTACCAATAATGCATTATGGATATAAAGAGTCTAAGTTCTTTTGCTTAATACCCACATGACCTTATTTGCATGTAGATATGATTTGTGAGTCACAACCAATATAAATCATAATGATTATTGTGACTCTTAACTATATCCCAGGCTCAGGAGATGCCCTCAGTTAGGGGCGTGACAGGTGACAGAACCAGTACTACCTGGAGGTGCTCACCTTATGAAAATTTATTTGTGATTTGTGCCCCCCTCCCTTTTTTGAGACAGGGTCTCAATCTGCAGCCCAGTTGAACTCGCTATGGAGTCCAGGCTGACCTTGGCCTCACCGCAATTCTCCTGTCTCAGCCTCCCGAGTGCTAGAATTACAGGCATGTGCCACTACACCTGGCTTATGTGGTGCTGGGGAATCGAACTTGAGTACTTAGGGCTTGACTTAGCACCTACTAGGCAAGCGCTTTAACTGCTGAGTCAATTCTCCAACCCTGTGCCCTCTTTTTAAAAATGTGCTATGCTTGGTTTTCCCTTTCCTATGGAATTGTAAGTATTGGTTTCTGATAACCTAATAACCTTGGTAATATGATCCAGTTTACCCTCTTAGCATAACTGCTCTGCTCATCCTCACCAGGACAAGCACCATTCTTCACCCACCCTAACTTTCGTGCCTTTGTGTCCTCCCCTCTAGATTCTTCCCCACATCACTTTCTTTGTATATATGTCATTGACCCTTTCTAGCGCCCCTCTTCTGAGTCCCTCTCTTCCTAAGCTCTACACTCTGAGCTCTTTACTTCCATGGCCTTCTGCCAACTATGTTGTTTAAATGTAACTTGCCATAATGGCTAGTCAAGGCCAACAGCCCTGGGAGCTCTCCTTTGGGCACCCCTCTTTCACAGAGGATATGATTTCATGAAGTCTTGACCTTGGATGGCTCATAGTTGGACACATTTCTGACTTTCCTCAAGAAATGCTCCAGAGTTGAAATGGAATGACTGCTATCTTTGCCTGGCCTAGAAGTCCTCTGCAGTTTCTTCTATGATAACTGTAAGTTCCAGGAGGATGCACCTGGTGGTGTGTGTGTTTATATCTTCTTCTTCCTTACCTTCACTGTAGGTAAGCACAGAGGTGTTGTTCTGAAATTCATTTTGAAATTTGACTTCTAAAGTAAGTGTTAGGAGGTGGGGGGAACTTTTAGGGGTGTTTGGTTCAGGAGCAACCTCTTCTCATAAAGCGTTCAGCAGTTCTGAAGGGGTGAGTTCTTGTTCTTGTAGGATGGGGTTAATTGCCATGACAGTGGACTGTTACCAAGTGGGTGTGCCCTGTGTCTATCTCTCTTGCACAAGCCCGCTTGCTCACTTGCATGTGCTATTGCTATGCAATGGCACCTTTGGTATAAGGACGTAACACAAAGATCTCTCCCGAGTGGTCACTGATCTTGAATATCCCATGCTCCAGACCATGGGCTTCTAAGTTGACCTGTTTTCAAGCAAATTACCCAGTCCAAGGAATTCTCTTATAGTAACAGAAAATGAACTAGAACATGTAAGTATGGAGTAGGGGTTCATGGGTAACGACCTAGTAGTCAGTGATTTGAGACAGGTTAAATTATGTCACTAGGAAAAAGACCCTCTGCATCTCTCCCTAGGTATCAGTCAAAGGGAAAGACACATGCCCATTATTATGTGTCCTTGACCCCATACTCTTTGGTGCTATCGGCTGATTCTCAGGTTGCGAGGCTGTGATGTGGTCACTGGCTTGTGCCTAACTGGTTGGGAATCCTTTTGCTGGAGAACTGGGAAATAAAGTCTTTCCCATGCCATTAGTTTTGCAATTGGATGGAACATATTAGACTAAGGCTTGGCAAGCTTTTTCTGTGAAGGGCCAGATGGTAAACATTTCAAGCTTTGCAGGGTGCATGATCTCTGTTGTAACTACTCAGCTCTGTCGTTATAGTGTGAGGACAGCCACAGACATCATGTAAACAAATACATGTGGCTATGTTCTGATAAAACTTTATTTATAAACACTGCAGTTTGAATTTTTACATTATCTTAATATAACAGCAATTTTTAAGCATTAAAGAATATAAAGACCATTCTCAGCTGTGCTCTGTTGTTCACTCTACTCTGAGTTAGGCCACCAAGGGGAGCCTCTTTATGGTTGCGCTTCTCAGACAGCTGGTACCAGGGTCACCGAGACCCGGTAGAGACCTACCTGACGCAGGTGCAGGTTCCTGCTGTCTCCCCCATCCTACTGAGCCACAATACCAAGAAACAGCCCAGAGACCTGCCCTGTCATCAGACTGTCCTCAGTGACTGTGATGCATGCCAAATATAAAGAATAATTCTGGCTAAAAGGAAACCAAGAATTTCCCTAGAGAAGCTTTTCAGTTTTGGCGGTGAAGAGGTGCACCATTGGCTTTCACAAGCTGGCCCCAGGCTATTGCCAGTGGCAGGTAAATAGTCAATGTTGGTGTTTCTATCGCCTGGCTGCTCATTGGCGTGGGAGCAGAACATGTTTAGGAGTGGGTTTGAGCACTTTCAGAAAAGTTTATCAACAAGGAACAAATGGTTTTTCTTTTTCCACTGCCATTATTGGCCCTGCAATTTGGTCCTGGTGGCATCTTGTGATTCTGAAGGTAGGGTGCCTGAGGAGCACAGTTCACTGGAGAGTGAATAACAGAGATGGAGAAAGAGCTTGGGTCCCTGGGGATCGATCAGGCTTCCAAATTTACCAGCTTCGTATATTTGAGCTTTGACTTATATACATTCAGCAAACATGTAATCATTTAAGATGGTAGGCTGGGGGTTCTGTTTGTTACCTGCAACAGCAACTTCCCGTGTGATGCATTTTCTCTGCATTTGTCACCCAGAAAAAGAACTTGTGTGCATTTCACTTTTGGCCCCTCACCATGGGCAGCTCTGGAGAATGACTACTGGGGCCTGCTTCTCATGGCTGCTTATCCCCCCACCTCCCTGTGCCCACTAAGGCCCCTTTCCCTCCAAGATGATCTCTACTTTCTGCTGGTCTGTCTTGTTCCAATGCTGCTAGTACAAGTGACACTGGGCATTATGAGGGCTTTGGCCACAGCGTGTGTGGCTAAAGTTTAAGTGAATTTCATCAGCATGATTAAATACTTATTACATGAGTCAAACATGCGGGTTTCGTTAAGTGAGTGAACTCCCAGGGACCTCCTCTTCTGTTTACGCAGCCCATCTGGATTCTCAGATTACTTTAAAGAAATGGAGTTTGATATGACAGCCAGGCCATCTTTCAGCATTCTGCCCTCAGAGGAAACTCGTCTTCCATCGCTAACTCTGGCCTCCAGACAACTGTGTAGAGGCTTTTCCATCTGCTCTGGCCTCTGTGAGAGCCTGATGCGGTGCTGAAATTGAGACTTTAGGTGTGACTTGCCAGGACATGACAGGCATACTTTTCTCATTGAAGCATGGAACATTGTCTAAAGTCATTTGCAAGTGCAAACCTTGGGTCTTTTATGAGGAGGGCACACCTTGAAAGCAAAATAAGGAACAGGGTTTAATTAACTCACTGGGCCTCTCTTCGTCATTATTAGCAGCTCTTTATCAAATTAAAAGCCTGCCAGGAAGGCAGCTGAGTGCCGAGAAGCAGTGACATGCATTAAGCGCCAAAGTGGGTTTTAATTGGCTGTTTAAAGGAGGGAAAGCTCCCTGCAGTTTGACAGACACACATAGCAGGGTGTGTGCAAACACACACACACACACACACACACACACACACACACACACACACACACACGGCCTCAGGCAGTCTGGAAGTCACAGGAATCACATTGTTGGAAAGCTAACATCCCCCAAATGGAACCAGAAGCTTGCCGAAGGAGAGCCCCAAGGTACATGGCATTCTATACTCAATAAATGTGCTAGTTATTTTTCTGATAATAATAAATAACAGCAATGTAGTGGTGATTGTTCCAGTGCTGCTAAGTTTATGTTGTACCGTACTCCAGCTGAATTGCCAGGGTCTCTTATTCTTGGATCAAGCTGGGGACTTTGTTTTGTCTCTTTGGTCTATCAAGCCAAAACCACATAAAATGGGGCCACAAGTATCTATCCTTCAGGAATACCATAAAAGATCCACATGAAGTGTCTAGCAGTTGCCTGGCCCATCTTGACAACCAAATAAATGCTAGTTATTTTGAAGAGTTGGGGATTGTTGATTCCTGTAGCTCTAATTAAGATGAGAGGCACCAAACCACGGTGGCTAAGAGTGTGATCTTTGGCATCAGGTTGATACGGATTTGTGTCATATTCTCACTGCATCAAGGAACACCTCTGAGCCTCGGGCTCCTTTTTATTTTTTATAAAAGGAAAAAGAAATCATACTTCATAGAATGATGGGAAATTGTATGACCATACCTGAAGAACTTAATGTGCGTGTTCACATAGTAAGTGCGACCATCAGCATGCTGACAAGAGGGTGTTTGTGATCTTCCACGAGACGTGGGGGGTGGGGCTAAGTTACAGAGAGGCTATGGGACAGCCCCTGAGGACACATGGCCTTTGCACATGGCCTACAAGCTGAAGGCCAGTGAATCAAACCATTGGTAGAACTTAGGAGGTGGACTCTTAGGCCAACCCAAGAGGATTGGGGTTTGGGGGCACACTCAGGACACACAGGGAAAACAGATGGACAAGGGAGAGCTACACAGTCTTTTGTGGTGCTTGCTCTGTTAGAAAGTGGAAGCTACCCCTCATCTGAGCATAGACATATTTGACCCAGAATAACTCCAGAATAATGCCAGGGCCTCAGGTTCCATTCTGTGGCTATTTCATTGAAAAGGTTTTTTGTCTGAGTGAGATTCCCAATTAGTCTGAGAAAATTATCCCAAGACAACTGCATTTTCTTCCTAAGTGCATAAAAGGCTTTTGGTTTAAAAAATTTTTATTAACACTCTGAGCTTGTTATCTATTAATTAAATAATTTTTATTTATTTTTGAGACCAGCTCTCATACTGAAGTTCAGGCTGGTCCTGAGCTCACCATGGAGCCCAGGCAGTCCTTGAACTCACAGCAATCCTCCTGCCCCAGCCTCCTGAGTGCTGGAATTCCAGGCATGCACCACCATGCCCAGCTATCTGAGCTTGTTGTTGAAAAGAAGCCTCAGTGAGGTCTCCTTGTAAGGCCGAGGTCATCCTGAGGCACCACTGTCGGCATCACGGTTATCATACAGTTACGGGGAAGGCAAGGAGTCATTTGAGTGGGGTGGGACAGAGATCAGTTGGAGAAGCTGTAGGGATAGTAAAGAGCATCAGCCCATAGCTGCTGGTGAGGAGCATCAAATACAGGACTGTGGGTCCTTGGAGCCATTTTGGGCTTTCCCTAAATTATTCTTTTTGTTAGTGTTTTTATAGTCCATAATAATTATATAAACTTGAGGAATTAGTGTATATACATTTTGCATCTTTATCATTTTTACTTCCCTTCCCCATCTTATTCCTTCCTTTTCCTGGACAGCCCCTTTCCCATTTCATAAAATCTATCTTCCATCATCACTCTTACTTTGCTCCTTTACTTGTTTATACTTTGGGTTTGCCACATTAGAGAAACTGTACAATATTTAAAACAGCCTTCTGTGCCTGAGAAAGTTGCTATTGTAATGGTCTCGAGATACACCCATTATCCTACAAAGGACTCAGCGTATCTTTATGGCAAAGTAGTACTCCATTGTACATGTACCCCGTGTCCTGTATTCATTCGCCTGTTGACAGACTTATCACTGCTTCTAGGATTAACTACCATGCATTGTGCTGCTAGAAACATGAGTATGTATGGTTAGGCAAGATGTCTTTAATGCTTTTGGGAAGATACCCAGGAGAGGTATAGCTGGGTCAAATGTAATTTCTATTTTCAGTTTTTTGAGGAATCCCTTGGAGCCATTTTGAATTGGGGGATGTTTTCACAAAGACTGCAAAAATAAATGTGGTTGATGGAAGGCCTGTGGTTAGGTGCCTTCAAACACACTCGCTCTGTTCCATTAGCATCAACATCTCTGGGCCATCTGATGCATCATCAAGGAGGTGCGTGAATGCATTCATTTTCCCAGCATCCTTGTGGAGGCCTTGGAGGAACAGCCCTCACTCAATTTTCCAGCCTAGAGAGGCTTTGAACGTGAAACAGAAGGGTCCCCGGGTTCTTGCAAATGAGCCACAGCAGGCCGATGTCAGGGCATGGATTCATGGGCTGCTTGCTGGGGGGTTAATATCTCTGGCAATTACACAGAAGAAAAAAGCTTGCATTCTTCGTCAGGCCGCCTGTTTCACACATCCTTGGCAGCTGGGCTTCCCAATGCTCCATTTAGGCCAATGTCCGTGAAAGAACGGATCAGCAGGAGCAGGCCATGGGGCGGCCATGTTAAGCCCCTGGCCTCAGTCCCCACTCCCCGCGCTGGAGAGAGACAGACAGGCCTTTGTGTGCCTGATGCTGGCTAAGCCAGGATGTGACTGCAAGCCGGAATCTGACCTTTCATGGGCTCCAGCACCTGTCAGAAAAGCGAACAAGCTTGGGGTGTTTTTTCCGCCCTGGACTTAAATGCCAGTTTTGTGACTCCCTCACAGTGGAATGGTGCCAAAACAGTTGTGGTCAGCTCCAGCTCTCCGTGGAGCGAACCTGAGACACGGTGATGGACGGCGCTGTGCTTCTGAGGCCCGGCCAGGTCTTGGCTCAGGATGAATTGCTGCCGAGCAGAGGACTCCAGTGCTCTGAGTAAGGAACTTCAGAGCGGATCACAACAACCAAAGCAGCCATAATCTCCTGGCACCCTGGAGAGAGAGAAGGGTGGGAGAGGGAGACAAAAGAGAGAGGTATAGAGAGAGACAGAAAGAGAGAGAGAGAGAGAGATCTGAGAGGGAGAGAGAATGTGTGCTTTCAACATTGGGAAAACAACAATAACAACAACAGCAACAAAAATGCCAAAAAAACCGCTGTCATGGTGACTCTGACACAGGTAGCCATCTACCAGGGGAGGAACTTAAGGGGCAATTTTAGGGCACCTCCTCTTGTCCTGCTTTAGTTTCTGATTATGAACATGTTGGTCAACCTTGGGTCAGATTCTATCATTTATGATCTGCAGAAAGTTGGCCAAGTTACTCAACATCTCTGAATTTCAACTTTCTCACCTGTTAAATGGGAATAAAAATACCTACTCCCAAAGGTGGCTGTACATTAAATGAGATTATATATGCAAAATGCCAAACATCTTGCCTAAGCATCCTTGAGGCACGTAGTCAACAGCCACCATCCTTTCCTTGCTGTAGGGTAGAGAAATGGGCATGCTGGTCACCACTGAAATCTGATTCCCCTATGGACAGAATGCCTTGCCTGGAAGAAGGGCAGGCCAGCCCATCAGTAGCTCAGAATCCTATAGAGAGAGAGACAGGCTAATGTGTGCCAGGCATCCAGCCCCACGGTGAGTCCCTTTGAGGTGAATATGGACACCATGACCTTACCATCGGTTCTGGAAGTCTTGTATCTGCCATCTCATTTCACGGGACAGTGTTCCAGCTGGAGTGGACGAAAATGTTATAGTTAAGCAGAGCCTGACCGAGAACCTGGGGTGTGCAGGAGTCACCAATTAAAAAAATCTAAACCCTAGTCATCATTGTCAAGGCTGGTGATAACTTAAATATACATAACTATGTGAACTCTGTTTTTGAGATCACATAGATGATAAATAACTAAACTGTAACTCAGAAGGGAAGCATTTATTTCTTTGACTTTTACCACATCACATGAAATTGGCTAGTTAGATTTTTACCCATTTTGACAGGTATGCGTGGGGTGGCCAAGGTGTGGAGGATCATCTCAGAGGGAGAAGCCATCATCCCTTGGAGGGAATGAAACTGAAATTTAGCTGCAGGATGACCAGCAGCTGGGGAGCGCTGGCCCTGGGACAGAGAGGCTAGGCGGAAGAGACATGTCACTGTGAGGGAGCCTCAAGGTGCAATTTGTTGGTGATTCTCAGCAAGCTGCGCATTGACTCCAAAAAGATTTGATTATGTGACTATTCTTCGGAATAGAGTAGATCAGTTAGTAAACACAAATAGCTACTAAATTACTTATTGTTACTGTTGCTTGCCTGGAGCATGTATTTTGTGACCCTTTGTTACGAGTGTTGCAGTATGTCAGACACTTTCCTTTGAACGTTCCACATTCAGTTCTCAAGAGAAGTTTCTTTCCATTTCACAGATGGAGACACAGGCTCAGGGAGGTTGCAGTGACAAGCCCAGCCTTAGCCAAATGGCAAGTTTAGACACAAAGTTAGATCTGTGTGTTCCACAGGCCAAATTCTTTACCAAAATACTACATGGTTTCTTAAAGTGCTACTCATTTACTACAAAGGTATTCAGAATGCCATAATTTGATTTTGTTGACATAAAGAGTTACTTTAATCAATCAAATTGCATGCTGATGATATATTTCTCTATACCTCTAAAAAATGTCTGGGTTTTAAAAATCCAAATGAAAAAATTTAAAAAGTTCTAAATTAGATTTTCACTGGTAAGCATGTTATCTGATCATGTTATTATTTGATGTTTGATAAATAACTCACGGCTACTGTTGGTGCTTGGTTGGATAGTTAAAAGGTGGCTTTTTTAGTCTTAATCTGAAATATATTAAGCAGGGTCAGCCAAGCCCAGGCAGACTTCGCTAAAGGTTTTTTGCATTGGTCACAGTCTTGACTTATAGATCACCAATTAGTTGCAGATGTCGACAGTAATATGGAGTGTAGGAAGGGTCAGGAGAACACTTCGTTCCCATTTGAAAGGAATTTAGAACTTAAAAAAAATACTCTGTTAATTCTGAGCTGCCAACATACACACATTTGTGCATAGATGTAACTCTGTGGAAAAACAATCAAATATTTGGAAATAGTAGAGCCTCATTCTATAGACTATATAATGTCACTCAATAAAAATTTGGGCTTTAAAAAATAATCATTAGTAACATGGAAAAATAACAAAAATCCTCACATTTCTCTCATCTGTGTAGCTCAACAAATGCCTTAATGATTGTAATAATGAGTCCCATAAATGATAACAATAATAATGTGAAACACAGTGTTGCTCAGAGCAAAGGGCTGAGGGCTGGGTTTGTCTGTTTGGCATTTGTCCCCACACGCGCCTTCTGAGTTAGACTCCATCGTTTGCTCTACTTGGAGTTAAAGAAAATGGAAGGTCATGGAGAGCAAGGTCAAGACCTAGCCATGCCTGGGGCTCATCACCCTGGACGCGACTGCCTCCCTTGCCCGGCTGTGCTGGGTGTGAGGCACCACACCAGGCCCTCTCCATCATGCACAGACGGGAAAGACGGTATCGCTATCTAGGAGCCGAGGATTTAGTAAGGGTTGAGTAGCAGAAGAAAGGACATGGCGACATCCACTGTGAAGGGTCAGAGGAAGGGTCACTTTTGGTGCTCACTCAACTCCAAGGTCGCATATATTATGGCCACCGGCTGTATTTGGGGCCAAGGCTTACTTCTTAGCCCTTGAGTTAAGAAGGGTTTTTATGTTCTAAAAAAGTTTTATACTTTTAAAAGTTATTAAAAGGCTTTTTAACTGAGTAAGGCAGTTTAGGCCTGTAATCACAGCACTCTGGGAGGCTGAGGCAGGAGGATCGCAACTTTGGAGCCCAGCACGGGCAACTTAGTGGCTTAATAAGACTGTTTCAAAGTAAAGAATAAGACATAGGGCTGGGGGTGTATCTCAGTAGGGGCAGGTTCAATCTTTGATATTATGGAAAGGAAGGGGAGTTACACATTTCAAAAAGATTTATGTCTGAAAAAAAATCCTAATTTGGTGATGGAGAGGGAGGGGACATGAGGAGAGAGGAGGAAGAGGAGGAGGAGGGAAAGAGGAGGACGAAGAGAGGCAGAGTGTGATAGGGGGCTGTGTGTGGTCTACAAAACTACAACTTGTCTGGCTCTAGACAAAAAGTTACATATCCCTGGTTTAGACTAGTGTTAAAAGAAATGTACTTCTGCCACATATGTTCTTTAATTTTTTTCTAGTAGCCACATTAATAAAGTAAGAAGAAAGTAAAGGTTAATCATAATAATGTATTTTATTTAAGCCAGAATATTCAAAATATTATAATTTCGACATGGGGTCTATAACAAAAATTGTCAATGAAGCCTTTCACACTCCATTTTTCATGCTAACTAGTCATAAGAACCTGACCAGTATTTGATACAGCACTTCTGAGTTAGGACTAGCCGCGATTCAAGTACTCCAAAGCCGCGTGTGCTGAGCATCCCCTGAGTGGCCAGCGCAGGTTTGTCACTGGTACACGGGTAAGAGTCCAGTGTGAGGAAGCAAGGGCGACCGGGCGCTGTCTCCGGCAAGGCTCCCAGCCTCGACACTGGGACACTTTGGGCTGCGTACCTGTTCGTGGGGAGGAGGGAGAAGTCCTGTGCTCCGCCCGCCCTGGCTAACAGTCAAAATTGTCTTCAGACATTGCTGAATGTCGACTGGGGACCAACGCTGACTTATGTGGGGAACCACTGGCAGATCCCATGACGTGAACAAACCGTGTGCGGGAACATACCTGGAATTGCCCAGAAAACGTCCTCCCACTTACCCAATTTGACAAAGCACAGATAACTGAAGGAGGGCCCTGAGAGCAGGGGAGGAAACCCCGGGGCCAGATGGCAAGCTACCGCCCTGAGGCTCCCCCTTCCTTGGCAATGATAGCCATCAAAGAGTTCTGAGCAGGGGAATGGAATTAGCAAAATGGCAAATTAAAAACATTTTTTCTTCCATCTTTGAAAAACCAGATTCTTTCTCTTATTGGCACAGATAGTCCCCCCACCACTCCCTTTACGGAGCCTGTGCCCCCACCCTGAATCTGGGGAGTGGTTTTTATTAAATTCCAGGAGAGGGCTGGGTTTCCAAAGCAATCAGACAGCCCTTTGGTGAGCAGGCTCCCTGCCACTTAGCTGACATTCCACCCCACAGGAGCCCAGCTAGAGGAAAACCAGCAGTGTGCAGGCAAGGGACTGGCGCTCACGCTGTTGGCGTTTCCAGGGAGGCCCTCGGTGCTGCAGAGGGATGAAGGCGCCGAGGGTGGAGGCAGCCTGGTCACAGCCTCAGCGTCGATTGGACAGTGGCCAGATAGTGTTTGCTCAGCCTCTCCCATGTAACGGCTACAACACTTTCGAATTCCAATAATAATATAATAATTACTACTAATAATAAATTGAAGTACATGTAAGTCTTCATAATTGACAAGTGATAACACAACTATAGTGGAAGTGAGTAACTCAGGAATGCACATTTGGGGATTTGTTATTTTGGGGGATGACTATGAAGCTGTTGCCCAGCTCTGGGGGACATTCCCTTTTTCCCCCTGGATCTCCGCTCAGCCCCTCTCCACCCTGGTTAGTGGCCAGGGAGGCTGACCTCTGTGGACTACTTGGCTGGACTCTCTAGCCTTCTGGTTTCCTGCTGGGTTCAGCCAAAGCATGGCCCAGCAGGCGGTGAGAGGGCAGGAGAGGGGCACGGAGGACTGGGGCTAGGCTGTTTAGTCCCTGTCCCTCCCTGCTGGGCTGCGGGTTGGCAGTTGCTGCCCTCTGTACTGAAGACCACAGCTCTGATAATGACAGATCTCACTAGATCCCTAAAAACACTTTCTCTCCTTTCCTTTTCAGGCCTGGGGATGGGAAGGCCACAGTGGGTCATTAGCTCTAGGGAGCTTCCTCGTCCTTAGTGGTTTAACCCACATTTCTGTAAAAAACTCTTCAGTCACTCCTCCTGAGTTGCCATCTTCTTCCTGCCAGGACCCAGTTGGCCTCCCAGCTCCCCTTAGGTTATAGTTGGGAGAATTCCTGTCTTTCTTGACCATCCAACAACTGATCAGGAAAATTGAAGCACAGGGAGAGTTAATTGGTCTTTGAAGCCAATGTGCTGACTCTATTTTATAGCCAAATATGGTGGGGGAGAAGGTAGACGTGGAATTATTCTGGATTTTCCTGAGTTAGCAAGTAACTTAGTATTTAAGAACTGTAATGAACTCTAGAGTCTGCATACTACATTCTCTTCCCAAGAGAAATGTATGTAATGCTTAATTCAGGGCTTTTCTGTCCGGAATTTCTTACAATAATAACGAAAAAGTAACTTAGGGAAAGTGTCAAGGAAAATCTCCTGGGTGTTTTCCTTTCCTTATGCGAGGATTGTTTGGAGGAATCCAAAACCCAGCTTGAGCTACAGTGTCTGAGAAAGGCTTGTCACCTGTCAACAGGCTGGCTGCGGAAATAGGCGTGAGCAGGCGAACCTGCGCTTCATCTCCCTGGCGCTCTCAGGCTAGTCCTGTCCCATGGGGAGGATGCCTGGACGTCACCTCACGGGCACTTCCTCATGGAGCCCCAATAATTATCAGAAAGAACACACCCCTTGGGGTTCTGTTTTGGCCAGTTTAACCAGAGACAATGATTAACACAGAGTAGTTGAAAAAGGATGGATTTTTATAAGCATGTTCACCAGCTATTTGTGGGCGTATTTTAGCTCTTGAGAGTATAAAGTTAAGGGAGAGTTGTGGCAGAGATGTTGGTGTCAAGTATAGTACCTAGAAATGTCACCAAAAGAGAAGACGGTAATTTCCAAGCTCTGATAGACAGGAGTATTCAGTCTTCAAACTTTTTGCCTTCCTGGGTTTTATTGGGTGAAGAGGAATTATCTTACGCTTCATACAAAATTATATCCATATGTAGTCAAACTTCTTTTAAAATATTTTTATTATAACATTCAGAAAAGGGGGATCATATAGAAACCAGTGGAATGTTTGACCTTGTTTTGTGAAATTAGTGCATCAATATCTGATTCTATGGAAGTAGTTGGAATTCTCAGTGAGTTCTTAAGGTGCTCATCGGATATTTTGGTTCTAATTTTACTTTTTATGAGCTTCATCCTTGATAACAGTTGCTCACAAATGTTGACTGCCAAGAAACAGTGAAATGAGTAGGGCGTGATTGTGATGCGTGGGGTGTTTGTCTCTAGGAAGACAGATCTTATAAAAGTCAAGCGAAGAGTTATAATCACATTTTCCTCTAAGCTAAATGTCAGATTGCAGCTCTCTACATTCCATTTGACTACTAGCAGGTAATATAATTATGTCAACTGAAGAGGAAATTGAAAATATACCAAAATGTTGATTATTTTCCAATTTCTATATCAGATCAAAAAGTACACTGCGTATTTTCTACTGTTAATAAGACCAAGTTTAGCCAGTGTATTGAAGTGTTTGCTTTATTTTGAATTTGCCATAATCTCAGTCTCATTTGGCATACTGTCACAGTTTAAAACATTGTGTTGATAAATTGGCTTTCACCTTGAAGACACCTGATGAGCTCATTTAAATGGGCAGTCAAATTCACTGAAAATACCGAGTCTTTAAGTCAGTTTTCATTGCCAAATTCTGGCACAGATTTTGTTTTTGATACTACAACTGATTTGATTTCATGTGGTAAATCATAATACTTTTCCAACATTTCCTCCTGACTTAAGTATCTTACTTCTGAAAAGTAAATGGTGTCACCATAGTCAGCATCCATACTTTTAAAAAATTCCTGAAATTGGAGGTAACTCAGTCCCTTGGCCCTTTTGAAATTCACAGCCTTTCAACAATTTGTGCAACATCATCCATTTTTAGTGATTTTGTGCCTAAGTTTTCTGAGTGAACTATTCAGTGATACTTCATCAAACATGAGTTTCAGATGACCATTCCCTCATGCTCTATTAATTTTACAAATCCCTGCCTTTTTCCTATTTTTCTCAGGGCACCATTAGGAGCTATAACAGAAAAATTTACAATGGACAAAGAAAATCACTATATATATGTATATATACACACATATATATGTAAATATATATTTTACTGATTTGTACAAATCTCTTTAACGGCACTGATGAATCTATTCCTTCAGTGATGTTATATTTTTCATCAGTACCTCTAATAAAAATGGCAAGTTGTGTTGTATCTGTAATATCACTGCTTTTGTCCATCACTGAAGCAAAAGATTTTAAATTAGCAGCCTCACTCCCCAAGTATCCTTCAATAGATTTTCCAGTTTCTTCAGTTTATTTAGTGAGATAAACTGATTACAGAAATATCCTCCTTTTTGTCAAGGTTGACTTATATCTACCACACCTTCTACACATTGCACAATAAACTCACTACCAGTAAACGGCTTTGGTTTTATTGTTATTTCATTTGCTGCCACATACATGTCTATACAAGAGTCCATTTGAGTTATAATTTTTAAAAAATTTTGTTGAGAATACGAATTTTGCTTCTGTGCATCTTCTTTGTCCCCATGAGGCATTCCTCGATACACCCTGACCTGGTGCCTTGCCTCTTCTCTCCCCCCACTTTGGGTGTCTTTCAGAAAGGAAGTCCTTGTTTTGTGTTTAGGACCAGATAGGAGCAGCAGTGAAGTCCAAGTCGGGCATCCTGACCTGGGACTGAAGCGCATGTGGACCCTGGTCCATGTTTTTCTCCTCTCTTTGGAGCACCCAGTGTCACCCCTATGGGGTGTACATGGGGTCAACCAGAAGACCCAGGGACTCCAGCTCATGTTTATGGGGTTAGCGGTTGGACTCCAGTTTCAGGAGGGCACCCCAGAGAACAGATTGTTCCTATTAACTGACAAGGTAGTTTTTCGTAGGATTGCTTAACTCTGGGCATTCAGGATGGTGCTGACCTGCTGGTTTGGGGTGACTCAGATATTTTACATAGACAGGAATCTTGTAAAAAGAGATGCCTGGTGCCCAGCACAGGCCAGCAAGAAGGTTGAATAGATACACTGGCAGTGTTGATCTGTCCAGGTGGTGGGGTTGTGGATGATTTTCATTTTGTTCTTTTTATTTTAAAAATTGAATTGGTGGAATATTTTATGGCTGAAAACTGTTTTGGTAATCAAAACACTCAGATGGATCATTTTATGTGCAAAAACCGATGGGAGATCCAAAGAGGAGTGAGCTGCTGTGGCAATGGACTCTGAGACACTTTAGAGAATAAAATGTGAAGCCAGGGTTTACTGCAGTGTCCTACTGGTAGGAAGAGGGGGAGGTATGTGAGAGGGAGCACAGGGACCCGTGCAGCTGGGACCAGGCTGTGAGGATCTCCCATGGGTGGGGTGCACCAGAAACTAGGGCTCAGTGATGTTGTGTGAGGTGACCCCCCTTTACTACCTCAGGTCAGCTCATACTCAACTTGGGGCTGTGTTTCTGTGGGACTGAAAGAAACTGGTGTGTACAGGAACAGGATGCTCCTCGTGTAGAGAGTTGCGTAGGCGGATATCCAAGATTTTGTTGGAACAGTATCCTGAAGCCCAGCACTGAGGAGAGATAGGCCTCTGCTAGCTGCCCAGAGGCATGGGGGAGGGCTTAGCTCCCCACTCAAGTAGCGGGGAAGTACTACTCATTAAATATTTAAGGACAAAGTAATTCCAGGAGTAGGGATTGCTGAGAATTTAATAGTGTGCACCCCCTCCTGATTTCTATAAAGAACACACGTTATTTCTCTAGCAAGGAAAAGAAGTTATTTTTGAAATATTTTGGGGGAAAAAAAATCCCAAAATTTGAAAGCACCATTTCTTGAACAGACCACGGGGACAAAGGTATTTTTCTAGAGGAGTAGAAAATAGTACAACTTCCACAGAAGCAGAATATCCACATTTCCCCTTTGACCTTCCAGTCCTGCCTTCAGAGATCCATGCCAAGATAACCCTGGGGGAAAAAAACCCCAAAAGAGGCATTCATTGCAGAACCATCCATAACGCAAGACTGAAGCCCTAAATACTTCTCCATGGAGAATTGGGTAACAAGTGCGGCCCACAATGCAGGGCTCTGTAACAGCAGCAAAGAGCCACCACAACAGAGATAGGTATTGGTAAGTCCCCACTACCCCCACAAGATGGGAAATGCATACATACATACATACACGCATACATACATACTTGCATATATATAGTCTGCTGCTATTGTTCTAAAAATCTATTTATACAAAAACTACCTATACATGTGCTTGCTCTCTCTCTCTCTCTCTCTCTCTCACACACACACACGTATGCTCATAGTGTTCAAAGAGAATGACAAATGGAAAAAATTTTTAAAATTTTTATCTTTAGATAAAAAAGAAAGCAGGCCCTGTATACTTGATTCTAGAAGCATGTGATTATTTTATGCAACTATTTAACAAATCATTTGCATTTATATTGGTAAAACTTGTTAATTTTAAATCATTATCGTGTCATTTATTAGCTGCCTGTCATGAGAAAAGTTATGAGACTTATGTACAATAATATGTATAAGTAATATCATACACTAATAATCCTACCCAATGGCGTTTGCAGGAGGCTCAAATTTAGTAATACATCTTAAGCATTAGTAGAGTAAGCAATACAGAAAATATTTGATGAAGGAATAGCACCCTGTCTTATTGAGTGTCTTATACCTGGGCCTATACTAATCATACATTAATCCTTCCTATGAGATTGACTATTCTCCTTATTTTACAGATAAGAAACTGACGAACGGCTTAGATGATTAGCCTGAAGTGTCTTACCTGTGGTGAAGTTGGAAGTCAAGTCCATAGTTGTTGGACTTTCACCCCATGCATTTTGTGAGTTAGGCCATTCTTATTGCCATGAACAATGGCCCTACCTTTTATGGAGATCTGAACCTCTGGTTTGGCCACATCCACAGGGAAGTGAAGAAGCTGCCCACCAATTCGTTTTCCCCACTTGTGGCCCTGGCAGAGTGTAGCTTCGGTCTCTTGAGATGGAAATCACAGGGACTTTTGAGCACAACTTTATCTGATAGTTATGAGATTCTCACCTTGCTAAGCTGGTGGAGTCACCTGATCCTTATCACCCAGGTGGCCACATCCAAGAAGGGAACCCTGCTCATGAAGCCTAGCATTGGCGTGCAGAGCAGGCTGTCCAAACGGCATTGTTAGCTGAGGGACACAGGTCACATGTCCTCCAAGACCACCTTCCCACCCCCAAGCTGTTACCAGCAAACAAGATCTGCTCTTGACAAGCACACTGCCCATACTACCTTAGCTACAATATGATCACAGTCAGAACACAGACCCCTAGAATTGTGGAGTCTTCGCATGTTCTCCCCATCAGCATTTTTAAAATGGCTCCTGATCCAGTAGTAGGTCATGAATTTTTGAGGCTTTCCCTAGAAGTAAATACTTTCAACCAGAATAGAAATGTTGGACTGCACAATGCTCAGTGGTACTGACAGCATGTGTGAGAGTCTCCCTCCCCAGTTCATATGTTGAAGCCCTATTTAAGGTCAAATACAGTGTTAAGTGTGGAACTTTGATCAGGTAGGATTAACATCCATACAAGAATCTCTCCTGGCCTCTCTGTCTCTCCCTACCCTCTCACTTAGTGTGACCATTGAAGAGATTATGTCAACTTGATGGAATCATGAACCAAACCTGGATTAGAGTTTGGGAGCCACGCCTGGACTGGGAATTAAGAACCAGCCTGGATTAGAGTGTGAGTGATTTGTGGGCTGGCCAATGAGGGAAGAGCACCCTCCCGGATGTGGGAGGCCCAACTGGAACTCCAATAGTATAAAAGGAAGGAAGAAGAAAGCTTGTTACAACTTCTTCCTCTGGGAAAGCTCTGGCCTTTGCAATTGTCTACAAACACCAACTTGCTACATGCCGCCACAGATCTTCAGCACAGATTTGCTCCAGTCTCTACTGTGCCTGTCTGCCTCTAGATGGCTGCTCTTCAGTCGCTGATCTGCAGGTTCCTTTCTTCACCGTTGTTCTTCGAGCAGCTGAGATCTGCAGACTCTCACCTTACTGGCTGTCCTGCGATCTTGGATGGGAGATCTACATCATGGCTGAGCAGCCATTTTGGACTATCTCTATCTTCAGATTGTAAGCCTTCCTAATAGATCCTTTTTGTTATAAAATCTTTAAACTCTACCTTTGAAAGAACCCAAATTAATACACTTAGTCTCTTGTATGCACATATACACACTCACTCAAAAAGATGCTGTGAGAAGGTGTCTGTTTGCAAGCCAGGAAGAGATATCAGTAGAAACCTACTCTGCTGGACCTGAATCTGGGACTTCCCTTTCCAAATTATGAGAAAATAAATTTCTATTTGTTTGTTTGGAGACAAGGTCTTGCTCTGTAGGCCAGGCTTGTCTGAACTTACCATGGATCCCAGGCTGACCTTGGACTCATGGCAATCCTCCTGCCTCAGCCTCCCTAGTGTGGGGTTTACAAGTATGCACCACCACATCCTGCTTTATGTGATGCTGGGAAATCAAACTCAGGGCCTTGAGCTTGCAAGAGAAGCATTTTAACTGTGGTGCCATTCTTCCAGTCCAGGAAAATAAGAGAGAGAGAGAGAGAGAGAGAGAGAGAGAGAGAGAGAGAGAGAGAGAGAGACTCCCTCCTGTGATCAAAAAAGTTTGATATCAACTGCATGACTATGCCTTATGCATAGTAGACATTTGATAAGTATTTAGTAACCAGGGTGAAAAAACAAAGATAGAGAAGAAAGGAAGGAGGGAGAAATGACAGGGCATTAGGCCAGTTCTCTGGGCACAATTTGCATTAGTTGTAAAAAGTTTAGAAGAAACTGAGAAAGCCAGAAGATGAGAGAGAACGACAAATGGGGAATAAATGTAAAGTTCACAAACCAGAACCCCATAAATCAGTCCTGACGTTTCATCGCCTCATTTTTGACTTATTCTGGTTTGCAAATTTTGATATAGGAGTTTGCAATGAATTTTAATTTCCTGTTGGTTTGAGGAGATTCAAGATTCTGATATTTGAAAATATTTTTAAGCAATTCTGCTCTTCCTTGCCAACTGGATTTCTCCTTGGACCAGCTCCGTCTCAGGATCTCAGTATAGTGAACCATGCTGAAGAAATCATATCAGAGATAAAGAGGGATATTTCTTAATGAGAGAGGAGAAAATTCATCAGGAGGGTGTAACAATCCTAAATGTATAAGTGACTAATAGGAGAGCTTCAATAAAAACATAAAACAAAACTGGTAAAAGTGGAGCCATGGTAAAATAAAATTCTCATTGCCAAAATTGGAACAATTTTAGCAACAAAATAAAGCTGTGTAGGATGATATCCTGAAATGTAACATACCTGTAAATCAGCATAGGTACAAAAATAATTGAATGCGTGCATAAATAAGAAATAAATGTTTCTTTGCCGAAGAATTCCAAGTAATATCTATTCTACCCTCCCTCTGAATGCAACTATGTTTGGAGACTCGTAATGGGGTGGAGTGTAGAAAGTGGAAAAAGCTAATGCTGTAGCGGAAATTAGGCCAAGTGGTCAAGGTCATCTTCACCCTGGAGTGGTGAGTCTCCTGCAGCATGACCTCTGATACAATGTGATGAAAAAGGCACTTTGTCTGTGTGATCTCTTCCTTCCTCAAGCCCATAATACCCTTCTAACCATGAGAAAAACACCACACTAACCCACTTTGAGGGGATGCTTAGAAAATATCAGCCCAGTACACCTGGAAACTGTTAAAGTCCTGAAAAACAGAAAGTCTGAAAAACTGTCACAGACCAGTAGAGGCCAAGGAGACACAACGACTAAATGTGGTGTGGAGTCCCGGATGGGATCATGAGACAGAAAAAAGATGTCAGGAAAGAACTAGTGAAATGGAATAAACTGAACCATCCAGCAAAACTGTCACAATAGTGTTGCTTCTCTAGTGGGACCAATGAGTCACAGGAACATAAGACGTTAGAACAGGGAAGCCAGATTCTGAGAGATGCCAACATTCTCTGCAACCTTCTGGTAGTTTTCCATAAACCGGAAGCTATTCTAAAGTTAAGAATAAAGCAAGGCTAAAAGGAAAAAGAGGCAAATAATTGGGAAATTTCAATATATATCTCTTAAAAAATGGATAGGAAAGCAGACAAAAATTAGTAAAAATATAGAAGAGTTGAGCAACACTACCCACAGACTTAGAGGAGATATCTGTAAAACATGTATAATAAAAGACTTACACTTAGAATATGCTAAATCGGTAGCTACTCTATAAATGAAGAAAAACTCTTATAAATGAAAAACAAGTGGGCAAAAGACTTTAACAGCCAGTTCCCCAAGGAAGATGTACAAATGGTAAATGAAGACATCAAAAAAAAAAAAAAAAAACCAAAAAACCCACTCAACGTTATTCATCATTAGGGAAAGGCAAATAAAAATGCAATGAATTATCACTACCGGCACTGGAATGACTCAAATTAAAAATACTTATAATACTATGTAATATTGAGAATGGGGAGCATCTACACTTCTAATGGGAACTGTGAAACGACAAAGTCCCCTGGAAAACAATTTGGCAGATTTTAAAGACAAAATTAAATATAAGCTTATCATATGACCCCATAATTCAATTCAATTAGATACTCAAGGGAAATAAAAATGCATGCTCACACAAAGATGTGTGTACGAATGCTTACAGAAATAGCGTTTAAGTAGCTAAAAGCTGGAAACAACTCAAATATCTGTCCACTGATGAATAGATCCATTGTAGTGTTTCCTTAAAATGAAATACTTCTCGGTATCAAAAAGAAATGAACCCCCGATGCACATAACAGCATGGTGAATCTCAAAAGAGTTATTATACTAAGTTAAAAATAAGTGTCGCTCATCAAACTACAGTATAAAGAACAGGTGGATCTTAATGTATATGAATTATAAACCAATAACGCTGATTTTTAAAGAAGGCTCTAGGTGCAGGCTGGCGGCTTCACAAGGTTGCATGACAAATTGTGGCTGCAGGGAAAGGGGAAGAATTGGAGTGACTAAAGAAATCGGTCAGCTACCTGGGATTTGGTGATAACAGAATGGATCTGTTGTCAAAACTTAATCTTTTTTTTTTCTTGATAAAGAATCTGTTCTTCACACCTTTCTTGTATTTCCACTCATTTTAGTATTTTGGCTGGTCCTCTGATGTCTTTCTTATTATCTCATGAATTTAAGTCTAATGTGTTATTGAGGGTAGGGCGCACCTGAAACTCTCCTACACTATGAACAGGAACTGTAAAATGGCAGAGTCCTCTGGAAAACAATTTGGCAGATTTTTAATAAGATTAAATATAAGTATATGACTCAGTAATTCAATTCTTAGGTACTTAAGATACTTTTCTAAATTAAATTAAAGGTAAGCTTATCACATGACCTGATACTTCCGTTTTTAG
The DNA here is from genome assembly GCA_004027205.1 of Ctenodactylus gundi. Classification (NCBI taxonomy): domain Eukaryota; kingdom Metazoa; phylum Chordata; class Mammalia; order Rodentia; family Ctenodactylidae; genus Ctenodactylus; species Ctenodactylus gundi. The sequence continues at coordinate 300,479 of PVKB01000220.1, read as the reverse complement.
ATACTTGTTATGACCAAGAGACTAAGAGTTCGAAAATTTATGGGCAGGAGCTGGAGGAATGGCTCAGCAAGCGCTAAGTACCCTAGTTCGATTCCCTAGCACCACATAAACTGGGCATGGTGGCGCAGGCCTGTAATCCCAGCACTCGGTAGACTGAGACAGGAGGATTACTGTGAGTCCAAGGCCAGCCTGGGCCCTGGACCCTGAAGTGAGTTCAGGACCAGCCTGGACCACAGAGTGAGACCCTGTTTCAAAAAAAAAAAAAAAAAAAAAAAGATTACGGGCACTGGGCAATAAGTTGATTTTTCCTTAAATTTATTGGTATTTTGAATGTCAACTTTTCATGTAGGATCCTTTTCCAGTAGGAATGCTGTAAAACTAAAGGCAATAAATAAATAGAATCCATGAGCTAGCTCTGGTGAAAAACTAGTTAGGAGTTTTTAGTACTTTCTTTTCAACTGTAACATAGCAGTTCACATGATTACTGAACTTATGGGAACAATTATTATTGCTGTTTCAGGTAGTGTCATGAAGAAATAGAAGCCTTTGGAAGAGTGGCACATGCTGGGACTGTCTCTTCCTCAAGACACCTGAAGTCCAGCAAAATAATAAAACTGACTCTGAGTTGTAAAAAATTGAGATTGAAGCTGTAACACAATGAACAGAAATTTCTCAGAAATTTAACATTTCTGTTCCAGTCTGATAGAAGATTTTGCATGAAAATCAAGAACGTAGTTAAAAATTTTCTTCTATCAGCAAAATGTTATGGGTTTTAGCAAAGATGAAATAAACATGGTAGCTAGGGAGAGTTGTATTTAGGCAAGTCTAGAATTCTTTTAGACCTCTTTATGGAGGTAAATCTCACCAAATGAAAACTGCTTGGTATTTTTTTAACACTGTAATAGAATGTCTTGTTTGTGATTCTGTAAATATTCCTTGAAATGAAGTAGCATTTAAATGTTGGTTTGATTAGCTGACTTAAATGAGTCAGAAATATATGCATACAATTTTCCTCAAATTTACTCAAAATTTTAGAACGAATAAGCCAAATTGACTTTAAGTTGGATATAAATATCTGACAAACTATTTCAAAACACTCAGGGAACTTAAACCCATTACATTCCAAGCTGAGATGTTTTCGTTATGGTGTTATGTGTGAATTTTACATGGGAAACAAGACACTTGGATTTTCTTCCACAAATGTGAATCTGTTTCCAGTATTTATATTCTACATTAATAAGAAAGTTTTCCTAATTGTTTTTCCCTCCACCTAGAAATGAAATCAGTTTTAAGAGAGATGAGAGATTCTGTTGACAGTTGAGAATGAGCAACTGTATTTTGGGCAGGTCCCCAAGCTCCTTTGATGTTGAGCTGTCCCCCACTGACCCGTGTCCTCTGACAGAGTTGGAAGCCTCTGCCATATCACCAATTGTAAGTGTGTCTTGTTCTTGAATGTGGAATTCAGCTCCACTCATCCTCCTTCACCTTGGGGTTCTCTTCCTCAACTTATGTTCTTCCTGGATGTTGTCTGGTTCTTTCCACTCAGGGCCACATTGACAGGAAATCTTCACTTCAGTTATGGTTCCTTGGGAAAAACTCCATTCACACCTTGCACCCAATGCTCTGTCACTGGACTCTCCTGGACTGTACTGGACATAGAAGGAGGTGGAAGCTATTAGAGACTTTGATGAACTCAATGAAGAACTTAGTGAGTTCCAATTTGAAGCCTGGAAGGAAACATTCCTAATAGTGTGGGATGATGGATAGCTGCACAAGTGACAGAGCAGTTGTCAGTGGAACTAGGCCATAGAAAAAATTCTGACTGGAGTTTCCTGGGGCCAACAACATGGCAGCTCTTGGGATGGTATTGCAGCATCAAATCTGCCTCCATGTGTCCAGCCAAGGGCAGATGCAGACTGGCAAAGGACAGCTACTTGTACCTGTAGCAACATCTCAAGAATTTGATTACCCAGGTCCTCAAGAATTTTTTTAACCATCTCTCTTTGTAATTTTGACAGCTAGAACCTTACAGTGTTAGCAGGGAGAAAAGAAAATTCAAGTAGATCAGCTGTGCCACCTTCTAACAGTAAAAGGTTTAGGCTCCTATTTGAATCACTAGGAAATTGGGAGAATTAATAACTAAAAAAACAGTGAATAGTAATAAGGCCAGTAATCTTTTTTCTTCCCTCCCTTTCTCTCTAGTGAGAGAGGGCAGCTAAATATAAAAATGTAATCAAAACCAATGCTTCACCCTGGTTTTCAGGTGAATGTCTGGACATGAGCACAAAGGCCCACTGCCTTGCACCATGGTTTGGGTGTAGTTTGCCTGTTAAGGGTGCAAGTGTTGGAGGCTTGGTCTCTAGAATGATGATATTATAAAAGGTGGTGGATCATTTAAGAGGTGGGGCTTTGAGAGAGGTCCTTGGGTTTTTGGGGAGGCACTGCCCTCTGAAGGAAAGGTTGGTCTCCTGTAGTGAGAACAAGTTATTATGAAAACTTGAGCCTAATCCCAGAGCCTCTCTTTCTGTCTAACTTCCTGATTTGCCACGTGAGATGACTTAATTCTGCAGCTCTCCCACCACTGCTGTCCACTATGATGTGATGCCCCAGACAGGACCCTCATCAAAACTGAGCTGGTGCAGTGCCCACGCTCTTGAACCTCCGATGTTCTCAGCCAGACACACCTCACTTCCTCACAGGTAACTTGCCTCATATATTTCCTGATGGTGATGAAAACCTGACTTCTGCACAGAGACCGAGCCTGCTGATTAGGGATCTTCTGGCTCCCATCATGGATTTAGATCAGCTATTTCCGAAGCTACCCGCACATCAGATTCACCCAGGTTCCTCAGCAAAATAACACTGCCGGCCCAAACCTAGCTCTGTGGGCAGCCCCAGCATCAACATTAAAAAACCCTCCTTGGGTTCTTCTAATGTATAAAATAAGGGTTGCAAATCATTGTTTTTTATAGTGTTGTTTCTAGGAAACAATTAATAGTTGTCTTTTTGAGATGCACTTACCCTTTTGAAGTGTGCAGAAATTGGCAATTTTGTATTTCTGTCACAAGCAAGAATGCTGCAGAATAAACCCGAACTGCAGGATTCACGCTATCCAAATCCATGAAATTTCAGCTATTCCTTCATGTCCTTGTCGTCTCCCAAGCAAGAGGGGCCAGCAGACATTCCTGTCAGCCTGCTGAACACTGCAGGGGAAGGATTCATTCCAAAAGCAACTCTCATGAAGCCTTTTGGAAAAGAAATCTTTTGGAAGAGATCTGTTCCCATGGGAACGGTAGGTAGGGAGGAAACGTAGTGTTCTCTCTGGGGATGGGTTCTGGATGCATGGAGAAAGTCTAAGTTGACTCCTGTTTCAATCATTGACCTTCCTAGGCTATAACCTCTTTCTAAAGTTGTACTAGTGGTAATTTGTTTGTGTCTTTGCAGCTTGTGTTATTATTGCATTGTTGGGAGAGATAAAGTGGCAGGAGACAGTTTTGCTACCTTCTCCCTTTTGGAGGAAAAGGTGGGCAGCCCATTAGTGGGATGCAGTGATAATAGGGTGGCAGACAGGAGGAGGGCCTCTGCTGAGAAGGTTTTTTACTAGAAACATACTATCTGACCTTACCAGGCAGTATGTCCTAGTAAATATTCAGCAAATGGTTGGGGAGGGAATTTTGATTTGCAGTGTCTTAGTTACTTTCTCGTTGCTGGGACCCAACACTTAGCACTCACGATTTAAGGGAATAAACTTTATTTTCGTTCAGTTTCAGGAGGTCTCAGTCAAGTCATGGTCAGCTGGCAATAGTAGAAGGGTCTGGTAGGGGACCTGCTGGGGAGAAAGGTTGTTATCTCATGGCAGACAAAAAGCAGCATATAGCCTTCCAGCCATGTCCCAGTGGTTTGCCTTCTCTGGCCAAGCCCCAGTGGTCCACCCCTTCTGACCAGGCGCCATCTCTTCATTTATTTATTTACCTGTCTGTCTGTCTGTCTAATTGAGACAGGGTCTCACTCTGTAGCCCAGGCTGGGTCTGCTCTCATTGTGTAGCCCAGGCTGGCCTTGAACTCACGGCAATCATTCTACGTCAGCCCCCTGAGTGCTGGGATTACTGGCATGCACCACCATACCTGGCCCACACAGAGCTGGGGCATCTAATTCAGGGTAATTGCTGGGTAAGTCCCCTCCCTGCTGCGCTATTCTTCCCGCCCCAGCCCCACTCCAAACAGCACAGGATTTCAGTAGATTAGTGCCCACGCCCAAATCTCCTTCTAACCTATGGCTTTTGTGGGGCGTGCCAGATCTGAACCACAGCACGAGGCACTGGCCAATTTTGTTGTGTAATTACATCGCCAATCTGAAACAAAGTCCCTGAGAGGAGAGTTGGGAAGAAAGGTAGAAAGTCAACTCTGGAAGCTGGAAGAAGGGCACCAGAGCCCCCTCTGTGCCGTGGCTCAGAGCCCCTTGAGCATCTTCGGGTGCACAGCAAATTGAGGATGCAGGGCTCCAGCAATTAATTCCTTCAGGATGAAGGTATATATGCACACTACGTTTCTGCTCCCTGTGTGTTCCCCTTCTGTTCTTTTGAAACAAACAACCAATGTGCAGCTATGGTGTGACCTTGTTATCTTTGAGCTTAAAGTAAGTCATTTTTCAGAACCAAAACTTATACTTGGAGGCAAATAGGCAGAAAGGCCTATATTTCTTTATACAACAACAACAACAAACATTTTAAAACTTGCTTCCGATATTAAAAATCTAACTGTATATAGTTTGAAATGATCAATAACAGCTACTGTGCATCAAATGCCTATTAGACACTCAGTACCTTTTACATGTTTTTGTTTTTTTTTTTTTTTCAGTCTGGATATTCAATCCAGACCCTTCAACAGAACTACATCCCCAAGCCTTTTTAAATTTTTAAATTTTTTCTTTTGAGACAAGTTCTAGCTAAATTATGAAGTTACCCAAGCTAGTCTCAAGCTTGAGATTCTCCTGCCTCAGAGTTTCAGAGTGATGGGGTGACAGGCTGTGTCACCATGCCAAGCAATTTTATAATAATTTAATATTTAACTTTATAAGGATGGTACTATTATAAGATAAATTGTGCCTTTTGATCAAGTAACTCTAGGGAAAAACTTTTGAATGTAACTAAACATTATTCTAGTATAAATGTATCCAAACCATGGCCCACAGGAGACGAGTGACCCTAGACAGTCAGTAATATAGCCCAAAAAGATTGTAAACTTTCAACATTAGTATGGGATTTTTAACAATGTGTCATTGCATGGAGTTACATTCTCTCTCTCTCTCTCTCTCTCTCTCTCTCTCTCTCTCTCTCTCTCCCTCTCTCTCCCTCTCCTTCTCTCTCTCTCTCTGTGAGACAGAGTCTCACTAATTCACTGAGTTGCCCAGACTGGTCTCAAGCATATGATCCTCCTGCCTCAGCCTCCCAGAGTACTGGGATTACAGGCCCGCTCCACGGCCTGGTTGAGTGACAGTTCTTATGATTTGACTGCACAGTGCTCGAGCATAGATGACTCCAATGACAAGAGAGTGGCAGGGAGGGGACACAGAACACAGCTCATTGCTCACTGTGCTTTCCTGCACCCGCCCACCACTCAGAGGCTCCTCATATGTGCTTGTGGGCCTTACAGAGGAAGACATGGAGATTCAGCCTACCCACCCGTGTGTGCTTGTGAACACAGGTGCCTATTGTTTTTAACAGATATGTAAGTTTCCTTATCCATTACTTGGGCTTAGGTTATTGTTGAAAATAATCTAAAAAGTCAAAATATGAAAATTATTGTGACTTATATACCTGAACTATATGATACATTTATATGTGTCCCAAGACAATTCTTCACTCAGTGTAGCCCAGGGAATTCAAAAGGTTGGTCACCCGTTTCACAAAGCCACTTGAGGTAGTTAAACAGCTAACATTTACTGGGTGATCACTTCGTACCCAAGCCCTCACTGGAGTGTCATAATGACCCAGAAGCCAGATGCCTCGGGATGCTTATGTTACCATGAAGGAGAGTACAGAAAGAGACCGCATGGAGTTCAGGTGACCTGCTGATAGTAAAGCTAACAGTGAAACGTGGGCAGCCTGTCAGCAAAGCTTGCCCCTAGCCAGAAGACCCCACTACCTGTCTGAGCACAAATACCACCGGGCAAATCGCTGATCTTCATCGGAGATGCCGCGCCTTGCTTCAGAGCCATGTGCTCCTTATTCCAGTGTTTCTCCGCTACCCGTCTCACCAGCACCCATGCTCCACTTGGCTGTAGCGCGCAGAGTTTTCTCACTTTGGCAGTAGACACTGTTGGGTATTATGTCACTGAGATCTGTGATTCGGATCTGAGATCCCCAGATGCCAAGAGATCAGGAGACAAATTGGCATCATATGAAATTCTCCTAGTTGCCACTTTAGTCCCTTGAATGGAATTGTAGTTACTACTCAAATTCTCTTGAAAACTATTGCTAAACCACACAAAATTCAACTGAGATTAAGGGGTTAAAGAAAGTTTCTCAGATTTCAGGATTCTGTTGATTGCCATCTTTAGGCTCTTTGATAGTAGAACAGTTTCAAAGTTTCTAACTTATTGAAGTGACATGATTTACACCGTTCATTCCGGGGTTGTCTCCACTGATCCACACAGTGGTGTTCCTGTGTGGACAAAGCTACTGGAGTTTAGAAACAGGAAGAGCTAGGAACTCCTTTTTTAAAGTAAAATAAAGCTTACCCAGTGGGGGATTTCCTTAACTCTCCAAACTCTGCCATGTGTTGCATAGTCAGGAAAGAATAATAAAATTCTCCAGGAAAAGCATTTCACAAATGGCAGTGGTTAAAATGTGGTTTTCTGCGTAGCCACGGGCCTAATTTCCATCCCTTTCTCCTCACCTCCTGCAGGGCTGGTCTCGGGTTGCTCCTGCAAAGGAATCTGCAGAGTCCTGCAGGAAGGCAGCACCTTCCAGAGCATTCAGAGGACAGTTCTGAGGCTGCCCAGCCACAGCCGAGGATCCCTCCAAGGGCAACAGTCTGTGTCACACAGAAATTATGTTACCTTTCCGCGGCCACTGTCTGAGTTTCCCAGAGAGCGGCCTTGCTTGGATGGATCCCTGAATGCTCCCCTGATGATGGAGAAGGGACACAGTGCTGTGTAATGGGAAGCACACTGTAAAAGCCTCCCAGAGACCAAAGGTTCTAGAAGGCAGCCTTAAGTAGGACAAGGCACACGGAGTTGAAGATGAAAGACTGTGGCACTGGAGGGCACCTGGCGTTTCTGGAGGGTCCTTCAAAAAGAAGCTCACACTACAGAGATGTCAAGAAAATCGATTCAACCTTGAGAGCCTCAGGGAAAGAAAGACAGTTTGGCAGGTTCTGGTTTAAAAGCCCAAAGAGGAGAGACAAATTTAACTTATTGGTTCATACCAAACAAAGACTGAGGGAAAAACGTGGGACATATAAGATCCACGTACTTTACATATTAAGGAAATATTATAAATTATCTTACAGCCAGCAGTTCTGCTGGCATGCAGTAAATGTATTTCCAAGCAACTTTGTGCTATACAAAATGCACAGTTGAGATACAGAACTTAGAGAAAAGTGGGGCCAGGGTACAGTGCCCGAGAACTCCCCCAGTGGTAAGAAAGCTAGGAATTTAATAAAAATGGCAGTATGGTTCTGTGTATGATAAATAATTTATGAACATCTAAATATCGCAGTAAATATGATACTTTATCTTGAAAAATACTTGAAGTCTGTCAGGAAGCAGACAGTATTCATGGGGTGCCATGGAATGTTTCAATAAGTGTATAGCGATGTTTTGACTTATATATTAAGCATTTTCAAGCCCTAGGTCCTGGGTGAAAAAATCCCTGGGGCATTACAACTGGGATCTTTCTCTCTGAGGGACATGGCCAGCTTTATGCCTTGCCCTTTCAGGGCAGAATGGTCCTCACTACCCCTGTCATGGCCATTGTGGTGTTGGCCATCACTGCTTGTGCTTACAAGGGAGGCAGATGCCTTGGGTGTGGCTGAGCATTCCCTTTCTTCTGGTTCCACAGGCCCTGCCAGTGTCTAGTCAAATCCCAGCTGAGTGACAGGTAGGGACTGTCATCGTCTGGGACACGGGGCACAATGCTAACAGCTGCAGCTGTTCTGTGATCCCCTCAGCATGCCCAGACTGAGAAGCACCGCGCAGTGTTCATCACTTGTCCTCTCTGCCAGGCTTGTTGGGATCACTCCTTTTCCGCATGGGTTTGTGTGAGTTGGTCATTTGTATCTTACGACGTGACTCCTCCCAAGCCCACAGCTGCACCACACCCTGCTCACCCTGCTTCTCTCATTCCAGGCTGCTGGAAGCTCCATCAGCCCCATCATTCTCCTCCTTACTGAGACCTGAAAAACTTGTCGGTGACCTTGCCGTGACCTGGACAGCGATTTCTCAACCTGTCACTGCCTGTCATGTGTGAGGACAGACTTAATTCCCTTCCATTCTGATGGCATGTGCAGAAGTGTCACCTTTGTGTGCTCTTGGGTAAGCTTTAGGTTTCCTTCCTTCCGTCCTTCCCCTCTGCCTCCCTCCCTTCCTTTCTTCTTTCCTTCCTTTTTCAAGTGCCTGCATTGAGACCTGTCCTTCAAATGAAAGAGGAAAAGAGAAAGAACAGACAAAGCAGAGCAGTCTTAATAGTGAGTGGTTTTTTTGTTTTGTTTTGTTTTCTTTAAACCTCATGAATGAGGCCTTTGAACTGAGGAGCATAAACTCTAGCTTATACCTTTCATGCCCTGTTTCCAGCTGGAGTGGATAATCTGAGATGCCCTGGCCCCTGAGCCTGCAGTGAAACCTGCCTGTGGCTTACGGCTTCCTGTCCTCAGTCACCAGTGGCAGCCAGGGCTGCTGGAGGCGTGGGGGATGGTCAACGGGTAAATCCTCCTGGGAGCCTCCATCGCTTCAGTGGTGCTGGGAAGGAAGGAAGCAGCCTTCACCCAAGCTGGCCAAGAGCAGCCACGACAAAGATGGGAAAGGAGGAACTTCTGTGGCCAATGGCGTCGAGGAGGGGAAAGGGGGGGGGGGGGGTGTCTCCTGTGCTGGTTGTGAAATTTTTCTGCCTTGACCAAAACCAAGGTTTTCAGCACAAGGGATGTGACTCACAGCCAAGAAACTCTGTGGCCTTGGATGACATTTACCTTGATTACCTCTGAGTCACATTTGTAGGAGGATTTTTTTCTCTCTTATTTATTCACCAGAGGCAAAGTAAAGGAAAACAGTATGGAAAGTGGTTTGGAGACAGCAGCGGAAACAGGTCACCTGTGTTATTTGGTAGAAGAGTTAGAGACATGCAAGAATGAAAAACAACCCAAGGCAAGAGAGAAGGGACATGAAGGAGGCAGGAATCATCTCCAAGTGGAACAGGGAACGGCCCCAGAACTTGCCATTTCATGACCCGGTGGAGGAGGGACAGGGCAGCCCAGAGGGACATCGCCCTTTTACGCTTGCTGTGATTATAGACGTCTAGAATGTGAGAGTTGGAGCCTCACTCATGCATTTACTTCACAGATATTTGCTGAGGACCTCAATGTTCCAGATTCTGTTGTTGATATCAGAGACACTATCAAGTCCCGCCCTAGGGAGATTTATTTCAGTGAAAGAGGAAGGCACCAAACCAAGCAATACTCAATCAAATGGCATCTTTGAATCCAGTCTTTTTTACTGTTGACAGAAACGCATCCAGAATGCTCAGATCCAGGATTCTGCGCACACACCCCCTTTGCTGCTGGAGAGGAAAGGACACAGGTCTGGGACCCATTCATGGCAATGGGCTGCAGCAGTGAAGGGTTGGCTTTGAGGTTCTGCTCAGGCCCATATGGGATGTCTCTGTCCTCAAAAGAATGAGCAAGGGCTGATGGGGAATGGGGAGTTACAGGGAGTTCCTTGGTGTCCCCAGTCTTCCCATAAGATTTAGCTTTGTCCAAAGTTAAAAGTTTTCTTCATGTAAATGTAGGCCTCGGTTCAACTGTAGACTCCAAGAGAGTGACTTGAGGCAGAAAACCATGTCCTCAGTCCCAGGAGGGATTCAAAACCACCAACAGGAAAATAAAACAGAAAATACTTTTCACCAGAGTAGTTTCACTTCTGCTTAATTTGGATTAATGAATCTTACAAAATAACCATTTGCAGCAAAAAAAGCAATAAATTGGGGAGTAAAGGAACATGATATCATGGAGCAGAAAGAGCCAGGGACCAGGAATCAGAGCCCTAGGGTCCCTTCTGCACCTGCCGCTAACTAGTCCTGAAGAAGCACACCTTCAAACTGAGTGATGTTAGGAGACCCAGGAAAGGGCCTCACCAAGGATGGGACAGGCCTGGCTAGAATGGGGCCAGAAAGCTAAGGAGACCAGGGGTGACCCTTGACCAAAGTCCAAACATCATGTACTTCTGTCAGGAGCATCACACACATATGTCAGGATCCCATCAGGGTACCAGCACCTCACATAATCTCAAAGAGGCAAGAGTGAGAGCCAGAAACTTTCTGCAACTTGAGCGCTCCTGATGGAAGGAGGGCCTGGAAGAAGGACTGAGGCTGCCTGGCTAGTCTCCTGCGGGGAAGGAAGGCAGTGATGCCTCATTGCTGCCCTGTGTGCGCTAACCCCAGGCCAGCACTCACTGACATCCTCTCCCCCAACAAATACGCACACACCACAGCCATCTGGCTGCTCCCTTGACCTCACCTTCTGGCCAAGCCCTGGGGGCCCATCCTCCCAAATGCCCTCACAGTGACTGTTGCACACCAGCCCATCCAGGTCAGGCAGCCTTGAAGCTCAGTCTTTATTAAAGACAGTAACAAAACATTAAAATAAGAGAGGGGAGGAAGCACGTGAAGGGGAAGAAAAAGAAACAGAGATGAAGAGAGAGAGCACCTTGAAGACTGACCTAGGCTGCAGCCAGAGGAGACGGGAGTATGCATGAACCTCGGTAACAGGAGAGTGGGGAGACGTCTGGTGCTTCCCTTCAGTCTCCAGAGACAGTGAACGTGAGCTCACAGCCCTCCTGTACTTCCCTTCCTTGTCACTGGCACCCATCTGGCTTGGTTTTCAAAGTTCTGCTGTCACTTCCCATCAGGAGGGGACTCCGGTGAGATCCTTCTCCTATTCTCACACATTTGCAAGAAGCTTCCTCTAGCAGGAAAAGCTTCAGCTACTCTCTTTTTTTTAATTTTCCCATTTTTATTAGCATATGTATATATGCAATACACAATGGTTACATTGAGCTTGAGTATTTTGGGCTCATATATATCACATCAATGTGACAATCACTTCTCCCCCTTTTGGCTCATCCCACATCCTCCCCATCTCTGCTAACTCTCATTAAATTCACACGCATTTGTTTCAATAGAATGACTGTGTTCTCAATTTCTCATATTAGAGAAAACATACATTTCATTTTCTGAATTTGACTCACTTCACTAAGCATGATGGTCTCAGCTTGTGTCCATTGACCTACAAAAGCCTCAGATCTAATTGTCTTTATGAAAGAGTAGTACTCCATTGTGTACATTTACCACAGTTTTTTTTTTTTTTAACCCATTGGTCTGTTGATGGCTATTTTGGCATCTTCCACATTTTAGCTATTGTTAGTTGTGATGCTATCAACATGGGTGTGCATGCATTTCTGTCATATGCTGCCTTTAACTCTTTTGGAAAGATACCCAGAAGAGGTATCACTGGATCAAATGGAATATTTATTTTATGTCTTTTAAGGAATTTCCATACAGCCCTCCATACTGGTCGTACCAGTTTATAGTCTCACCACCAGTGTAAAAATGTTCCCCCTGACCTTGCCAGTAGTTTGAGTTCTTGATACACACCATTCTTGCTGGGGTCAGCTACTCTTTTTAAGGCTACTTTTCCATCCACCTCATGCTAGTCATACCCTATATCTTGAGGCCACACACTGAAGTCAACACTGAAGTGGCCAGATCAGAGATTTGATGGCTACAAAGAGAGTTGTTTTGACCAAAACGTCTCACCTCTCTCTCTCTTCTCTCTGTCTTTCTGTATCCCTCTGTCTCTCCCTCTCTCTCTCCCCCTCTCTTTCTCTCTCTCTCTGTCTGATATGATATAGGAATGCTATACCTATAGCTCTGACAAAAGGGATTTGGATTTCCTAGATCTAGAGTGAAGACGTTCTTAGCTGAGCAGCCACCCAACTGTGAATTAAGGATCCAGCAGAGCATGCGATTGAGTAATGTCTGAGATACTTTCTTATTGCTGTGACAGAATACCTGACATCCACAACTTACGGAAGGAAAGATTTATTTAGCTCACAGTTTCAGAAAATCGTACACAACCCATTCACAGGTAGCCAGCAATAGTGGAAGAACCTGGCAGAGGCTGGAGAGCTGCTTGCAGCATGCAGACAGGAGCCCAGGGAGGCAGGAGCCAAGTAAAGAGAAGCCAGTCGACCTCTGGAGACTCAGGCCAGGCCAAAGCCTTCTCAGGAAGAAGCTGTGACAATGTTTCTTCTTCCTTCCTTTACTTAGTTCCAGCAGCCAGTTGGCCCCACAGACGCAGGGTAGGTGCCCTTTCCTTACTTCCTGGCCCACTAATCTGTAATACAAACCTGATAACTTCGTCCTGGGTGCTCCTCAATCTCAACAAGTTGACACAGTCCTGGCTCCCAGCATCTAGCCCTTCCAACCAGGCCTCCAGAAGTGAGGCTTTTAGAGGACATTCTAGATTCAGACCATAGCAAGTAAATATCTGTGAATTATCCCTCTCTATATGCCATGCCTACTGTTCCTTACCTGGACATGAAATACATTATTATTAATGTTGTGAACTACTATTTTTTTTCTTGAAATACATGTGATGCGCTGATGGCCTTGACCAGGGAGGACTTGTGAGATGTTTAGGATGAGCTTCTAGACCTGATCGTGTTTGATTAAAGAAAGAGAGAAACTCTGGAGCCTGACAGTATCAGATTGGCCAGAGACAGTGGAACATTTAGGAGGCAGGTGCTCTGTCAGCTGGGACTGTGCCTTACCAGAGGTTAGCAGAAGCCCTTCATTAACATAAATGGTGTCTATCATTTTCAAGTGAGCTACTTTACTGCAGACATGATATAACAGAAAATCAAAGCAGAAATTATTCATGATCCCATTCTCAATTCAATGCAAGTCTATCCATTAGGGCTGGGGGCATAGCTCAGTGATTAGAGCACTTTCCTAATAAGCACAAGGCCCTGGGTTTGATTTCCCAGCACCACATAAGCTGGGCATGGTAGGGCAACCCAGCACTAGAGAAGCTGAGGCAGGAGGATTGCTGTGAGCTTGAAGCCAGCCTGGGAGACATAGTTCAGGAGTAGCCTGGACTACAGAGTGAGAGCCTACCTCAAAAATAAAAAAAGAAAAAGAAAATATGTACATCAAATGTAAAAGTTTCTCCAGAATATAATGGAGACTACCAAGCATGCACACAGACGTGGCTGGCAGATGACACCACCTAAAACAATAAGGGTTTTTTCAGGCTCAAGCCCCACCAGTCTACCCTCTGTCAAGTTTTCAGTTGTTTTTCAAGATGTTATGGCTTAGAAACCTTGCAGGAAGGATACTCCAAGCTTAGCCAATCCCTGTCAGTTTCAATTCTTCCCCTCCCCTGGGCCAGCCTGATCCTTTGAACCATTTCCAAGGGGTTCCTTGGGAGACAGATCTGCTACATTGTGACACGGACCCTGGCAGCAAATAAATCAAGTCTATGCCCCTGCCACTGAACAAATGGAGCTTGTCTGGGGTTGTTTGTGCATGGATGTGCTTTGGCCCTTCAAAGGCTTCTTCCTTTCCTAACCAAGCCGCTAAATGCAACATTTACAAGCAGCCTCGCAGGCATGATTTGTACCTGACTGGGGCCTGGTCGCATCAAATGAAGGCTGCCAGCTCTCTCCGCCAGAAGCAAGAGGCACCGGGAAAAATGGAAATTGGACAATAGTCTTGTATACTCTCTGCTCAGTCATGGATGGCCTTCGGCAGGAAACCAATCAATAGAATCAAAAGAACATGGTTTCCTGTTAACATAGAGTGATGCCAAATCCACCAGACATTATTGTTTCATGCCCTGTGCCAGTCATTGTCAACTACGGGATAATTAATAGCATATGACTGGGGTTGTGGTTTTAGTGGAATATTATTTTCCTTTTGGCATGATACCACACACCTTCATATGTTTTATTGCCCTTTTCCAAATCTAGAGAGCTTTGCTTTTCTTTTCTCTTTTCTTTTCTTTTCTCTTCTCTCCTCTCCTCTTCTCTTCTCTTCTCTACTCTTCTTTGATTTCTGTTCTACCAAAGAACTACATCTGGCAGTTCCGTTACTTCCCACCAACTCTCAGCTCTCAGCCTTTCTTTAAGCAGAACTCTGTGTGTGTGTGTGTGTGTGTGTGTGTGTGTGTGTGCATCTTGTAGGGTTAAAATAAATCCTCTGTGCATTGGCCCTTCAACAATCCTGCTTTTCCTCTGAAAATAGCTGGTTTTCTAAGGCTGGCTTTGAGGGAGAAAAACCTCTCACATCATATTTTTCTTCCTTTCCAGGCTGATCTTGAAGGTGATGAAAGGTCATAAGCCACAGCCTCAGCGAGGATGTTACAACCCCTGGAGCAGGCGGAAAGTACACATGTGTTTGGAATGCAACAAAAGGGAAAAGTGACAGTGTGTTTTGGAAGGCTCCTGCATTTTTAACCCTTTATTCAAATCTGGGGAAGATACCAGGGCTGATGTCTCGTTCCCCATCTACTGAGAATGTGGTGGGTGAAAGCTCTCAGCTGCATCCTTTCCAAGAACTGCTCTTAGACAACTTCTAGTCTACGGTCATATTCTTTTTCTGTTAGCTACTCAGTCTTCCCTGAAGTGGCAGAGTGAGGTGGGGGTGTCAGGGGTCACCTGAATCACTTCTGTCGGACAGATTGGCTTAGTGGTTGAGAGCCTTGGCACCAGACAGAGCTGATTCAAGTCCCAACCCTTTCCCCTACTAGCTGTGTGACTCTTGAGAAGTTGGTAAGCTTTCTGGTCTCATGCCCCTGCTCTGAAAAAGAGAAAACGCTCGCTTTCCAAGAGTGGGATTGTCCCCACTGCTGTATTATAGAGCATGTTAGCAGGAATTACCCCAGATGAGTACTCAGTAAGTGGCATCAGTTATTACCATGAAAGTGTTTTGGAAAGCACTGGGGGTCTCAAACTTGCTTGGTAGTGTCAATAGGGAGTGCAGGGTTCAGGGTCATGAGGGACTTTGGACTAAAGGCAGAGTGGTTTTTCTAGGGTGTTTGCTGCATATTCAGTTGTTATAAGAATTTTGGAAAGAATTGAGCACTTATTATTGTACCCATTTTATAGATAAAGAAATTCTACACACATTGCTACAGTTTGCAAGACCATGAGGGAACCCCATGACTCCCTCTGTACATTATAGTTCTTCCTTTCTGCTCTCATAGTAAGCTGTAACCTACTTGTGTGAGCACACTGTCCCCTACCCTGAGTCACTTCTGTCAAACAGAATGATTGTGAGCTAATCTCAGGCATGGATAATTATGTGACCAACTGTGCATACTGTGTTCAAATAGGACAGCCAGTCAGTGGTAATCAGCCCGGAAATAGCTATACTTTCCTTTCCTTTTCTGGCTGTCACTTGTCCCATGTAACAGGGTGGCCACTTTTGATCCACATTGCCAACTAATTCTAAACTCACGAGGCCAGTTACGATCTGCAAAACTAGATTTGTTGTGATTTTATCTTGAACATTTCTCAAAGCTGAACTTATTTGTTCTTGGTCTTTCCTCAGTTCTCCAATGTCTCCCTCTCCCAGTCCTTTCCAAGAAAGGGAGAGTTCCTTCCCATGTAAACACACACACACACACACACACACACACACACACACACACACACACCACTCCTCATGCCCCTGGGGCTGTGCTGTGGTCTCCTTGAAGAGCAGCTGCTCACACATGGCTGGGACCTAAACTATGAAATGATTTGACAAGCTTATATCAAATTTCCTTCCCTATAAGTTCATCCCTACATTAGTTCCCTTTTTTCAGAAAACTTTCCTGAAATGCAAACTTACTGCCTTGAAGAGTTCCTAGATTCACGCATCATCTTTGAAGCTGAGCTCATTTGGTAACTGAGCACGGAGGCAAGTAACTTTTTGTAAAAGGCAGGAGATCAGTCCTGTGGAGGATGAACAGTTCTGGTTGGATTGGGTCTTGGGACAGGTTCCCAGAGAATCCCACTCTGAGATGGAAATTGCACAAGGAAGTTTACTCAGAAGGCCCTTGTGATCAGCCCCTGCAGATGCAGGCAGAGGAAAGCATGGCTGACTGAAAGAGCATTCAACAGCAGTAGGGTTGGCATGGCCCTTGGAAGTTATTCTAACCTGAGGGAAGGGGGCCAGTCTTTTTTAACCTCTGCACTGCATACCTGTCATTGGGTGCTGTTAACTGCTGGGTAATACGACCTTAGCTTAAGAGTTGTCTAAGAGTAGTTTTTGGAAAAGGACACAGCTGAAGGCCTTCACCTACCATATTCTCAGCCGATGGGGAGTGAGACCTCAGCTCTGGTGGGGAATCTGCATGGAGTGCCACAGTATCCAGTGTATAGGGGAAGGCAAGGAGAAAATTGGTGATCTGGAAGATTTATGCCAAGGGTTACCAGGACTTTGATGAAAAGACTTTGGGACTAACATACTGAAGAAAAGAGGATTATTCTCTTCAACCTGTAACAGAAACAACAAGAGACATTTTGTAGCTGGAAAAGGTAGAGTCTTCTTATGGTACCTAACCCTGCTCTCATGAGACCTGTCACCCTCTCCTCTTCCCAGCTGTCATGATGTGACTGGATCTCTGTCACACACTTGCTGCTATAATGTTCTGCCATGCCATATGACCAGGAGCAGTGGAGGCAGCCCACAGCAAACCAAAACCTCTGAATTAGAGAAGCACAGTAGAGAAACTGAGAGAGCATATTGCTAGTAGCGTTCAAGGTCTTAAATCAACTCACTGCTGGTTTTGTATGGTTTGCTAACATGAACCAATAACCTACTAACTTGTTAGTAATGGATTTTCTGGTTCTCAGAAGTCACTGTTAAGCCTCTGAGGCTCCTGCACAGGATGTGATCATGTGTAAACATAGAATTATCAGATACATGAGCTACTGGGAAGGGAGCTAGAGGAGGAACTGAGATGGAGGACAGATTATGGGAAAGTTGTTTTCATTTCCCCACATGCATGTAATAACAATGGTTCACCAAGTATGTGAGCATGTCTCGGGTATGTGTGTGGGGTATGGATTATACTTCTTTCTCTTGTTGAATCCATTAGTTAAAAATTTTTTTCCAATATGGTATCGCAGAAAGCCACCACCAGTGGATGAAGATTAGCCTTTGCTATAACCATAACTCTTCCACACTATGGTGGTTAGGATCTGGAATGTCCCCCCAAAGTCTTATGTATTTAAATGTTATAGATTGTCTGTGGAGCCATGTGCTGTTGGGAGATTGGGGCCTAGTCTGGAGGGGTGGATTATAGGCATAGGGGTGTAGAGTGGGTTTACCACACCTTTCACACCTGGATCCAGGAGGGGCTGATCATTGGGATGAGACCTGGAAGGATATATAAGCTGCGTCCTGCCTTTCTTGGAGAACTAGTCTCAACTTGCCTTAACTTGGCTTCCTGTTTGTGATGTCATGAGAAGCTGCCTCCACCTCTACCTCTGCCATATACTTCCATTGCTACCAGCCACCACTGAATGGACTGTGACCATCTGAAACCGTGAGCTAAAATAAACCTTTCCTTCCCTAAATTTGTGGATGTCAGGTATTGAGTCACAGCAACGAAAAAGTAACTAAGACACCCACTGTGCCCTACCTAAGACTTTGGCTGTGAGGGTAGGAAGCTTGGGTCCATACCTTTTTATTTCTTTGAGTAGAGCTCTGCGTTTATTGGTTTCTGTGTAAAGGTGAAAGGTTTTAGTGCTTTGCCTTCTGTACTCAGGTCAGTTAGCAAGAAAATCTTGCATGGCTTTCCCCACATCCCCCTAAGAGAAGAATTCCTTGTTTCCAAGTTATCTTGGATGTTTCCAACTACTATCCAGCACCAAGGCACATTTTACGAAAGAATCGCTGGTGTTAAGACTCAGTTTCTCTTTGGTGTTTCAGGACCTTCATTTGAGGACATGTAGGAATCTCAAAATAGAAAAGTTGAAGGCTTCAGTCTAATTAGCTTGGATAGAGAATCATGACTATTGAGTATTTATCCCGGAGAAATTGTGCTTCCGTACTTGGGGTGATGGTAGTGGTTGTCATGGCAAGAGTGGGGCTGGTGTTGCCAATGGAGATATAAGTAGTAATAATGGAGGTGGAAGTGGTGTTGGGATGGACAAAGGTGGTGCTGGTGGAGATGGTGGTGGTGATGACAGTGAGGAGAGGACACAGCAGATGGCGGCCTTTTTGGCCACCTTCGTCCACACCTCCAACATTAATACCCCTGAATTCTATTATAATACACTTCAACAAAATATGCGTTCAAAATATAAGGATCATTAGATTAAAAACTCACAGAGATTCATACAATTTCTTCCTGTCCTTTTGCTAAGAAAAAAGTATACACCATGTTGCCAATCCCCTCCCTTCCTTTTTTTCCTTTATTAAAGAACATGTGATAGCCCTTTCTCTTTGTATTCTCCAAACCTACTTTCTCCCCCCTCCTCTTTCTCTTTCCTATTCCCTGTCTTCAAATTAATCTTAGCAGGAAATCCTGAAGCAAATGATCAGGTTACAAGTCTAAATGTGATAGCCTGTCCTCTTTCATTATTCTTGACATTAGCAGACCTGTTAGAATTCTCTAAGACATGCCTTTGGTCCAGAATGTTCTCTTTGAGGCTAGAGGATACATAAGGATTATAAAAAGGAGGATAGGTCTAATGTAATGAAAAGTAAGGGATGGAAGAACGGAAATGATCTCCAGTTCCAAACTTGTATGCACTCTGTAGACCGTGGCATTTGAGGGGGCTACTGATTAAGGCTGTCAAAGATTTACATACTTGTGGTTTATTTTATAAAGCAGAAGTCTGGGGGCACTTCACTAACCAGATTCTTCTCTTGGTATAGCCCCCTGCAATTACCTCAAGTACTTAGGTTTGATATACAATCAAAGAATAATTGCCTGGCTTCTTCCCTAAAGGTTGGGGCTTCTCATGGGCTGACTTGCTAAAGGCCCAGGATATATGATCTTATGTGGAAGGTCATATCTATTCTTCAGGGGCTGGTTATCTTTTTCTGGCCTCTGTTTCAGACCAGCCACAGTTTTCTGAAGGAGCCGCATGTACCACATTGCAGTCGTGGTTTGGGTGTGTAATGCCAGGGCTATGGTCTTGATATAAGGACATTTCAGAGCTTTAATGTTTTAGTAATCTGTGCTCCATAAATCATTGAATTACATCAAGTCTATTTGAAACCTCTCTGGGCAGCTGTTTAACATGCTGTCACTGCAGTAAGCAACGTTCTCAGAGTCACATGGCAGGCCTAGGCGAGGAGGTGGTTCTGTGTGTGCTCTCTAGCTCCACTTAGGTGCAGCTTCTGACTCTCCACTTCTGCAAACAGGCCTTCTACCTCTAGTGATTTTAAAGTCAGGGCACGGGGCCACTTAGCCCACCGACGTTAAGCCTTGCCGTTGGACCAAGTGCTCTTTTTCCCCTACATTCTCTCTGAGCCACTTAGGGAAACAAGCACAAATTGTTAACTTCAGATTAATGTGTTTAATAAGTGAAATCTGGACTCTTGCAAAAAGCAGGCATGCTGGAGGATTGGTTACAGCTGAGGGCTCCCGTGAGCTTTTCAGAGGTCATTGCAGGGGTCTGAGACCACCTGTGTAGCACCTGCGAGCAGCTTGGGTCTAATGATCCCCAGGAATACATGCTTAGCGAGCCCTGCTCTGGCCTTGGGATTTGTTTTGGGTCTGACAGTGGCAGGAGTGTCCCAATCCGGTGGAGAAGCTTGGCATCAGATGAGGGAGCTTCCTTTTTGGAAAGCTGCATATTTACAGCCATGATACCCACCTCTCGTGGGGGCTTTAAGCTCCCTGAAAGAAGAGTGCTGCTTCTGCTTTATCCACCCACGTCCAGGCCAGATTCGGTGGGTGTGTACACGGAGGACGGAGTAGCCATGTACCACAGAGACAAATTCAGCATCAGTAGCCTCACACATTGCTTTTCAATCAGAAGAAGTACGAAAGTCAAATATGCTACCTTGATTCAGCACACTTACAAAAGTTATAACAAAAAAATCAAATTGTATTTGAATTTCATATAGGGTAGGAAACAGAAAGGACTCCTTTCTTTTCAGAGCCCTGAAAGATCAGAGTCCTCAAAAATCTTTGTCCTAACTGGCACAAGATACGATAAAACAAAAACACCCTACAGTGAATGTATAAAAATGACCAAAATGCAACACATATTTCTCAAGCTCAATTAAATTATTATGTGAAAATATATACCAATGAAAATTGGGGGAGGGGAAGATGCAAAAATGTTATTACAGAAAAAGACACATTGCATCATATGACAGAGATAGAGGCATATTCATGTTTATCACAGCACAGCTCATAATACCAAAATCACGGAAGCTGTCAATATGTCTATCAACAGGTCAATGGATAAAGAACATGGGGCATATATGCACAATGGAGTGCTGCTCGGCCATAAAGAAAGATAAATTTGAGTCATTTGAGAAAGACAGCCAACAGCTACACCCTGAAGTCATTAATACCTCATGGCTTCTCTTATACGAGAAACTCAAAGTATAAATAAATAGAAGAGCCAAGTAAGAGAGGTGCTTGTCAACAGGCAGAGAGACTTGTGGAGAGAGAGGGCACGGGAGGAGGTGAGGGAGGAGGGCAAGGAAGTGTGCGGCATGCGGACGCATCAGCTCCTCAAGGCGCATGTAGCTATCGTGCATCGCCATGCGGACCAGAGGAAGGACTTGTGAGGAGGACAAGGCCCGGCGGCCTTAGTGTCCTTCAACACACTCCTCCTTGCTCAGACATGGCGTGCCGCTCTCGGCAGCAGTGCCCGAAGTCGTCTGTGTGCCGTGGGTTGTGTTGTTGTGGTTGTCTTGCCATTCTTAACTCAAAATGTTTGCCTCTCATGGTCATTTTGACTTTGGGAAAGAGACAGAAATCACACTCTGCCACTTCCGGAGAATAAGATGCCTGAGGACACACTGTAATGTTTCCATTTGACAGAAACTGCCCGAGAGGTGTGAATCCATTGAGAGCCCTGAGGCAGCAGAGAAAGACACCAAAGAGGATTGCCAGAGCTGCTGCAGGAAGCGGCAAGGATGTTGGGATACACGTGCCCAAAGCAAAGAGCAGGATTTGGGGGAGATTCATGGTGGTGTGTCTTTTGCTGCAAAAAAAATTTACTTTAAACATTCCCCATGGTTTGACCACACTTTGTTTACGGTAGGTGGTTAATCAGTTGTCGAGTCAGTTTCCTAGTGCAAACTGAGAGCGTTTAGAGCCAACGTGTTGTGTTTGCCTCCTAGAATCCTACTCGCCTGCTGTGTGCCCTTGGACAGATGACTTAACCTTTCTGAACCTCAGGTTAGTTTGTTGGCAGGATTAAGTAAGAAAGTATGAGAACTTTGTACAAGTGATTGTACTAAAGAGGTAAGGAGTGGCATGAACCCCGTGGATGTCAGCTACTGGTCTCCTCCTGCTGTGTTTGTCAGGAGGCCCACAGCCGACCTGCCTGGGAGCCTTTGCCAGCTGGGGAGACGGCAGGGTTCTCCTTCGGCTTTGCGCAGGGATCCAAGGCCCAGGGAGCAGCTGTGGACCACGGTCGGGACACGGGCTCCACACCTTGCCTGCCTGTGGCCTGCCTGTGGCCTGCAGAAGGGAGAAGGCAACGTGCTGGCCCAGGACTCTCCTGGCCTCCCCGCCCCGGTGCTGCCTTAGCTTGGGGCCCAGCCCTGCAGCATCTTGGGACATCCCCACTCCCTGGCCTTTGTGGATGTCGAACAGAAAATACCAATAGCACACAAAGCAAAACGCCAGCAATGCAGAAGCTTGGGATTCCAAAAGGATGCTGTGGCGACCCGCGGTGCTTCCAGGCCCAGGGCTGGACCCCGCCAGGCCACAGCGGCCCTGCCCCAGGGATGGCGGCTGGTGTTTGGAAATCCCAGCAGGGACCCCAGCTGGCTTGGGCCCGGGTCCTGGCCTTGCTGAGATTTCACGCTGAGTCACTGTTTCTTTAAAAAACAGGGCAGCAGAATAGAGGCAGAGAAAGCCCTGAATTTTCTTTCTGCAAAATTCTCAATTGAATGTAGAGAAAAGGCAGTCGAAGAACAAGTGGGTTGTGTTCTCCCGAAGATTTCCCCTTTCTTTGAGTGGAGAGGCTTGTCCTGTCAGCTTCTAGAGGATCCAGCCTCGGATCCAGCTTCGGTTGCTCTAGTACTTTGTCCCTCTGCAGAGGTTTTTATTTCCTGCACGAGGAAAGGTTCCTTTTCTTCCTGACTTTCCTCCCTTCTCCCTGATTGCTAATTAATTTTTTCTGGTAATAATCATGCATTCTTTTTAATCTATTGTTCTCTGCATCCCCACCCCTTACTTTTTTTTTTTTTTTTTGAGACAGTGTCTTGTTAAGGTGCCCAGATGGTATTGAAATTATGATCCTCCTGCCTCAGCTTCAGATTACAGGTGAGCACCTCTGACCTTGGCCAATTTATTATTTTCTGAACATTTGACCACACCATTGTTGTTATTGTTTTTGCTGTTGTTTGGTTGTCTCTCTCATCATGACTTGCAGTCAGGTAAATTTTAAAGTAATGCTTAGAATTACTTTCTAATGTATCGTTAGAGCCTCCCTTACCCCACCAGCAAAACCACTAATAACACTTTTATTAAGCTATGATCTTTCATGTTATGGTTTTGTCCTTTCTCTATCTGGGATCCTTTGTTTTGTCTCATTTTCCTGTCACCCTTTCTCTCCCTCTTTCCTTTCTTCACTCTCTTGTCTTAATCAAATCTCATCTTCATCAGTGAGCACCTTTGTGACCTTAGGCAAGTCATCAGGTCAAGTCCTCTGGACAAGTCAGCTAGGCCTCTACCTCTTTATCTGTGAATTGGAGTTAATAATGCCACCCTGAGATTGTTGGACTGGTGCAATACCTATGATAATATCCTCACCACACAGAACACACTTTCCCCTCCGGGGGCTCATAGTAACTGCTTATGGTCCTGGCCTTCTGGGAAATGAGCTTTCTAACTCCCCCGCCCCAACACTCTATCCTTTAAGAAAACTGTAGTTACAAGTTCCAGGTCAATCAAGTCTCCACAGTCCTTTGGCATCAACATTTGTGTCATTTGGGGAACAGGAAGCACAGTGGGTCTCTTCTGCCTGAACGTTGCCCTCAGCCTCCTAGAGAGTCTCTGCCTCTTTGCTCCCCCTGCTTCAGTCTTTTCTCCAAGCTGCAGCTAACATGGTCTTCTAAAACAAACCTTTGAAACAAAGCAAACAGAATATCTAGATGCCAGGATTATGTCACTTCTTTTCTAGAAACACTTCCATAGTTTCTGGTGCCTGCAACATAACCTAACTCCGTTCTCCCAGATGAGGGCCTGCCGTTCTGGGCCCCACAGCCTGCTGCTGCCTCTGCTCTACCTCTTGCTGTTTCAGCAGCAGGCTGCCTTTCTGACTGCCCTCTTCTCTGACAGCACAGAGGTCCCCATCCCTTAAGGCTCTGCTCCCCCTGTTCCCTGCACCTCGAGCTCTGTTTCACTGAAAAACCGACTTTTGTCTTGTGACCATGTTGAATAGATTATGTCAACTTGAGGCAATCAAGAACCACACCTGAATTAGGGTTTGGGAATCAAGCCTAGATTAGGAATTGAGAACCAGCCTAGATTAGAGTGTAAGTGACTTGTGGGCCAGCCAATGAGAGAAGAGCACCCACTCAGATATGGGAGGGCCAACTGGAAGGGCATAAAAGGAAGAAGGAAGCTTGCCACAGCTTCTTCCTCTGGGAAAGCTCTCGCCTTTGCAATTGTCTCCGGACCCATCTTGCTACGCACCACAGATCTTCAGGAGAGATTTGCTCAAACAATCAAGATCTGCAGCTGACTCTTACTTCACCAGCTGTCCTGCAGTCCTGGATGGGAGATCTATCTACCTCACGGCTGAGCAGCCATCTTGGACTATCTCTAGCCTCAGATTTGTAAGCCTTCCTAATAGATCCCTTTTGTGATAAAATCTGTAAATTCTGCCTTTTGAAAGAACGCAAACTAATACACAGCCCCAGAGTCTATCCAGAGATACCATCCTACACCTGACTCCAGGTAGCGCCTGCACCTCACCCCCCTGTGCTCTCCACGTGTCGTCCCCCCCACCCCACCCCCCGTGTGTTAGAGCTGTGCTGGAAAGTTCTTTAGGCGAGGGGAGGTTCGAGGCCACTGGGAGTGTGTCCTTGAAGAGAACGGTGGTGCTCTGAGCTCTCTTTGTGTCGCAGCCACCACAATTTGAACACCCGGCGCTATTGTGCTCCCCTTGTCCACAGGCTGCTGTGCTGTGGGCCCAGGAGCAACAGGGTCGATTCATCGTAGGCTGAAATCTCCAAACCTGTAAGGCAAGATAAACCTTTCCTTTTTAAATTGCTGTATCTCGGATATTCTTTACAGTAATGAAAAACTAACACTCTTTAGACTTATATCACCTTGTTTTAGCTAAAGCACTTTAATTAAAATGATTTTTTAATTGTATTTTTAGGAGCTAGGGGGCATAGCTCAGTGACTAGAGCACTTGCCTAACACACTGGGTTCGATTTCTCAGTGCCATGTAAAAATGAACTGGGCGTGGTGATGCCTGCCTGTGATGCCAGCACTTGAGAGGCTGAAGCAGGAGGATTACACAAGTTCAAGGCCAGCTCAGCCTACATAGTGAGTTTAGGACTATTCTGGACTGCAGAACAAAATGCCTCAAAAATGAATGAATGAGAGGGGGGCAGGGAGGGCAAAAAAATGAATGAATGAATAGATAGATAAATAAATAAATAAATAAACAAATACATGGTCTGGGATTAAAAAAAAAGAACAAAGAAAGAAAAAGAAAACACTCAGTCGGTTTGCTGGAGGTTTCCACCTCTTCTTTGGATCTGTTTTCCCCCTGGGTTTTTGGGATTGAACCTAGGACTTTTGTTCTGGGCTACATCCCAGCCCTTTTTAAATTGTTTATTTGAGTGAGCATCTTACTAGTTTGCTAATTTTCTCAGGTTGGAATTAAACTTGAAATTCTGCTTCAGCCACTCAAAGTGCTAGGATTATAGGCCTGTGCCAGTGGACCTGGCCCCATCTCTTGTTTGGGAGAATTCTTCAGGTCCAATCCAATGATATAATTTAGAATTTACAGAAAATATTTGTTTTTCAGGTGCTATATATAATGAATTTTGGATGATTAAGTTGCAATATGCATATGCACAAATTTTCAAGTTGTTATTATTATATATCACAAGTATATACTAATAAAAAGAATAGTTTCGGAAAATAATTACAACTTTTATTTATTGATCTTTTTTTGAGGCAGAGTCTTGCTATATAGTTTGGGCTGGTCCTAAACTCACTAGGTAGCCCTAGCTGGCCTTGAATTCATGGCAATCCTTCTGCCTCAGGCTCTTGAGTACTGGGATTACAGTGTGCAACACCACATTCAGCTTATGTGGTGCTAGGAAATTGGACTTAGGGCCTTATGCTCGTTAGGCAAGAGCTCTAAGTGGTGTGCTAATCCTTCAGCCCTACATATTTATTGATTGAATGAATGAACTATGCTTTGAATGAGAAAATAACTTACAATTAGTTGAAATTTAAAAATGCAATAGCTTATAGTTTATATAGGAGAGTTATAGGATTAGTCAATTTCTAAAACCAAAACAACACAAATGATCATTATTAATAAGAGACCTGATTTTATGGTTTTGGTCAGGGATTGGGGGTATAATTTTTATCCCAGGAAAACTATAGAAAGACTGACAAAACACTGAGAATATCTGACTTCCTTTTGGTTTGAGGAAGGTGAAAAAATTTTTTTTCAACAATTTTAATGAAAGTAGGAGGAAAAAATGGGTTTATTGTTACAATTGTGATAATTTCATATGTATTCCACACTTCTGACTAAATTTGTTAAGATAACAGCTTTGCTTTCACATTCATTTTTTCCTAAGATCCTACCAATAGGCACTGGGATTTTTGTTTTGTTATAATTTCGGTGGTTTTGTTTTATTTTGCATTGTTTAAAGAATGCTTTTTGCTTCTGTGGTGAAGATTCTGGAAATGGCACACACAGTGCTAACAACTCAGGCTGAGGTTGTCGAGTCTCATCCATTTCTGGTGTGGCCAGACCTGGATTGTTTAGAAGCCCTTGATTTGGATGGCTTTGGGAGTTGGTGGAATTGTTGAAGCTTGTAAATATTTTGTATATTTTCCTAGGCAATTTGGTTTGGAGCAGATTCCCAAATACACTTTTCCCTAAATTCTTTCTTCCTCCTTTGTTCACAAACTCATACGTATTCCAGAAGAATGTAATCCACATGAGTAGATGCGTTTATGCTCAGCTCAGCCCAGGGCCATTGACAGAGAGAAAGATGCATGACAGATGTGAAGAGTCTGAAACTTTTCCTGAAACGCGCGCACAATTCCATTAGTAATTTTTCTGATGTCTGAAATAGGCAAATTTTAAGTTGGAGATGATACAACTATATATAATTTGAATTTAACTTTTAAAAAGAAGTTGTGTTTAGCTGGACCTGAAGACGCATTCCTATAATACCAGAACTTGGGGAGGCTGAGGCAGGAGGATTGCAAGTTCAAGCCCACCCTGGTCAGTTTAGTGACTTCGGAAGATCCTGTGTCAAAAACAGAAACCAAATAGGGTAATGATGTAACGTAGTGCTAAGGTGCTGGGTTCAATCTCCAATACTCAAAAAAAAAAAATTGTTTCTATTTGACTATGGTCATTTTAGGATTGCTTCCTTCTTTATTCAAATCTTTAGCAAATACTTTCAGATTAGATTGATTTTCCTATGTGAAAATTCATGGCAGTGTGTCAGTAATTAGCCATATGATTTGGTAACTTTCTTCGTCTGTCAAGAGGAAGACAGCCAGCCTATAAAGTTGTTTTGAGGAGAACTAATGGAACTAATAGAGGTCAGGTGGGCAAAGCTAGAATATGGGTAGGCTGACATAGATTTTTTAACAAAAGGCAAATGGCCTGATCTCTCTGGTCTTCAGCAACTTGTTTGGTTTTGCCTTTTGATATTGGGGATCAAATGCAAGACCTTCATACTGAGCTATATCCCAGCCCATTTTTGAGTTTTGATTTTGAGACAGGGTCTTGCTAAGTCACCAAGTTGCCTAGGCTGGACTTGAATTTGAGATTCTTCTGCTTCAGCCTCTTAGAGAACTGGGATTACTGGCTTGTATCATCCAGCCTAGCCTTTAGTAATGTTTTTGATGAAGTTTTACATTACATTATTGTTACCATGTTGGCTATAATATGCGTGTGCATGAAGGTTCATGCAGACAAGAATGTCTATGAAGTGACCAAGTGGCCAAGGTAGCTGCCTTCAGAAGGGCTTCTTTGAGAGATACAGAGTTGGCTGGCCTAGATGTTTAGACAACAGCACACAACTATGCTTAGCATCTTTCCTAACCATTTAGTGATGGCCAATTGACCATTTGTCTAAAGCCAACAAGATGCTAATGAAGGTCGTGGTGGTTTCGGGGGGCCACAATTTGGATTGTGTTATCATAAATAATGTCTGTAGCATTTAGGAGGCCGAGGTAGGAGAATTACTCTGAGTTCAAGGCCAGCCTGGGCTACATAGTTTGGGAGCAGCCTGGACTAAAGTGTGAGACACTTTCTCAAAAAGCAAAAACAAAAACCATAAATAATGTCTCATGACTTCTGTGTACATGACCTTTGAATCTTTACCTTCCCTTCTTAGAATATTGTTTTTATGTAATACTGCTCAGTAAACAGAGTGACTGGCTCCAAAATGGGCTACATAGAGACTGTCTCTTTGTTCCGGTGCATCTAGAATGGCAACACCAGCATGAAGCCACCCGTGAGCCCGAATTGTCTCCAGGTGCCGGGCTGTGGGCCACAGGTTATATGTTTATCACTATGAAAGGGAGTATTTACAGGAAACAGTGAAAGGCAAGGGAAGCTGTTCTAGGCAACGATGGGAAAGGTGGTGTCGAATGGCAGGGAAAACCACTGTGGCAACCTCCAGGAGTAATTAGGGACATCTGGATCGCTGGAAACAACGAAAGGATGGCAGGCATTCTGCATTTGGGACTGGGTTTTCCCAAAGGAAGATAAATGGAAAAAACATGTTTGCTTTAACTGCTGACTCATGGTAGAAAGTTTTAATTCAGAGACTTTAATTGAAAATGCAGCAAGAATGTAAAAGATTTACATAGAAAATATTTTAGTATATTGGTGAGGCATTAATTACAAAACCAGATGGTCATGGCAGAAACATCAACCAAGAGGCCTTTGTTTTTCTTTTGTTTTCTTAGCAGGAAACATTTTTACTTTACAAAGTTCAATATTCCCTTAGTTTAAGCAACATCACCTTTCTGTTAAATCTGAAGAGCCATCTGGTGTTTTAGAGTATGTATTAAAAAAAAACACAAAAAATTATCGTGACCAAACCATGAAGACCCAAAGCATTCTTGTGATAGATGTTTCATGACCAAGACACTGGTTCTCCCTCCCCAGAGGCGGATCTAATGAGACCATATTTCTCGGGTCCTATTGACCGTGACCACTTTCTCAGTCAGGGGTCATTTATTTGCAACAGAAGGATGGAACAGACCAGCCTGAAATTAGCTCAGAAAGGAGAGTTCATCGTGAGGATAGTAGAGGCTTTCACTCTTAGATGCCTCGTGTGCAGGGGTATCACTGGGCTAGGAAGTTCAAGAGAGAATACATCCAGAACCTTCTTCCATCTTTCCCTTAGGGCACCTTCTTTCTACCTCCCTCTGCCCTCTGACAGCTACATCGCCTATTATAAAGACCCAGGTAGGTCTTTTCTGTTTTTGGATAAAATTAGTGGCCTGAACATTGAGCCTACCATCACTGCCCATTTGAGTTTGAATTTACCATCTTCATTTACTATTTGACCCATCTGTTTTTTTCTCTTTCCCTCCATTCTTGTTTTCTGGGTTTTTTTTCCCTTATGTTAAATGAAAATTTAAAAAAGTCATGCCATTTCCACTCCCTATTTGCTTATTGATTATATTCTCTAATATTCTTTTTTTGTGATTACCCCAAAAGTAACACACACACACACACCATTGACTTATTGTAGTTTGTTGTAAATTAAACCCATTGGTACGTCCCAGACAATGGAAGAACGCTACAACATTTAAGCCCATTACTATGGTCTGAACACTGATGGCTCTTCTCCTAAATTCATATGCTAAAGTGATGGCTTTAGGAGGCAGGTGGGCCCCTGAGGATATGATTAGGTCATGAGAGTAGCGTTCTTATGAATGGAGCTAGTGTCCTTACAAAACAGACCTGAAAGAGATATCTTCTCCCTTCTACCATGTGAAGACGGGGTTAGAAGGCACTAACTGTGAAACAGAAAACGAACACTAGAGCTCACCAGACACTGGATCTTCCTTTCTCTTGGACTCCCCAGTTTCCAAAACTGGGAAATAAATTTCTGATGTTTATGAACCATTTGGTCTGTGGTATTTTGTCATGGCAGCTTGAACACACTAAGATACTGCCTCACCCTGGTTTGGGTAGGGTAGTGGTTATCATGTGCCTTGTTTCTGCATGCTTTTAATCCCACAAAACATTATTATTGTTATTTTAAGCAGTCAAATTTTATTGTGTTTTAACCACATATTTACATTTTGCGCTCTCTACATTCCTTCCCATATTACCATATTTCCATCTAGTGTTATTTTCCTGGTACTTAAATAACTCCTTTCAGTATTCCTTTTAAGTGAATGTCTGCTGCTATCCCACCCTCTGTTTTGGTTTGCCCAAGCATCTTTGTTTTGAGTCTTACTCTATAATCTGTCTGTGGGGTTGTCTTCTACTTGTGGCACTTTCTATGCCCGAATTGACATAAATAAATTTCTGTAATTATGAGAAGTTTATGATTCTAGGGTCTGTCATTTTCCCAGAAGGGAAGATTCAAAGTGAATTTTATGACACAAGATACATCATATATTGGTTCTTGGAGGCCTACTGTGTTCCAGGCACTTACTGGTCACTAAGGTTGAGAAATTAAATGAGTCTAGTGGGGAAAACAGGTGATGAAATGCTGTGTATGATGAGCTCTGTGATAGGACTGTTCATAGGGTATTCTAGGGACCAAAGGAAGAACATTAAAATAAAGAGTCAAGGGATACTTCCCAAGAGAGATATCTTTAATTTTAAAAGAATAAAATTTGTTAAGTCCAGGTATCATAAAAGAGTCAAGTGAGGGCTCACTTCTAGGTTGTGGGAGCCCTGTCCTTACAGTGTGCTCATGTGGCCTTTCCTTAGTGGGTATGGGGTAAGAGGGAGGGGAAAGAGAAGAGGCAGAAGGGTGGAGAGCACTAGCTTTCTGCTATCAGTTCTTAAAAGGATACTCGTCCTGTCAGATTGGGACCTCATACCTATGAATACAGCCACACGAGGAGTTAGGTCTTTGACATCTAAATCTTGGAAATGACAGAAAGTCAGTCTATAACAGATGGGAACTATGAGAAAAAAAAAAACGATTATTTTTGCTTTAAGGTGGAAGAGCCAGTTTAAAAAAAAAAAAGTCCTATTAAAGATACAGGAGAGGGGCTGGTGGTGTAGTTCAGTGATTGAAGTGCTTGCCTAAAATGTGCAAGGCCTTGGATTTGATTCCTCGTCACTGCATAAACTAAGTGCGCTGGCGCATGCCTGTAATCCCAGACCTTGGGAGGTGAAGGCAGGAGGACTAAGTCAGTGGCCAGCTTGGAGTACATAGTTCAAAACTAGCCTGGACTATATTGTGAGACTCTGCCTCAAAAAACAAAAAAGATAATAAAGATTTAAAAGATTTAGAAGTGACAGAATAATAAAGGATGTTGGAATGATAACTACTAAAGCCTTGGATCATGTAGGAAAGAGAGAAAGGATTAGCCTGGTGAAAATAAATGTGTATGTAGGTGATTCAGAGGAAGTATCTGTCTAATGTTTGTAGGTTGTCATGTGACATGGAGGTGATGGTCAGGAGTAAGGGGCTTGAGGGAAAGGGTGGACATGTGCTACTGAGGGCCCAGCTGCTCTAGGAGATTGTGGGAGCTGAAGTCCTCATCCTCCTGGCTGGGGTTAAGGTCCAGGGTGAATGCTCACCTTACACACGAGAGCCACTGTGCTCAGCAGTCAATGCCATGTTGGCATCAGCTCTTATCTAGAGGCAGCAAATTAAAGCTTGAGGTCAAATTCCTGCTTTGGGTGAGTCCATAAGTACAGGATGGAGACAACACAGTAACATAACATATTAAGAATTTAAAAAGGAAATTTGGTAGACAGGATTGTAAGAATTAATGGTGTTAATTGGATTTTTGGCTATGTAAATGAATTATCTGCACCAAAGAAGGTGAAATCTCTCTCTGATCTGTGCCTGGAGAATTCTGAGCATGACCCCTCAAGAGCACAGATAAACTACATAGTAGTGTCACAGCACAATAGTTAAGGATGCATACGTTGTTGGGTAAGACCTGGACAGGTGGCCCCAGGGACATTTAACCAGAAGAAGAGGTGCTACAGTAATAATAAGGTGACTGTTGATTTAATTGGTCTATTTATTTTGTGTATTAAGGGATCTCACTTCAGAAGAGATTTCACACTTGCTGGTTCATTGCAACCTGTAAGTTCCCTGGAGGGCAGGAACTTTATTACCCAAGACTTCACAGACAGAGAGTTTAGGTCACCTAGATGATTAAAGCTGGAGACAGTGCAGGGAACTGACACCTGCCAACTGGCTCCTTCACTGTCTCACGACTGACTTTCATAAGTGTTTTTTCCGCTGCCCCCTGTCATAAATCTCCCATCCTTCACTGTTCTTTCTGTAACAAAATGTCTGAAGGTGGAACTTTTTTTTTTTTTAAAGAGGTTTATATAGCTCACAGTTTTGGAGAGTGAAAGTTGGTGATCTGGTGGTTCCATTGGTGTGACCTCTTGTGACTGTGCTTATCACAAAACAGCAGAGAAGTGAAGCAACAGCCACCTGCATGAGGACCCATGCACGGAGACAGGGGAAGCAGGGTTAAGCAGGGAGTTTTGCTTTACAAGAATCTGCTGGCAAGAGAACTAATGGGCTCCTTGAGATTAGCATTCTGCAGGTGGTGCCCCATGGTCTAATTTCCCTCCACCGGGCCCCAGCTCTTAAACATCATCCACCTTAACACTGCCCACTGGGACTAAGCTTCCAGCCCATAAACCTTCTGGGGACAGACCGCTTCCAGCTGTAAAGGCACTCTATAGAGACTTCTTCTGCTTATTAAGCATTCGATGATACTGATTTCCTTTGAAATCTGACAGTGTTCAAAACATCTTACTAAGTATCAAAACAATCTAAAAGGACATCTGCTACGGAATGTAATGCTTGACTGTAATTATGTGTTGTTTATGCTGGTGGGTTGTCTCAACCTCCATAGACTAAGAATGCGTTTCATTCTTTGTCCTTATTTCCCATAGGGCTTGGCTCAGAGCTTGTGACTGAGCCAGTGTTTTATACACTGTGCTCTGTAGAAGACGCTGGTCTCTGACGTCCGTGGATGGCCACTATGCATTAGTGCTTGAATAGGAAGTGTGAAACATGGCAGGTGAGTTCAAGAGCCCCGTGGAGAATTATCTCCCAACAGTAGGTAATTCTCGGATGTTCCCTAGTGCCAGCTTTTTTTCAGCGAATGAGAGTTTCAGTTATATCCCTCATACTCTTCTTCTCAGTAGAGTAGATGATCAAAACTAGTGTCTCATGACATTAAAAATAATTATTTTGTTTTATGCATATGATCGCCAGTATTTTCTAGTTTTTCTGAAATACAAGAAAGGTTGCCTGTGACTAGTTGAAAGTATTTCACAGTAACTTTTACTTTTGCCCAACTAGTTTCTGAGAATTCACTTCTTTGAGGGCAATGCGTTTGATTTTCCTTGCCCCACCATCCCACTGGCTACTTACTGAACACCGGTTCCCTTGGACTGAACACACAATGTTTCATAACATAGCCTTGGACTCAACCATACTCGTCTGTGCTTGTGTGGTTCTACTCCAGCCTAATGCCCAGAGCTTTCTGTTCATGACCTTCTCTGCCACACCTCTGGGTCTCTGGATGTCCATAACAGAGAGCCTGCCCATCATTTTTGCAAATGTCACTGTCAGCTCTTCCTTCCAAGCCACACATGTTTTGCATCCCTGTGGAGCATGTTTGTCTCTTCAGTGGAATTACTGACTTTTTTTTTTTGTGACTTCTGTTCATTTCTATGACAGTGCTTCCTCTGTTGCAATTTTTAAATTTATATCACTATCCTTTTTACAGTCAGCCAGAGAACAGGAGCCATGTCTATGCATCCCCAGTGCCATCCATGTAGTAGATATTTAAGAATTTTTTTCTTTGAATGAATGTGTTGATCAGACTTTCTGTTATGAATAACTGAAATAGTCTCAAGAAAAAATAAATGCTTGTCTGAGGACCCCTGTGGGGAGAGATCAGGGAAGGGCCCCAAGGCTGACTTTAGAATATGGGCAGGATTGCCTTGAAAGTCCAATCCGCTAGGGGAAAAAAAAATTCTCATTGTTTCTCACAACCTGGCATATTTCCCATGACAGTGTCAGGGTATGAAGAGTGTCTCATTAGCTGGGCCTTTGTCACCTGCACACCTTCTGGCTGCCTGCTCCATGGTCAGGGATCTTTGGCTTATAGGCTTAGGGGCAGAGTGAAGAAGGTACAGTTTCCCTCCGTGAGTTTATATAATGGAGAAAAGCAATTTCCGGAACAGAAGCTGGGATGTCACCAGAAGGGGAACAAAATTTACCCCTCACTAAAAAAATTGCCCAGTGTGTACTGCTGTAACTGAGACTTTGTTTTAAGAGACAGAGAGAGAGAGAGAGAGAGAGAGAGAGAGAGAGAGAGAGAGAGGGAGGGAGAGAGAGAGAGAGCACGACTGTATGACTTAAAAATCAATTTAACATTGTGTGGTTTTATTACCAGCATAATCACTTATGACACTTAGCGCCTTTCTTTATTTTGCTCGATGAACTCAGAGCTCTTGCATAAATTTAATAATGTGTTATGTACCCCCCGGGTATCTGATTTACTGACTTAAGCTGAATGATTGGAAGCGATACAAGAAAGAACTTGCAAGTTCTGCCTATAGTTTTCCAGCCATCCAGGAACTAAGCTCTTTTGCTCCCTGGAGAAGCTAAAAATTGTAAAATGAAGTGCCCTCTACTCTGGTTTCTGCTTCTCAGCATTTCTCTTCTGCGTCCACATACTTTTGCTGCCTTAAAATTAAATCTAAGAAACTCGTTCCATATTTTTCATCATCTGCTTTTGAAAGTGAATGTTATGGATTTATGGCTTGGGATTCTTTGAAGTTAGGGTAGCAAACTGTGCCTGCTTCACTTGTTTTGCTCCTTTTTTAACATTTATAAGGCTTTGCTAATTTGATTTATTAAAACGCTACAGTCCATGCAGGGAAACTGACACTACGTGGATTGCTGAAAAGCATCGTGAAACATCAGGCGTTAGTTCCTTGTGGAGATCTTGTGTCTATTAGTAGATGCGCCACGCCCCACCTCCCTTGATCTTTAGGAAAGATGAACATTAAGAACATCTTAAGCAATTCCCTAAATATATTTATTTCTAAGATATTTCAAGAGTTCTGAATTGGATCCCATCACTATAATTTTGATTTGTGTCTGCCAAAGTATACAGAATGGTCAGCTAGTTTTCCTTATCAAGGAACAAATGCTCCTTCCTTTTCTAATATGAGTGATTGTATTATATGGATGTAGTTAAGCTTTGAGTTTCAGACTGTATCTCTTCAACTGCATTAACAAGTATAGGTTGGGACTTTCTAGCACTAAAAGATATTCTTTAACATACTGGATTGTGCTATAATCCATGATGGTGAGTAAGGGTGGAGGGGCAAGAATGAGCCTTATTGCTAGAGTTGTCTTTTTTCATTTAGTATGGAGAAGGAAAGCACACACACACACACACACACTCAGGGGAGAGAGAGAGAGAGAGAGAGAGAGAGAGAGAGAGAGAGTTGTCCAGAATGAAAAACAAATGTGAATAAGAAGACTACCACTAGAGCTTCCAACCATAGAAAAACTGCCAGGATTGGTGAAGTCCTTATACGCTTCACTCCGTACAGTTACAACATCACTGGGATTCAAGGTACGGGAATCCTCACAAGCTTTTTATTCCAGTGTATGTGCTTGATTTGTGTGTGTGTGTGTGTGTGTGTGTGTGTGTGTGTGTGTGTGTGTGTGCGTGTGCATGCACAGAGGGTACCATAAAGACAAGACAAGGACCATTTCAGGTATCTGGCGAACAGAAAGCAGCAAGTTTACAGGGATTCAGAGCTGGAAAGTCAGAAACCAGGGGTTCTGCCTCTTGCCATTTGTCAGCAACCACACAATCTCGTTCTTCTCAAAATTGGCCCAATATTGAGCACAGAGTCTGATGTCGTTTATTGTAAGGCAATTAGAAATGTCAGGACATACAAAGAGTCCTGGTCTAAAAATGAAGCCAATTGATCTGTAGAATTTCTTGGTACAGGTAGGTGTCTAGAGAGAATCTATTTCACCTCGGTACTTAAAATAGTCTCCTTAACCAGACACAGGTTTAATAGCATAAAATTACCACACCTTTCTAATGATTTATCCACATTACCTAATAATCATCACTACTGATATTATTAGGCAATGATTTTACAACTAATATTATGAGGTAATATAAATTATTATTACTATGAACTTTTATTGAAATTCTTACCGTGTTTCAGGCACTGCACAAAATTCTTCCATAGTTTTTATTTACTCTTCAAACAATCCCATGGGGACAAGTCCGCTTTTTTTCCAAGTAAGAACAAAGGCACAGAGATGTTGAGCACCTGTTCTAAGACACATAGTTCTGAAGTGGCAGAGCTATTCTGAGCCACATGGCTTACCTCTGTGTTATATTGCTGGTTGTATGTTATATGTTATATTGCTGGTTAAGTTATGTTATTCAACTGGCAATGAGTAATATTTACACAATCATTGTTATATATTTTCTTTTAATTTCTTAAGGAATCACTTCATAATTAAAACATGTAAGATAATTATAATTATAAAACAGAATATAAACATTATCCACCTTGTACATAGAAAAATAGTAATACAGGAGTCTAGGGACCTAGCTCGGTGATTACAGCACTTTCCTAAGAAGCACGAGAGCCCAGGGTTGATCCCCCGGCACCACATAATAGCTGGGTGTGGTGATGGATGCTTGTAATCCTAATACTGGGGGTGCTGAGGCAGGAGGCTTGCCTCCTAGAGTTCTAGGCCAGCCTGGTCTACATAGTAAGTTCAGAACCAGCCTGGACGATAGTGTGAGGTCCTGTCTCTAAAACAAACAACAACAAAAGGAAAATTGTAATTAAACCAGAAGTTGAGGAAAAAGAATGAAACACCAAAATAAAAATGCACTTATTTCTTCATATTCATTGCTGGGAGATACGTCATTTAATATTCACACACCAGGAAAGCTGTATTTTTAAGTTATAAAAATATATAATAGAACTAGAAATAAAAATGAGCAACTAAAGTTTGAAAGACAGTTAGTGTGAGTCAAAAATTTTTAACTTCTCCAAGCAGCAATCAATAGTTCTTCTTAAAGCTGGGAAACAGTACAAACTTGCTATTTGAAGTATGCAGTTGACTATTAGGTTAAAAAATCAACAACAGTTATAAACAAGTATAAACTCTTTACCCCTGAAAAGTCGGTCTGAGTTGGGGATCATGGCGTGTGGTTCCACTCTACTTTACACCTTCCCGTTTAAGTGATTATTTCCATGTGCACCTACTCCTTCTATTGTAATAAGTGTACCAATACAACTCACTGAGTCAGCATACCATGACGTCTAGGTTTCTGCCCCCCATCCCCATCACCCATCTTGTGTGTGTTAGGGGCGGGGGGTAATACTGGGTAAAATGAGGGGCTTCCTCCAAAGCCTGGCTCACAGCCCTAGCCCTACCCCTGTAGTCAGAGATTCTTTTGTGTCCACCTGAATGTCTTTCACTTTTATACACCCCAAGGTTCAGCTGAGAGAAAGGAGGAAACGGGACACTCTTGTGCGACACCAGCTCTCTTTTCTCTTTTATACACACCTCCCAGGTGACAATGTGTAGGCTCCTCTCCCTCTTCCCCTCTGTGTCCTATTCTCATCCCAGTGCATGAAAAACCTCAGGGTTTGACCTTGATTATAGATGGGGTGAGGGAAGGAAAGGAAGGGTAATGCTAAAAGGGACTTGGAAAGTCTTATTTCATATTCATATTCATATATATATGCTCAGAAAAGAGTCTGCTAGGACCTTTGCTTGCCCAAGAGTAGCTGGAACCTTGGGAAGTCTGCTAGGACACAGGCTTGTCCAAGTTGGCATCTCAGGATGGGGCATGGGAGGGACAATGCGTTCATGCAGGATGTCCATAATTCTATATGTGGAACAGATTTGTTTTGCGCTTTTGTTTTGAACTTTTCGTTTAGTGCCTTGTATGTTTTATCTGTTTGAATGATCACAATAGCCCCTTGAGGTTTGTCTTTATTTCCACTTTAAAAAACAATGAGTTACCTACTTTTTGAGCAGTTTTAAATTTAAAGAAAAGTTGAGTGGGAGGGACAGAGACTCACCATTACACTTCACCTCACACCCCTTTCCCTAGCCCCTCTTCTGTGGAACATCTTACATTACTGGCACTGTTTCTGCAAGTGATGAGCTCATATGGATAACAATATTGTGAGCCAAAACTGTAGCTGACATCAGAATTCACTGGTAGAGTTGGTTCTAGCTGCACACACTTGGAATCTCTACCACCAAGATGCTGAGGCAGGAGGACTGCAGGTTTAAGAACAGCATGGACAACTGAGAGACTAAGAAAGACCCTGTTGCAAATAAATAAATAAATAAATAAAAAGGACCAAGGATGTAGCTCAATGCAAAAGCCCTGGATTCAACCCTCAGTTCCACAAAAAAAGAAAAGAAAAGAAAAGAAATGAGAGAAAGGAAGAAAGAGAGACAGAAAAGAAAGAAAAAATAAAGAAAGCTCACTGTTGGTTTTATACATAACATGGATTTTGACAGAAGCACAGTCCCGTGCCCACCACTACAGCATCACGTGGAATAGCTTCACCACCCAGGACCCCATTTGCTGTGCTCCACCTACTCACCTCCCCCTCAGGTGACTTTCCTAAAATCCGTGATTCCCATGCCTGCCCTGCTGGCTCTTCCCACTTGCCTGCCAAGTGAAACCGAGCCCCTGCACCTGTTCCTTCTGTGACTGACTCTGCGGTCTGCTTTAATAGCATCCTGAGTGGTCTTCAAGCACCTCATATCCTGCTACTACCAACACTTGTCAGGGGAAAACCCAGACAGGATGAGATCCACATTCCCAGCTGTCCCTGTCTTCTAAGGAAGAGAAACCCTAAACCACTAGCTAAAGAGTGAAACCAGATACCCCAGGGAAGGGGTGGGGATGTCAGGCCCCTGGTGGTCTGCAAGAGAGGCGCCACGCCAGAAGCCCAATTGCTGGGAAAACCAGCACAGACATGCAGCTAATGCCAGGTCCTATCTCGGATCTGTGGGGGGCCTGGGCTAACAGGACTGAGGATTTGTAAGGATTTGTGAGGCACTTGTATTGCAGAGTGATCAGGACAAGCATAGAACCCTGGTGCTTCCTGGATGAGGTCAGCCCTGGCTCCCAAGGCTAGCAGTGAGGAGAGTCCCTGTGGAGACAACTCAGCATAGGATGCTGGGGTGTTTCTCTGGGCGGTGTTTTTCAAATATGTTAAGCTGTGACCTACAGTCGGTCTATGTTTCGTGTTGGCACCTAGGGCACACCCCTGTGCATGCACACACAAACAGTGACATACTGCTAAGAAGATCAGCATCACCCAAGGGCTTGCTAGAAATTTGCAGTTTGGAGCTCACTTTCTGCTGAATCAGAGGCTGCATTTTAATGGGAAACCTGGCTAATTATGATGTATGTGAAGGCTTAAGAAGTGCTGGAACTGAAGACACAGAGACCACATCTATGAACAGCAGATAATCTCATTCTTGGGTTCCCTGCATTTGAGACCAGAGCCCTGGCAAGTTGTCTTAGTGGCCTGGAATCCAGCTTTCCACTTCTTTCAAGATGTCACATGTAATCAAGATGATCATCAGCTTATATATTGAAGTTGGCCATTTGCTGAGTCAGATCTGGTGGCTTCCATATAATAACTTTAATCCTCATACCAACCATCACAAAGCAGGTTCCTTTTATGTATGAGAAACTGGCTGTAGAATCGTTGAGTAACTCTCTCCTGGCTGCTAAGCAGAAATGTAAAAGCATGAAACTACAAAAAAAGAAAAAGCAGGCAGTGAGTGCACCAGGGACAGAAAACCTCAGCGGATTACTACACATTAGAAAGTGAGTGGGAGAAGGCATGGACAGAAGGACAGCAGACTCCATTCATATAGTCTCCCAGATGATCCCAGAAGCCAGGCACCTCGCTCATCCAGAGCTAGTTAATTGTCAAGGAGCTGGGTTACTTCCTCACAACCTGAGCTCACGCACAAATTTGATCACCCGTCAGAAATCATCGGAGCTTGGGTGGGATGTGTCACCAGGCCCGCCATCCTCGCCCGACCTTGAACCAGCAGATTTCCACTTGTTTTGCTCTTCTCAAAACTCCCTAGTAGTAGAACGTTCAATTCAGGGGAGGCTGTAAATCAGCACCTTGCTCAGTTTTTCACAGCCAAAGATAGGCCCTTCAATGAAAGGAATTATGGAGCTCACTGAAAGTTGACAAAATGTTATGGAACAAAGCAGGCACTATGTCACAGATTAATCTTTGTTCTCTATGTGAATAAATAACTTTTGAAAAACATAGAAAAATACATCATGACTTTTCCAACAACCCACCCTATACTTAAGTAACAGGTATATAAGCTTCTTTAACCAAAGCATAAGAATACAAGCATTAAATGTTGAAAGGATGTGGTTATTTTCATCCATTACGTTGGAGTATTAGTAGGTAATATATACTATTAATAAAGAATAAGATTTAGGCATATTATCTAGACTTACAGAAGTATAACCAAAAGCTAAAGTTAAATTGTTCCTACAATGCAAAACTGGAAAAGTTCTTCCATTTTATTTACTACACATGTGCTTTGGGTAATATTTTAATTCAAATTTAACCTTAATATCAACATCAGGCTCAGTACCGAGGATGGAATGCCCTCGGGGTCACTCTGCACTAACCAGGGATGATAGCCAGGGGCTGACTACCTCAGTATCCTCACTCCTGGGTTAGGAGGTTCTGAAATAAATTAGGCTTTGTTCCTCAAAGGGTCTAGTAGGACTGAGCCTCTGGTGGCTCACGGTGGCAACTGTTTGCAAGATTCCTCTCTGGTGCTTTCTTCCCTCTCTGTCTCAATTCTCCTTTTCCTCGCTTGTGCTTCCTGGCTTCACTTCCCCAATAAATCACCTCCAGCCAAGCACTTTCCTCAGCATGAGACAAAGATACCAACCTAAGATACGGTGGAAAGGGGGCTGCCCAGTAGGAACTCTAACCGGGAAGGGAAGAGCGAAAGGTCAAGGCTGGTGTAATACTTCTCCCAATGGTAACAAATCACCCCTGACTTGATAGTAAAAACAGCAGGCTTTACTCTGTCACGGTTCTGGAGGCAAGAGTCTGAACAGGCTCGTGAGGGCTGTACTTCTGACGGCACAGGAAAGACTCTTCCCTTGTCTTCCTCGCCTCTGGTGGTTCCTAGATGTCCTTAGCTTGTGGCTAAGCCACTGCAATCCCTGCTCTGTCTTTACCCTGCCTTCTTCCCAGTGTCTCTGTGAAATGCATCCTCTTTTTATGAGGCCATCAACCATTGGATTTGACGCTGCCTGACCTCCGTCTTAGCTAATTACATATATCAAGAACTTATTTTCAAAAGATTATGTGCCATGATTCCAAGTAGACAGGCACTTTGTGAGGGAATGGGGTATATTATTTAAGCCACTGTAGAAAGGAGGACAGCGTAGGGAAAAAGGTGAATACTCAGACTTCCATTTCTTCTCATTCAGTAATCTCCTTCCAGCCAACAAACCCAGCCAGATTCCAGAGTGTAGACAAGACTGGGAGATGGACAGGCCAGATGGCATTCTGGGGCCAGAGAAGGGAGAAGACTACCTAGGAGCAGGACAGGAGCAATGGAGAGCTGCCAGCAACGGGGCTCAGCAGGCCTTCTCTTGGACAGGCTTTATTTCTCTAGGACAGCAGAGAAACAGCATCCTCATCTAAGGGGCACGAAGCTCTGCATCAACACAGGGTAACACTACCTGTCTACACTAAAAAAAAAAAAAAAAAAAAAAAGGATGCTCCTATGGCTGATGGGGACTGAGGGGCACCAACTGCCTCGAGGTCTGAGCTCAGACTTCCTTTGCAAATCGAATGGAACCCTGACCAAAATCGGGATACACTCTGCGTGCTCTCTGTCCCTGCTGCACTCTCTCCTTTTCTCTCTGTGTGTCTGGATTGTTGGGAGAGACGGCCCTCCACTCAGGAGACTCTGCTTCACTTGACTGTAAGCTCCTGGGTGGTAACTTTTCTTTGCTCTGTGTCTCTGGTGTTTCTCCCTCTCCTATCTGATTCCTTGGGCCCCAGGTTCTTAGCTGTCCTTTTCTAGCTTGCCCGAATTCTTATAGCAGATGTGTGCTTTGGATTTGCAAGTGGAAGATATAAACTTTTCTTTTAAAATAATAATTATGGTCTGAGGGCATATCTCAGTGGTTAAAGCACTTGTCTAGCAAGGGCAAGGTGCTGGATTTGATTCCCCCGAATCACATAAACTGGGCATCGTGGAGCACACCTGTAATTCCAACACCCAGAAGGCTGAGGCATGAGGATTGCCGTTAGTCCCAGGACAACCAGGGCTACATTGTGTGTTCTGGACCAGCCTGGATTACAGAGTGAGACCCTGTCTCAAAAAAAAGTGCCCCTTAAGGTACTCATGTTGGAAGATTAATTGTTAATTGAATCAATTAGATCAGTGCTTAATCTCAAAGTGCTATGGCCTTAGTGTCATCCATAGCCC
This sequence comes from Ctenodactylus gundi, assembly GCA_004027205.1. Lineage (NCBI taxonomy): Eukaryota > Metazoa > Chordata > Mammalia > Rodentia > Ctenodactylidae > Ctenodactylus > Ctenodactylus gundi. The sequence goes on along the minus strand of PVKB01000220.1, from coordinate 258,069 downwards.
CCATACTCCTACTTTGACATTCTCACTTCAAACCTCAGGTGATGGAATTAGGAGGTGGGACTTGGGAAGAGATTAGAACGAATAAGGTTAGTATCTTTATGAGAAACCAAGGGAACCGGTTTGCCTCTTTCCACCACCTGAAGACATGGTGGAAAGTCACCATGTGTGAATCAGGAAACGGGCTCTCAACAGACACCAAGGTTTCTGATGCCTTAACTTTAGACAGATCTGGGAGCAGTTTCCAGAACTATGAGAAGTAAACTTTTGTTGTTGTTTTTAAGCTACCCAGGCCTAAAATATTTTGCTATAGCAACCCAAACAGACTAAGGCACAAAGTAGTTTTTTTTAAGGAATTGTCCTCAGATACTGTGGTCCCTATAAGTATTTATTTTCTTTCTAAGGGTGTGTGTGAGTGGTGTGTGTGTGCACGCGTGTGTATGTATGTGATGACCTTTGCCCTTGCCTACATCTCCCGTCCCTTTTTAATTTTTATTTTGAGACAAAGTCTTACAAAATTTCAAGTTGCCCAGGTTGGGATTTGGCCTGTGTTCCACCTGCCTCAGCTTTCCAGAGTGCTGGAAAAATAGGCACATGCCACCGCATTTGACTTTAAACCATTTTAAAGTGTACAATTAAGTAGTATCATGTGTACCTTTTTAAAATCCAATAAACATTTTTTAAAGTTTGTCAGATTTGTAGCATTAGTGAAAACACTGAGAGACAAAAAATATTAAAAGTGTTTCAGTATTCAGAATAGTCTCAATCACTTGGTCATAATTGCTTAATTTTTAAATATATCTAACTTTTTGGAATTAATTAAAAGTTACTCAGCAGGATGTCTGGGTGAACACAGTGAGCAACCAACCTGAGTAATGCCATTTTTGACCAATATGTCATAACCTCCGCGTAATAAGAGGAATTCCCTTGACAGATTCTAAATATAATTTCAAAGGAACCTCTTTAAATGATTTCCAAGGCCATGGCAGCCTGAAGAGCATAAATCTGTATGTGCATGAGGCACTTTCTGTCGCTTAAATGTGTGCTCATTTTTAGTAACACTGACTAGTGATATAATCATTTTAAAGTACTATTAATTAATAACAGCATTCAAAATATTTTGTAATTAACAATAGAAAGAATTCAGTAACCACTGCTGTGGACTGTACCTAGATTCTGTCCCCAAATTCAGATATTGAAAGGATTAGATCTGGTCTTGTGGCATGAGTTCTTATGTGAGCAAGTTGCTGTAAGAAGCCAAGCCTGGCCCCTAAAGCCCTCTCTGGGTCGCTGCCTCACCATGCCATCTCTCCTACCTACCTTCTGCCACCATGTAGTGCCAACTTCCACGAGGCCCTCACTGAAAGTAGAACCAGTGGGACCGCGTGACTTTTTACTTTTCACCTCCCAAACTTGGCAGCTCGATAGGCCTCTTTTTTTAATTTAATGAAGTTTCCAGCCTGAGTGTTTTGTTATACTAACAGATATGTAATCTGAGAATTGTTAATATATCAGACCTTCCCTATTGGTCAGGTTTGGATATGAGTAGCAGAAGCACTGCCAGTCGTGGGAAATGAGGTCTGTGATGTAAGACTTAGCTCACTGATCCCCAGCCTTTTGGATTCCAGGAACTGGTTAAGCTGAAGACCATTCATTCTCCCAAGGACAGGGGACTGGGGCTGGGGGTACTTGTTATGCAGTAGGTTGTTGGAGGATAGCTTTGAAATGGTCCCTAAAGCAGCAGGGGAGCTGGAAGCAAAGCTCCCCTCTGTCAGTCAGCAGTGGCCTTAGAGCCTAACAGGAGCAGCTGACAGGAGGCAGAGCTCACGTGCTGCCTGCTCACTGCGCATCTGTCCCTGCGGCCCAGTCCTCCCAAGGCCACAGATCATGGGAGTCCTCAGTCCTAGGGTTGGAGACCTCTGGATTAGACCCTGCTCAGTGGAGTGAGTGGGAGGAGGCAACGCTAACAGGGTGGCATCTCTGCATCCCATGTTATGGCAGCCATCGGGAAGCCAAGCAGAAGACAGAGAGGACAAGGGCAGACTGGACCCCTGGAGCAATAGGCACCCACAAGGACACCCTGGAACCCACTCCACAAAGTCTCTCGGTAATTGCAGCTTTGGTACTGGGTTGCCCTCTGGAGAAGCTGGGTTCTGTGGCGTGGGAGAAGCCTGGCAGGTTCTGGAGAAACTCATGAAGAAGCTAGAAAGACTGTGGGGCGCCAGTGCCACCCTCGCTGTGTTGGACAGCCAGGGAGGCGGTGACAGTGTGAGGAGGGCCGTGTGCCTGGTGCCTGCACCAACCTGCAGAGAGAAGACCTGGCGGCTCCAGTTCACCACAGATCTCTCTTTCCTATCCCAGGAGCAAATAGAGAAGGATATGCTGACAACGACAATTCCAGTGTGGCTTAGCTGGCACAGGACAAAACCACCATGCATTCGTGCATAGATTTTACTGGATTGAAAGTCCGTTCTCACAATTCCGCACAACATCTACTAGGGTGCTTCCCACAGTTAGGCACTGTACGGTCCATCTTGGTGAGACAACCTGCTTAGTGGTCTTGTTAGTTTATAGCCACATATGCGCAAGAAAGCTAAACACAGCTGTGTAGCCTTCAGAGGACTAAAATGGTCCCCAAATGACTGCAGCCCACCCCTTGCCTCCTTAATTGCTTCTCTGATGAAGCTCTTAAGTTGCCAAGTGCACCATTTCTTCCACACTTAAGACCACTTATGATCTGAAATCATGTTAAAAGGTTTGAATAAAAGTGGAAAAAAATTAAGATGCACAGTAAAATGCCTTGAAACTTGAAGTGGAAAAAAATGACCTCTCATAATCCTAGCCAAGAGGTCGCCAGAAGCCCCCATACTCACAGCTCTGGAGCCCTTTCCAAGTCTCACTTCATATCTCGTCCTCTCTGAAGTCCTTGCAGGGTGAGGATGACATAATTTCTTCCTTTGTGGCAGACGGAGGCCTACCCTTCCATGCTGGCGCACTGTTGTGACCTAGAAAGTGTGTGTGGGATGACTTTGGAAGCCCAGGCACACAAGGGAAAAACACAGTTTAAAACACTATGCTCCTTTCCTCTTTCTACACAGATGTCCTAACTTTGGATCTCCATGAGGACAGAGCTGTCCCACATCACTGAGGACAATGTGCAGTGTGATCAGCATTGCTGAAGCTCTGGGCTGTGCTATTGCACAGAGGTTATAAAAACAGCATCATCAGAAGGGAGAGAAGTGTCAGTTTTCAGGGCTTTACCACCTTAAAGATTCTATTAAAAAAGAAAACAGAAAATGTAATGAAAGGGTGGTGTGTAGTCATGCCTCAATCGATGCATTGCTGCTATTTGCTAAAGTTACTTAAAACTCCATAGTTTCATTCCTAGGATTTTCAAGAAATGTGTGCGTCCTTTTCCTTTCCCTCTTCCTTCTCTGTCTCTGCCTATCCACCCACCTATCCCTATCTAGGAATGAGACAATAACGTAAAAGTCCTGCTTTGTGGACAGATTCATTCGTCTGACATTCACGAGCAAGTATTATGTGCCAGGCCTGTGCTAACTGCTGAGTGCTAAAGAGAAATGACATATTGCCCCGGTCCTTGGATCATACCAGTCTACGGAGTGAGAACATCCTGTTAAACAGATAAATTGCAACATACTAAGAGCAAAGACAGACTAGAGGGAGCAGACTCGGGAGCTGCTCGGAATCACTGCACTGAGATAACGCTTCCCAGTTGTGTCAGAGAACCACCCTTGTACACACATTTTCTGGGCCATAAAAATAGTCTTACAGATCACTGCAGTGTTGAGCTAATTCAGTGGAATGAGGAGCCATCTTCCTGTGCCAGAAAATACCCTTGTGTCAAAGAGGGAGGAGCGGAAGGATAGAGAAAAGCTTAGGAAGAGGGAAGTGGGGGGAGATGGCTCTTTGCCTGCCAAGGGACTTAGCACATTTAAATTTCCTGGTGCTGTTAGTGAATCATTAATTTGTTAGAATTTTGGATATACAGTGCCTATGCATTTACCTTCTTCTAAAATCCTTCCTTACCCTCTCTTCTGTCTCTCATTTCTTTTTCAAATGGGCAGAAGAAATCACAAAGACAAGGAAGAGTCCTGTTTCATTGTCCTGTCGGTGGATTAAACCATCATGTGTGACAGTCATCTGAATCCCTAGGAAATCTACATTCCTCAGTCCTTAAAACCCCATGCGTGTCTCAGCAGGGGCGGGAGAATGTAGACTCGCCAAACTTCACACTCGCCTCAATCGTAGTTGAATCTAAATTTGGATCCAAATGCAAATCGGGGTCCTGAGCTCATTTGTAGCTGGCAAAAGGCAACTGGCTGGTCTGTGAAAAAGGACTTCATGGCCATCAAAAGTTGTTATAGCGTCACATGGTGATGAGTTTAATGTAAATGAATCTGAAACATCTGGTTCAGATTTCCTCTCAAATAAACAAGGCTATGAAAATTAGTGGGTAAAACTGTCTTCTGACCAGAGGCTTTTTGGGGTGTTCCTGAACCCAAACTGTCTGCAAATGATGATGTAAGAATGGGAGTTCTTTTCCATCTTGCAAGACGGTGGTTGAAAATATTGTGAAAAGTTGGGCATGGTGGTGCATGCCAGTAATCCCAGCACTCAGGAGGCTGAGGCAGACAGATTATCCTGAATCCAAGGCCAGCCTGGGCTGTACCAGTGAATTCGGGACCAGTCTGTGCCAGAACCACAGCCTTGCATGAAGGCAACAACTTCTTGAGGACGTCTGCCACTTCTGTGGGGACATCTACACAGCAACTGCCTGTCCAACTATGGACTGATGACATCCTTGTTGTTGATCCTTGTAGCCAAGGAGGATTGTTTCAAAAATAATTTAAGTAAACCTCCTCATTTTACTTTTAAAAGTCCATATCTCTCTGAACATGCCCACAGTTTACTGTAGCAAGTGTGTCCTCACTGCAATGTTCACCCCTGACTAAATTCATTCTTCTGAAGAATCTCCCTTTGTTGCTTAGTTCGACAAGTTTCAAGTTGGTTTATAAAATTGAGAAGCCTAAGAAGTGTGTATGACTCAGCATTCATACAACCTGGGATTAAAGGTGAGCTCAGGACACCACTATGGGTGCAGAGTCACTTCAAAGTCCATTAGTGCGTGAGCCATGAGCTACCAAAGCTTGTGGTCAACTCCTTAGAGCACAAAACAGTAGACTTAGCCTGAGGAAAAATATCTTAAGGACATGTACATCCAGAAGCACAGCTCCGTAAACAGTAATTATGAAATACCTATGTTTGAGCCCTGTTACTGTTCTGGTTTGAATCTGGGTGTCCCCCAAAGCCTCATGTATCCATGGATACTGTGTACTGTTGGAAGGTGGGGCCTGGCTGGAGGGGTGGAAGCCTGGGGCTTGACCTCGATGGGTGTGTGCTAGTTCCACCTGTCCTCAGAACTGGGTTCTGTTTTTCTATGCTGTGAGACGCTCTGTCTCAGGAGGTCCAGCTCTGGTGGCTCCAGATGCAGCCCTGATATGTGATTTGACCATTTCCCAGATGCCCACCTGTAAATGGACTGACGCCTTCTGAAACGGTGAGCTAAAATAAATCTTTCCTCTCTAAAGTTGTAGAGGTTGGATATTTTGTCCCGGCTATGAAAAAGTAACTAAGATAGTTACTCCCCTGTCCATCCTCTATGGAAAACCAGGTCACTGTCACAGAATAGGAAGCATTTGGTCTTTGTTTCTAATTCTTGGCACAGATCTGTCATTTAAAAAAAAACTTGAGATATTCTTAGCAATAGAAGTGTTTTCTGTCATTCATAATGTAGTCCCTCTCATTACATATGAGTTTATGCTAATAAAATGGCTGAGGACGGAGCCCTTATGTAGTTGCAAGATGGGGCTGTTCTAAAGACAAGGTTAGTACAGAGTTGAAACTTTGAATCCAATAAGAGAGTTGAGGTCTTGAGATTGAACTTTATGACGCATCATGTGTGTCTGTGTGTATATGTGTGTGTGTGTGTGTGTGTGTTTGAGACAGGGTCTCACTATGTACTCCAGGCTGGCCTTGAACTCACTATGTGGCTCCAGTTGTCCCTAAACCTGTGATCCCCCTGTGATCCCCCATCTCGGCCTCCACAGTGCTAGGATCATAAGAATGTACCATTGCACCCAGTTTATAACAACTCTTTAACAATGAGATTCAGAGAGCTTCTGATTTGGAGATTTCACCCACGTGCTTGAAAGTTAACACACCCCAAATTCACAAAGATGGAAATACCTCTGCCCATGACCCTTCTGGCCTTGTCCTGTGCCTATTTCACTTGGCACATATTATAGTTGGTACCCTTTATAATAAACTAGCTAACATAAATATAACACTTTCCTAGTTTCTCTTAGCTATATTAACAAAATACTGGACCTGAGGCTGGGGTTCTGGGGAACTTCCAAGTTGTGTAGTTATTCAGAAATATGGCACCTGAAGTAGGACAGTCTTGTGGGCTGAGGTCTTATTTAACCTGTTGCGTCTGTGTTGAATAGTATCAGAACTGAGTTGAATCATTGGATGGCCAGTTGGTATTCAGAGACTCTCAGTAACAAAGAACATAAAACGGACGAATTTAATACACACAGATCAATTAAGCATTGGAAACACCTACAAAAAATAATACCCTTCCAGTTTACGTATGATTGATAGCCTTGTTTTCAATAATTATCAATCAGGGACAAGTGGTCTTTTCCAATGTCTATTTAACATAATAAAATAGTGCCCTTGGTTTATGAAATATTTCTTATTTTCTTTCCTATGTACAAGGAGTTCCAGAACACAGATCATTCAAAAATGATCCAGATTTTTTAAATCATGGCTCATAAATGAGTTGGATTTGGCTATATGTTTGTTTTACTTAATTTTTTTTTCAGGTCCATGGGTTCCTTATGGACCCATTTTCCTACTATCTGTGGTGCAATTTCTTCACAAGGACCAGACTTAGAATATAGGCTGGATTCATATGGGTGACTTAGCCAATAAACATTCTACTAGATAATAAATCAGTAAATCCATTAGTAATCCAGTGGAACTACTAATGAATTTATCTAAAATGTGGCAAAATGTAAACAGTGGGACATCCTCTATCCAAAAAATTCCAAAATCCAGTCATTTTTGAGCACCAGAATGACACTATGAGTGGAACATATTGTGAAATCTTGTCTTATGCACAAAATCATTTAAAATGTTGTATAAAATTGCCTTTGGGATATATATATATGTAAGGGATATGTGAAGCATACATTAATTTTGTGTTTAGACTTGGGTTCCAGCATCTGGAAAAGAGGGCAGCTGAGTCAGAGTCCTGCTCAATGGCTCCTCACGGGCTCATCCAAATGTTGAGATAATAGTTAAAAATCTGCTAATAGTTGATATCTGATGGTAGTTTAAAAACTATCTGCTCAACTTAGCTTGGAGAAGGAGGAGGGCTTCAGAACACAAACAAATGCAAGAAATGATAATCGAGCTTAAAGAGGACTTTGCTAAATAAATAATGGTCTTCATGGATTAAAAAGTTTACTGAGTTTATAGGAGACACAAATAAAAAGCTGGCCAAGATAAACAAAGCAATGTAAGGTAAGAAGAAACGTCTTGGTATAGAAGCAGAAAATCTGGAAAGAAATCAAGCTGAAGCTAAATATATGAAAAATTTGTTTGAAAGTAGAGGAAGCAGCTTGAATATTGTGGGGATGGAGTATCAGACTTTGAAAATAACGTTGAACTGATTGACTGATCTCCTTGTCAAAACTAGAAACATAAAATTTATGTATCAAAGAGTTGGTCGTTCGAAAGGGTAGGTAAAATTGATAAACCTTTGGTGAAACTCACCAAAAGCAGGAAAGAAAAAAATTATGTCATTGCATTTAGAATCAAAAAAGGTGAAATCACAACAGACACTGTTGAAATCCAGATAATTATAAGAAACTATTACGAATATTACACTCCAATAAATTAGAGAACAAAGAAGAAATGGATAAATTCCTAGACTCAAAGAAGATCCCAAAATTGAACCAAGAAGATATAAAAACTCTGAGTAGACCAATAACCAGGGATGAAATTGAGACAGTAATATAGGGTCCACCAACAAAAAGAGCCTATAACCTGGTGGATTCACTGCAGAATTTTATCGGAACTTCAGGAAAGAGTTTCTGAAACTTTTTCATGAAATTGAAAAATAAAAGAGGAACACTGCAAAGTTCCTTCCTAACAGACAGCATCACCAAAACCAGATAAAGACTCAACAAAGACAAAAAAGTATATGCCAGTTCCCCCAAAAAATCCTTAACAAGATATGTGCAAACAGAATACAACAAATTATTTTTAAAATAACATACCATCGCCAAGTAAAGTTGAATTATCTTTATTTGCAGATGACATGACCCTTTACCTAAAGGACTTCAAAAACTCTACCAGAAGACTCTTACAACTAATACACAAATTTAGCCAAGTTACAGAATATAAAATCAACACACAAAAATCAAAAGCATTTTTTCTACAGAAACAATGAAAACACAGAGGAAGAGATCAGAAAAGCAATCCCATTCATAGTAGCCTCAAAGAAAACTGAATACCTAGCAATCAACCTAACTAAGGAAGTGAATGACCTCTAAACTCTACTATTCTGAAAAAAGAAATTGAAGGGAATATTAGAAAATGGAATAACATCCCCTGTTCCAGGATAGGCAGAACCAATATTGTCAAAATGGCCATTATACAGAAACTGATACACAGATTCAACATAATGCCAGTGAAAAGCACCAACAGCATTTTTCACAGAACTACAAAAAAATGATCCTAAAATGTGTATGGAACCAGAAGAGATCCAGAATAGCCAAAACAACCCTAAGCAACAAAACCATGGCTAGAGGTATCACAATACTGGACATTAAGTTATATTACAAAACAACAGTGATTAAGAAGTACATGGTATTGGCACCAAAACTGACAGGTAAACCAGTGTACCAGAATTAAGGATGGAGAGACCACCCTGAGTACCCTCAGCCATCTGATCTTTAACAAAAGGGCAAAAACATATGCTGGAGGAAAGATAGCTCTCTACCAAACGACTCTGGGAAAACTGGTTATCTATATGCAGAAGAATAAAATCTAGACCCACAATTTTCACCTTGTCTCAAAATCAAAACAAAATAGATCAAAAATTTAAATATTAAAGTGGAACCGGGGCTGGAGGAATAGCACAACGGTTAAAACTCTTGACTAGCAAGCACAAGGCCCTGGATGGGATTCCCCACACCACATAAGCCAGGTGTGGTTGTGCACGTCTGTAATCCCAGCACTCGCAGGAGCATTGCCATGAGTTTGAGGTCAGCTCAGGTTCCATAGCAAGTTCAAGACCAGTCTGGACTACCAAAGTGAGACCTTGCCTCAATAAATAAATAAATAAATAAATAAATAAATAAATAAAGGAAACACTGAACCTTTCAGAAGATAAAGCCCTTAAAAACTTAGGCATAAGCAAGGATTTTCCCAATAAAACAACCAAATACATATGAGACAACACCAAAAATCAACAAATGGGATTATATGCACAGCAAAGGAAGCAATCAATAGAGTTAAGACAGAATAAATGAAATAGGAAAAAAAATTTGCCAGCTTCTTCTCAGACTGAGAACTATTATCTAATATTTAGAAAGAACTAAAAATACTAGGCCCCCAAAATTAAAGATCCAATAAAAAAAGTAGGCACCTGAAATGAATAGACAGTTCTCAGAAGTCAGAATGGCCAGTAAATACATGAAAAAATGTGTGGAATCTTTAACCATAAGAGAAAGGCAAATCAGAACATCATTGAGGTTTCATCTAATTCCAATAAGAATAGCTGGGATCAAGGTTGTTGGGGGAAAAGGAACCCTCCTACTGTAAACTGGTACAACCATTATGGAAAACAGTACGAAAATGCCTCAAAAAACTGAAAATAGATATTCTCTTTGATCTACCTATATCTCTTCTATATATCTTTCCAAAAACACTAAAGTCATCATACAAGAGCAATATGTGCATACCCTTGTTTATAGCAGGACAATTTATAATAGCTAAATTTTGGAAACAGCCGATATGTCTACCAATAGATGAATAGGTAGGAAGATGTGGTACATTCACACGATGGAGTTCTACTGTGCCATAAAGAAAGATAAATTTGAGTCATTTCTGGGAAAGTGGATCCACTTTGAGATCATCATGTTTAGAGAAATAAATCAGACACAGGATAAATATTGTATGGTTTCTCTAATATGAGAAAATTGTACTACACAAAAGTAAAAGCAAAATGGAGAGATGGAAGAAGATGAACTTTGTGGAGAGGGAAAAGAAATGGGAGAAGGGATGGGAAGAAGTAAAAATGATCAAGATGTGATATGCACGTGCACCATTATCTTCAGCTAATGTTACTATTATGTATTGCAAATACATATTCATAAAAAGAATAATTTTGGCAAAAAATGAAAAAAATAATTTCTGACTGTGAGGTCATGTTTTTGGTACTTTACTTGTGGGAATACTTTGAAACTTGAGCTGTAGTTGACAATTCCAAAAAAGATTTGTGCTTGCTTTTGTTAGTTGCCTAGGGGAAATTACAACTTGGAATGACTTTTAACTGAATTCTCTACTTTATGATTAATTTTGACTTAATTTTTGTTAGGCTGTGATATCAAGCTGTTTGGTCAAATACTAGCCTAGATGGTGCTGTGAAAATATATTTTTTAAAAGTGACTAACTTATAACAATCTTACTGCCAACATCATCCTAAATGGGGAAAGACTGGAAGCATTTCCCCTCAAATCAGGAACAAGACAAGAATGTCCTCTCTCACCACTTCTGTTTACCGTAGTACTCGAAATCTTAGTGGGAGCAACTAGGCAAGAGAGTAAATAAAGGGAATATGCATAGGAAAGGAAGAAGTGATACTATCCTTATTTGCACTTTTCACAGAACTAGAAAAAATGATCTGTATGGGAAAAAAATTGATACGGAACCATCAGAGGCCCCAAAGAGCCAAAACAATCATGAGCAACAAACAAAATCAGGAGGCATCAGAATACTAGATATCAACTTATATTACAGAGTAACTGATAAAAATGACATGGTATTGGTACAAAAACAGACAAGTGAATTAATGGAGTAGAAATGAGGATGCAGAAACATCCCTGAGGATCTTTAGCTGTCTAATTTTCGACAAAGGGGCCAAAAACACACAGTAGAGTAAAGATAGCCTCTTTAACAAATGGTGCTGGAAAAACTGACTAATCACATGCCGAAAAATGAAGTTAGGCTAGACCCTCAACTTTCACCATGCACCAAAATCAAATCAAAATGGATCAACTACTTAGACATTAAAATGAAAACACTGAACTTGTTGGAAGAAAAAATAAAACCCTTTGAAGTCATAGGCGTAGGCATGGACTTTGTCAATAAAATACTCAAAGCATATAACACCAAGAATCAACAAGTGGGACTATAAGCAATTAAAAAAAAACTTCTACACAGCAAAGGAAACAATCAACAGAGTGAAGACAGTACCAATGGAATGGAAAAAATATTTGCCAACTAGTCCTCAGACAGAGGACTATTATCAAATATATAAAAAGAACTGAAAAAATTAGACCCTCCAAAAGAACCCAATCAAAAATGGAAATATGAAATGAATAAACAGTTCTCAGAAGAAGTCCAAATGGCCAATAAATACATGAAAAAACGTTCAACATCTTTAGCCACCAGAGAAATACAAATTAAAATGACACTGAGGTCCCACCTGATGCCAGTGAGAATGACTGGTATTAAGAACTCAGAAAACAACAAACGCTGGTGATGATGTAAGGAAAAAGGTTCCCTCCTACATTGCTGACGGGACTGTAAACTGACTATGGAAATTAGTACGAAGAGTCTTCAAAGAATTGAAAATCAGTATTTCTTTGGACCAACCTATACCTCTTTTAGGTTTCTTCCCAAAAGAGCCTAAGTCTTCATACAATAGTGATACATGCCTACCCGTGTTTATTGAAGCATAATGTATAATAGCCAAATCTGGGAAGAAGCTAACATGTCCAACTACAGCTGAATGGATAAAGTAGATGTGGTGTGTGTGTGTGTGTGTGTGTGTGTGTGTGTGTGTGTGTGTGTGTAATGGAGTACTACTCTGTCATAAAGAATGACAAATTTGAGTCATCTATAGGAAAATGGGTGCCCCTTGAGACCATTATGCTCAACAAAAAGAATCAGACCAAAAAGAAAGTTAAATATCATATGGTTTTCTACTACGAGAAAACCAAAGGATAAAAAAATGTAAGAAAATAAGAAGTTGAACTTTGTGGAGAGGAAAGAGAAAGAGGGAAGGGTATGGGAGAGTGGAAAGGGGAAAGGGATGTGACATGTAATTGTTAAAAATTATATTTAAATTTTGAAAATAAAATTACATGTTACTAACACACACCATCAATGGACCTCAAATAATGTAGCTTACCTTTCATGAGTGGCTTTTTTTTTTTTCATACTGTGCTAGGAATTGAACCTGTTGACTCACACGTGCTTGGCAGCCACTCTTCCACTGAGCAGCAGCCCAGCTTGTGAGTGAGCTTTGTCCTTTAAATTGAGGGCCTTAAGATTATAGACTGAGAGGACTGGCAGCATAGCTCCGCAGTTAGAGTACTAGCCCAGCAAGTGCAAGGACCTGTGTTTGATTCTCTGGTGCCACACACAAGCCAGGAATCGTAGCACTCATGAGGCTGAGGCCGGAGGATTGTCATGTGTTTAAGGCTAGCCTCGGCTACATAGTGAGTTCAGGACCAGCCTACATTACAGAGTGAGACCTTGTCTCAAGAAAAAAAAGAAGTTATAGACTGAGTTTTTCCAGGGAAGAGGGATTTCTGCCTCAGGATTGCAACACAGAAACCCTGCCTGAGATCCCCACCGGCCTGCCTGAGGACTTTAGGTGTAAGACCATTACATAAATATGTAGCGCTCAGAACGGCCCTTCAGGTTCTAGCTCCCCACCTCCATGCTTATGTCAATCAATTCCTTAAAACTAGGAATGAATCTTTGCTGCCAGTTGAAGGGAGCAAAGAGTAGGAGACATCGAGACATCATGGGTTGGGTCCGGGTTGGTAGGAAGGAGTTCGGTGCATTGCAGGCTGGCAGAGAGGGAAGGGGTTTGGATCTGGGTTGGTCTGAAGCTGGGGGCTTCTTGGGGTATTCACATAGCTTGGGTCTTTCTACATTTGAAAGTATCCTGTTGGGGTTTTTTTTGGCGGGGGAGGGTGGAGGTGGGTCCTGATTAATGCAGATTTTCAACACACAATTATAAACATCGGCTAAATGGATGCCTTTGCAAACAGTAGGTCCTGAATAAGTGCTGCTGTTTGACTTTTTGCTGTATCTCTGGGGCTGGCCTCTCTTTTAAATTGATGTCACATTTTAGTCAGAAAGTACATGCCTTCAGTTTGATACCATTTCCCATCTAGCCACAGAGCTATGAGAGACACTCTAATTCCAGACCCTTTTCCGAAATCTGTGTCCAATTTTGTGTGATACAGAAAACCTTGAGGTGTGTTTCAGAATTGACTGCTGCTCAAATGTGCACAAGTTTTAAAAGATGCTCAGGAGAACCGGAAGAGCCTCCAGAACTTCCCACTCCACTCTGTCCCAGGTTGCCACATGAAATTCTTTCCAAGTTTATGTACTCTGCTGTCTAATATATCCTGTGGTCCAAGTTTGGAAGTACTTTTGCTTGCTTCATCATTTATTTTGTTTGTAAGGTTTTGATGAAAAGAACAGTGAAACACCAGGGCGGGAGCCGGGGTTCAGTGAACAGATGGAGAGGCCCTTTGCAGCACCTCCGGGGGTGGGGAGCCTAGAAAATTCCACCTCTACCTCTCCACATTCATCATTGACACTTTTGTCACCCCATAGAAACCCCTGGCATTCTAGGCCCAGGAGAAGTTGGACACCAAAGGACTGTGTTGTGGTTTGGATCTGGAGTGTCCCCCAAAAACCTCATGTTTCTATGAACATTGTAGGGTTGAGAGATGGGGCCTGGCTGGAAGGGGTGGAGGCATGGGCTTGACCTGGAGGGGTGTGTGCTGGCTCCGCCTTTCTTCTGTCTCTCTTAGTACCACCATATTGTAAAGATCTCGGCCCCAGGAACTCTGGTTCCAGCTGTAGCTGCGGCCTCACCATGTGATTCCACCATTTTCTAGCCGCCCACCTGTGAACAGACTGAGACCTTCTGAAACTGTAAGCTGCAATAAATCTTTTCTCCCTATGTTGTGAATGCTGGGTATTGAGTCACAGTGATGAAAAAGTAACTAAGACAGACTAGGTCTGGAGACGTTGTCACATGAATGATGTTAGCCACTCAGATGCATTAGGAAAATCTTGGTGTTAAAAAAAATACTCTTTCTAAATTAATGAGTTGAAAATATGTCTGTTTCTTCATGGAAAAGACTTCTGACTAGGCCAGTGATAAAAGTTATTCTGGCTTTTAAAAAGATGGAACTGTTGCACCTTTTGGAAACTTGTGCTGCTCTATAACTCCAGACCCTTGTCCTGTGAATGTTAATCCAGGGCTGGCTAGAGGGCCGTATTTGTAAAATCTCATCAAGTTCTACTTTAGATTTATGCCTTCTTGTAAACATAAGATGTAGCTTAGTTTACAAAAGGAAAAAGGAGGAAATGAAAAGGACCTTCTAGCATAGAGGGCCAACTGGCACTGAGATCACTTTTTGAGTTTCTGTTAGTACCTAGAAAAGTAGCCCCAGGAGTGTTTGGTGACTCCATGCCCTGCTTTTATGTGTCCTTCCACTGAAGATGGATCAGCCTCCTTGACTGCCTCCGTGGCATCTTTTCTCTCCTCACCAACTAATTGGCATTCCACCTAAATCTTTGTGGATTCAGGAAACACTTGGGACTAGACCACGGGAAAGTATGCTATCTGATGCTCAAGAGAATAAAAATATTTCCCTGGCACCCTGCTATGGTTGTACAGTCCCCATCCATGGAGCTGGCTTAGAGGCTTGGCCACATCTGTGCTTCAGAAATTCCTATTCTTTTAGACATCAGGGTAGAATAGATCCTGTAAGCCTCCTGCAAAGGCCAGTGTGGGGCCCTGGCTTGGAGTCATCTGAAGACTTAAGTTTTGATTTTATCTTTGGTTGGTTTTTCTGGCGTGGCTAATGTGTTTATGGTCAGTAGAGATGGAGGCGGAACAGCTGTGAGCCGGCCCGTTTCATCCCACTGCGTGCTTACCTTGACCTCGCCTTCATTTCTGCTCTACTTCAACCGAATTCATAGATGCATTATCCACTGGAAAATGAAGTTAAAACAAGCTGGGTTTTCTCCCAAAAAGCAAAACTTGAAATATTTGTGACAGGAGGAAAAATATATTTACCTCACCCATTGCGGTTGTTTTCCCATGCTTTCAGCTTCTTCCTTCCTGTCTCCTCTTTTGACCCTATACCCTCTTATCCAGCTCTGCACAGGGCATTGAGGCTTCTGGGAAGAAAGACAGACAAGAGACAGGAAACATGGCTGTCCTTGTACGCCCATAGCTACACCTCCAGCACCTTGGAGGTTTAAGGAAATGCATCTTTTGCATTGTTAGACTAAGCTTTGGTATGTTAGTACATTCACCAAATTAATGAGTACAAAATAAGTATTTTTGCATGTCCCAAAAAGGCCAAATTTGCCAGACCTGATGATGCAGGTCTGTAATTCCAGTACTCTGAGGCTGAGGCAGAAGGATCACAAGTTGGAGCTCAGCCTGAGTAACTTGACAACTTAGAAATATGCATTCTCTAATCAAAAAACTAAAAAAAAAAAAAAAAAAAAAAAAAAAAAAAAAAAAAAAAAAAAAAAAAAAAAAAAAAAAAAAAAAAAAAAAAAAAAAAAAAAAAAAAAAAAAAGGTCTAGGGATGTAGCTCAGTCTGAAGGTCCTGGACTTGATTCCCCACTCCAACCAAAAAATAAAAAACAAACAAAATCCAAATTCACCTGACTGTGACCTTTGTAGCCACAAAATAAAATGTTCTCCTGTTTCCAAGTTTCAAAAGAAATAAAAAAGCTTAAGTGGAAGCAAAGCATACATATACATAGTTTGGCAGCTTAAAAGAAAGTTAAAAATGTTGAGCTGAACCTTGGCTTTTGTCTCTAAGCCCTCAAGGGGAAAATGTGAGCTTGTTTCCTCACTGAAAAAATATCACAGCATTTGACAGGCTAAATTCTTTGATCCTCAAATGTTGCAGTGCTTTCTCCAGAACCCCCTGTGTGCCCTGTCCCTCCTCACCCCCACCTAACTGAGACTTTGTAATTGATGCTCTAAAAGAGCGTTTCCACGAGGACATTAAGAGATGCCCTTGCTTAATATTAAAGCTGTCCCCCGATTGCCCTCCTCCCAAGCACTGTCCCCTCCCGAGGCTTCTACTGCGAGGCTTGGCTGGCAGGAAAAGCTGGCCCAGCTGTTTTGAATTAGGGGCAATGGGAGGCTTCCTTGTAATATATGACTTAATCAGAGTCCCTGAAGTAAACAGTGCAAACTGTGGCTGGCAATGACCAGAAATTGTACTTTATAAACCTCCTTTGGCTTTGAGGCTGAGAGGGAATTTGAGTCGCTCATAGGTGTGTTGTAGGTTATTGTGACAGATGGGTAGCTGTTCTTAGACCTCTATGGGAATGAAGTATGCTTTGTGATAGTCATTCATTTCTAAAGTTTCCAGGTAAAAAAATATTTGAATTGAAGTCAAATAACAAATACTCTTTTAGTACGATACCCTAAATATTGCATGGCAACTGATGCTCTGACAGTGAGGAAGCCATTATGTTCTTTATATTGAGTTCCTCCTGTTGAGGGAAGCATGGCAGGCCTCAGGAAGGCTCCATCTGAAAACCCCATGTCATTTCTGTTTCTACTGTTCTATGATTTCTTAGTTCTTGTCTCTTGCCACTCTTGCCTAGGTGAAGAGTTAGAGTCAGCTTCATGAATCAGCAAGGTAGCAGCTGCCTGTAAGCCAGAGCAGAATGCTTAAAATGTCACCATAGGAGGCCATCCCTTTAGATCTTAGAGCTTTGTTGACCTACTACTTGTATCACTTGATGTTACTCAGAAGACTCATTACCTGTCATTAAATTCAAAGAAGCATATATAAGTAACATTCACATGATAATTTGTTCTAATCACGAGAATTGTATCATACTTTTCAACTTGACAGGAAAGATTCCTTATATGTGGCATTGTTGTAAGGGAAAATTGTGGGGGAGACACATGGGGGAGCTGTTGGAGCTGTTGTGGTGTAAGATAGAGAAGGGAACCAGAAGGCTTAGGGAGGTTGTAATGTTAGAGTGAATTTACTGTGTCAGCATTGAGAACCGGCTACCTGAATCTCCCTACAGAGGGTTCAAGGCCATTGCTCTCACTAAGGCAGTGAAGAAATGAACTGGAGGAGGGGTGTCATTATCTTGGGACTCAGTGGTTAATGGAGGGAGATGCTACCCCAGTCCTAGAGAGCTCCAGAAAGCAAACAATCCTTGGACTTCATCATCCCCTCCCCCAGTCTTGATCTATTTTCTATAGTTATGATGAAATACTTGAAAGTAAGTAAATTATCTAGAATAAAGGCATTCTTTTGCTTATGTTTCTGGGCTGAGAAGCTCTAAAACATGGTGCCAACTTCTGATAAGGGCCATTTTGTTCCATTGTAACAAAGCAAGACAGAGCAAATAATAAAGCCATTCCTGAAATGGCCCGATAAAAATTGATTAAGAAATTAATGGGTTATCTCAGGAGTGGCCTTGTTATTAATAAAAGGCTCTCAAAGTCTCACTTCTTGATACTCATGCGTGGCGGCTGTTGTGGTTTGAATCTGGAATGGCCCGCAAAAACCGCATGCATTTGGGTGTTATGGACTATCTATGGAACCATGTGCTGTTGGGAGATGGAGTCTGGTCAGGAGGGGCAGGTTATGGGTGTGGGGTGGAGGACAGGCGTGTGGTGGATTATGGATTACAGGTGGGTGGTAGATTGGGGACATACAGTAGATTATGGGCATGTTGCACACTACTGGGCATGTAACTTGTCAGAGGCAGACCACTGGGGTTTAACCTAAAGGGACCAAATATTGGGGTTTGACCCAGAAGAGGCAGAGCACTGGGACATGACCTGGGAGAGTATACGCTAGTTGTGCCCTTCCTCCCTGACTTGCTTCCTGTCTGCCATGCCACAAACAGCTTCCTCCAGTTAGGCTACCACCTTGTGCTTCCAGTATCACTGGCCACCCATGAATGGACTGAGACTTTCTGAAACTATGAACCAAATCAGTCTTTTCTCCTTTATGTTGTGGATATTGGGTATTCTGTCTCAGCAACAAAAAAGTAACTAAGACAGGACCAAATTTCAAGCACTTGAACTTTTGGAGAACACATGCAAAGGATAGCATCATTTTGTCCCCAAAACAAATCACTCCAGCAACAAATTCCAACAGTTTCCAGATGTGCCCCACCCCTGAATGGTAACATGAGCAGTGAATGCCCCAGTTGCCTTCATCTAAGGAAACCTCCACCGTCAGACAGTAGAATCCTGCTAAGAGACATATACCCAAGAAGCAAACTCGTGTGATCACCACAGCCAAAGATGTAGCTACTGGACAAAACAGGAGGGAAAACAGTATCTGAAACTTAGGAAATTGGACAAAGAAAAGAAAGTCCCAACCCATCCCTTATGCCAGTTAGGAAGGACAGGACATTTGAAGGTTAAAGAACTCTCCCAAGAAATGCAACAATGCCTAGGGAAAGCGGGGTGGCTTATAAGCAGGAACAAGGAGGAAAGGCTGGGACAGTGAAAAGCCAGGTGAGATGTGCAAGCACCAACAAGAAGGAAACCAAGGCATGAATTCTTGGCACAGAATGCAGAAGCCAAGAAAGAGCTCAGGTGGGAAGGACTGACCCACATGGAAGGAAGCAAGAGGGGACATTGCAAGAATAAGGCAACTGCTTGCCTGGAACATTCATGAGCAAAGGGTCAGTGCAGTCATAGCGTCAACACGAGCGGCAAAAGCGAAGAGGGGTAAAAATTAACACGATGTGGGAAAAGTGAGAAAGGACAGGATTAAAATGAAAGAGGAGAAAGCTAAGCAGGCAAGTATGAATTACAATTTAAGTTTTTATTTTTATTTACTCCTGTTCCCACATTTTATTGTATTTTCCTGGCAGACATCCCACGCTCTGGTAAGTCTGAGAGAGAGTGAGGGGTTGGGAGAATAATGTTGCTTTGGGGATTTGAATGTTATTACTTGGTGCTGCTTGTGTTGGGCCGACATTTATAAAAATTATGTGCTGCAGTGGCAGGTCATTTTTAAAAAATGAATCTTGAGCTTCAAATTTAGGACGAAGGTGAGGGTTTCAGCTTAGCTTAAAAGAAGTGATAGCAGCGTCAAGAAGACTTAGCACTCTGTTGGCAGTGGGTGGCTCATGGTGAGCCGGAGAGCCCACTGCTGGTCACCAAGAGTGAGATCGCTGCTGCGGGGCTATAGGCATTCATTTCGTGGCACTTGGACGCTTGCTTCACAAGGGAGTGCCCATGAAATTAACATGATGGGTTCCAAGCTTTGACAAAATCATCTGAAGCGTATCTGGATGCTAGATGTCATTAGCTCTGCTCACTCTCTCTCTTCTGTCTCTCCATCTGCCTGTTTTCCTGGAGGATGATTTTGACATGCCTCACTCTTCTGGCCAAGAGCCCCGCTCCATTCTTTTCTCTTCTTTGCTTTTCATCCTGTCTGGGGGAGGAATGCACTGTGTTGGGGTGATTCGTCTCTGAGATCTGGGCTGCTGCTTCCCGCCTCCTTCCTGCACTGACTCTGGAGTTGCCATCCCGTGCCCCACCCCCACGCTCCGCGGGAGTGGGAATGATGCTGACCCCCATCGCAGCCCCAAGCTGCCCAGGGCACAACAGCTTTTTTTTTTCCTTCTCCAGTGGGCACCGTTCCTCCTTCACCGCTGAAGCTCCTTCTCTCCTTCCTCCTCCCTCTTCCTCCTCCCTCCTAAGGCCCTTCTCTCTTCTTGCTGCAGCGTTAGATCATTTACTTAAACATTAAGAAACGTTAAGATCATTTTCCTAAACATTATCCAATGGGAGAAGGAAGAGTTTGAGGTGCCTTTTTGCCAAAAGACAGCCGGGGAGAATATATAATCCAAAGTCTCCCCCAGGGTAGCTTTCCAGGGCGACTTCCAAATGATCGAAGAGTCACCTGGGGGCTGATGATGGGCAAAGGCAGCCCCAGTGCTTCCTCCCGGTGCACTGCCTGGTCTTGCCCTGGTCGCCACTGAATGCTGAGCCTACCTTCTGAAAAATAGATTCTGTAAAGTGATATTTTTCTCTTTCCTAATCACAGAAAAGTGGTCAGACCAGTTCTGTGCCTCTGTGTAGATGCTGCTCTTTGCTACACACTTTCTCGTGTGTTACTGTGCTTTAATTATGAAATTAGTGCATCCAGGATCACTGGACATGATTTTCTCCTGAGGCAAAAGTTTCATAAGTTTGATTGCCCAGCCTTGAATAAATAAATAAATAAATAGAAAGGGCAGTGACTGTAATTCGGTAAGAAGGCCCCAGGTTCAATCCTCAGTACTGCAAGAAAAGTAGGGGGACTAGAGGAGAAAGGAAGAAGAAAATTACTTTCACAAGGAAATATCTTTGAAATGATTCTTGGGTGCCCAATATCTGTCTTCTTTACTTGATTGTGTACATTTTTTTGTTATGTATTCAACGTTGTTCAAATCAGAAGGCGGTTTTTGTTGGTAGTATCCTCATGTGTGTGTTGCTGTTTTTTAAGACAGTGTCATTTTACTTCAAAACTCGCTCATATGCACGGACTTAAAAAGATGATGACTAGACTCATATTTCTAGTATTAAAACTCTTGCACAAAAACACCATTCTTTCTGGTTTATCAAACAAGGTATGTGTCTCCTGAGAATTTGAGTTCAGGCATGACCAACTTTGTAAACTTTTCTGTGTGTGAATCATTTGAGTTTTGGGTGTGTTTCCTCATGGGGAGATATGATTGCATGAAATACTCTGCTTCTATCTGAAATCTATCACGACACTGTCTTTCAGCAAAGACTGTTAATCAACAATGGATAGGCAGCATTTCAGAAAATAAACTCTGCATGGAGAAGAAGTTCTCAGCTTCTTGCTTACAGTTTGCCTTCTCAGAGTACCAAAGAACCCTTGCGAGCTTATGAAATTTGAATCTCAAAGATTCATCTAATTGATCTATTCCTATTTCCACATTTTATTACCAGTGGCCAATTTCACACCCATAGCATTTCAGAGACTTGGGAAACCTGGGAGAAATGTCCAGCCTGTCAAGACCCCCTCCCCTCACCCTATTAAAACAGAGCCACTGACTCATTTAAAAAAAATTGCAAACATCAGTCCATCTCTTAGTCTTGTCTGGTCAACTCAGGGGATTTAGACTAGGAATCTTAAGTCCTCACATCAGCAAAAATGTTCCATGGACTTTTAGAAATGGAAGAGACTTTGGAGGTCTCCTAGGCTCGTTGTCTAAGCAGTTTCGATACAGGAAAGAATCCTAGTTTAAACAGCAGAAGACCCACAATACAGGAGGAAAATTTTGCACAGCAAGAAAACATCATGTCAACCTTTGTATTCCATACATTTTTTACCATCAAGCCCCGAGAAATGGCTGATGTCAACAGCACAAGAAGGGGGTTGAGGATTAAAGCTTTGACTTGGGTTTGAGTTTAAAATGGCAAGACAGCGTTGCCCTATCACCCGTTTCTTGAGCTTCTAGGCAGAGCATCTTGCCTCTGAGAGCTCAGCGGTGATGAGCTCAGCACACTTTCCACTGCCTGCAGCCGGCAGCTTTGGCTCCTACCATTTGGCCCAAGTTCAGCTTCTCTCCAACTCCTGCCCTCTTCCACGGCCCCCTGGGAAGACTCTGTTGCCTGATCTTTATTGCTCTTTTCCCACACTCCATTATACGGCATGATATCAGCCTCTGAATTTATTTATTAGGACTCAGATCTATAATATACAACCCTGCCTTCCTGTCTGACACAGTATCTATGCAGCAGAGCGAAGGAGAGGTGCTGCTTGTCATTAAACAGTCGTGGAAACTGCACACCCAGAAAGGAAGGGGCAGAGGCTTGCAAAAGAGCCGAGCCTCAGGAGGCCCTTGGGGCCAAATTGCTTTTTCAAAACTTCATACTCACAATCCAGCAGTTCAGACAGGCAGCCACTAACAGCTCCTTGTGGGGGAGTGCATTTGTGACTGGCAACCATATACCCACATGGCTGGCCCTCACTTGGTACGCTAGCTATATATATTTTTAAATTAACATTGTGCCTAATAAGCCTCCATTTTGTCATTGTTCTCCTTCGTGTTTTGAAGCAGGTTGTAGGCTCAGGACAGATATAGATGGGTGGATGGAGAGATAGGCGAATACATCAACAGCTGTGAATGGCACTGTTCATAACTCAATGTAGAAATCTTTCTCCCAATTCTAAATAAAGTTTTTATTTTGGAATATTTTTAGATTTACAGAAACAATGCAAAAA
The DNA here is from genome assembly GCA_004027205.1 of Ctenodactylus gundi. Classification (NCBI taxonomy): domain Eukaryota; kingdom Metazoa; phylum Chordata; class Mammalia; order Rodentia; family Ctenodactylidae; genus Ctenodactylus; species Ctenodactylus gundi. The sequence goes on along the minus strand of PVKB01000220.1, from coordinate 235,453 downwards.
TAATACAGAATGCTCTTGTGCAGTCCTTGTGGAACTGCGGATTGAATCCAGGGACCTTGTACGTGACAGGCAACTGGTCTACCACTAAGCTGCTGCCCTAGACTCCCTCCATGGTTAATATTTTTCATTACTATAGTTCATATTTCACAGCTAAGTAACAGATATTGGGTCTAAGTAGTTCAGCAGTTCAGGACTAGCTTGGGCTACAGAGGAAGACCCTGTCTCAAAAATTAACAAAAAGAAAGAAAAAGAAAAGAGACAGATATTGCTTTGAATGATACTATTAGTGCTGCGTTTTATTCATATTCACAAGTTTTTCCATGGATGTCCTTTTTCTGGTCCAGGATTCTGCGTTCATTGTCATGTCTCTTTGGCTCCTCTTGGCCGAGACCCCGATGGTCCTGAGAAGAGTTGGGTTCTGTATTGTATAGAACGTCCCTTGGCTGGGATTTAACTGGTGTTTTTCTCATGGTGATATGGGCTTATAGGTTTGAGTTGGGGAGATTACAGAAGTGCGCTGTTGTTTCAATCACAGCCCATGCCGGGTGTCTTAGTTATTTTTTCATTGCTGTGACTCAATACCCAACATCCACAAAACTAGAGGAGAATAAATTTATTTTAGCTCACAATTTCAGAAGATCACAGTCCACTCAGGGGCAGCCAGCAACAGTGGAAGCACATGGCAGAGGCAGAGGCGGAGGCAGCTCCTCACATTATAAACAGGAAGCCAAGTCCCGTCAAGTCCAGTCTCCTCCGAGAGGAAAGTAGCAGCATATATATACTTCCAGGTCCCATCCCAGTGATCCACCCTCCTGGATCCAGGTGTGGAAAGTGTGTTAAGCCCCCACTACATGCCTGTAATCCACCCCTCCAGACTGGGTCCCAATATCCTAACAGCACACGGTTCCATAGACAATCCGTAGCATTCAGTTACATGAGACTTTTGGGGGACATTCCAGATCCAAACCATGATACTGGGTGATTTATTAACACCAGAGTCAGCTTTGAGCATCGGGCCCAGGTGGCATCTTCCAGGTTCCTCCATTGTGTAGTTACCTATTCCACTCTTTTTTTCGTACTCTACTCTGAAGCAAATTCATGGCCACACTCAAGGGGTTAGCTGTGCTTCTTTTTCTTATTCTCTTTCTTTCTTTGTTTCTTTCTCTCTCTCTCGTTCTCTTTCTCTGTCTGTCTGTCTGTCTCTCTCTCTCTCTCTTTCTCTCTCTCTCTTGTGGGAGAGACTTGAGATCCAACTCAGAAACTTTACATTAAAGCTATGCTCCCAGACCTCTTTATTTTTTAGTGAGACAGGGTGTTGCTAAGGTGCTCAGGCTGAGCTTGGACTTGCAATCCTCCTGCCTCAGCCTCCCAAAAAGCTGGGATCATAGGCCTATGTCACAAGACCCAGCTTCAGGTGTACTTCTTGCTCTGTCCTTGGTGAGACGGCAAGGCTCTCAAGCTGCCAAGCCTTGTGCTAAAGCCCTTTCCCTGGGTTCACCCTTCTTCGAGGAGTTTGTCCCTGACAGAGCCCATGTTCTCAGGAGCAGTTCCTGCATTTACGAGATGACTGGGTTTTATTTTGCCATTTTAACAATGCTTTCCAGGATCCTCTGTAGAAAACGCCGGATGATAGTGGTGACCACCCCACCCTCTGGCCTGCATTGGGGCCATTCTCTCCACTGTGTCTCAGTGGCTGGGCACTGGATTTTGTTTTCAGCTGAGACCCGAAAAAGAATGTGTGGCAGGATGGGCAGTGTTTAGTGGTGGAGGCACATGCGCACAGGCTGGTAATTATGGGGCGTTTTGTAGGTCTAGCTCTGAAACTTTCTGTTGGAAAGTAGAAGTCTTCAAATCTATTTTTGTTTCACCGTGGGTTTCTCCACTGGAGACTTGAGAAATTCATTTTGCCTCCCTGGGCTTCAGAACTGTCTCCTGCCAAGTGGAAGTGATTGCATGGGTCCCATCAGAGCATTCTGCTGGATGACCACTTTGTGACCCAAGTGGCTCAGAATCAAGATGAGCAACGGCTGATGCCCAAGTGGCATGATGCGAAGACACTGGAACACAGAGCCCCTTTCTGTCCCCATGAGTCACCTAGAGGTACACCATAATATTCATAAATTCTTGGTGGTTTCAGGAGAAAATGAACATGGAAAATTCTTTTTCAGTCATCTTATAAACATAAAGAAAGCAAACCAACTTAAAGTAGGAAAGTTTTTAAATGAGAGAAATAAAATACCTGGGATGACTGATAATAGCTTGCAGAATAACACTGACAAAATGAAAACTAACTCTACCCCAAATCTGGCAGCTTGTTGGAGATGCTGTTAGAGACAGCCCTGCATTAGCACATTCTTGACCGTGGGCAAATTGCTGCTCGTTCTGTTGTCCCTACCCACTGGCTCTTTCGGCCTAAATGCATCTACTGGCCTCCACTTTGAACCAGGCATTGTGTAGTTATTCATCCTAAAGAACACGAAAAATATTATTCTAAGTGTCAGCACTAACTTCGTGGCTCATTAAAATCTTTTAAATACATTTTTTTCAGGACCAAAATATACATCTTCAAGCCAAAGATTATATTATTCCTTGGCCACACCTTCCAGCAAGCCATTCCCCTCTCTAACATAATCCGCCCTCACCCAAAAGAGAATGGAGCAAAGTATCTGTGGGATGTTGCGGGTCAGTCAAAGAAAAAGAATGTGACAACTTGATGTGGGTATATGATATTTCAATCAGGGTGACAGATTTGTGTGGGACAACTTGTCTCATTTCTTTTGCTTTCCTTAATCGCAGAACTACGAAGGAAAACTAGATGTTGTGGATAGAATGTGGAATTCTGTGGGAACCACTCAGCAGGGTGTTTAGCAGTTGCCAGTAGACCATTGTAGTTCTCTGAAGACTCTGAATTCATCACAAGGCAAACAGCTCACAGTTGTTCCGGTTAGAAACCTAACCACTCCACTCCATCCAGTATTTGCCTTGTCCCATATACGCAAGTGAGCCACTGACTGATGAAGGGGCAGGCTCTGCTACCCGAGCATACTCTACTCACCCCACCTCACTGCCTCCCATCACCGCTTTCCCCTTCCACCAACAGCACATTCTCACAACTCCTTGGTCATCGTTATTACTGGTCTTTGCAAAGAAAAAGTTCTAGTCAGCTCTTTGTATACTGTAGTGGGTAATGTCTTAGTGGAACGTCAGCTGTTATGAGACTAAATTTGCTTCTAGATTAATTGAGCCATCTCACATGGACTAGATCAAAGAAGTGCACATGTGACAAGTTTTTGGAGGTTGAGAAGAACACTCTAGAAGAAAAGATTCTGCCTTGAGTAGCAGTGGAGAATATTGGTTCGTCTCATGGTTCTGAGAGTCAGACTGCTACCCTTCCTTACTAGCTCTGTGACTTTCAGCAAGTTTTGCAGTTACTTTATTTATTTATGTTGCAGAAATGACAAGAATACCTACCTTCTGATATCACAGTTATGAGAATTAAATGAAAACACTTTCATGCTAGAACAGTTGGCACATAGTAAATAGTAACTACTGCATGTTAGTGAAGGACCTATGTAGTAGGGCTTAGTGATAGGGCCATGTAGGGATCTTGGCCATGTGGCGGTAACGGAGAAGCATCCCTGGGTAAAATATATTCAAAAATTAAATCTGAAAATTATTTTGCTAGCAATTTGTTTCTGCCGTTAAGTGTGGCAGACACAAACTTTTGTTTTCTAACTCTCCCTCAAGTCCCTTCCAGGTACATGATGTATGCATATATCAAAACATAACATACCTCATGAATATGTACAGTTTTTATGTAATTAAAAATAAATTTCATTTCAAAATATATCCCAGGATTCCATCAGCCGTCACCAGAGAGGCTGTCTGCTCCAATTTCTGCAGGGAGTCTGTTTGTCTTGTCCTCCAGGAAAAAGGACTTCTGCGTTTTTGGGCCTCCTTGGCCAGGTGCTGGTCGCAGTTTTCATTTGTAGCTTGGCAGAGCAGAGGCTGGGATCCTGTCTATACCGGGTCATTGCAACAGCTTGGGTGACAAGTAATTTGGCTAGGAAACCCCCAGGAGAGACGAAATGCTGAAGTTCAGTCACTGTGCAGATAAAAGGGCAGAGGCAAGGTCAAAAGTTGAAGCTTTAGAAGACAAAGAGAAAAGCAATCTTTTAAAGTCTAGACAGCATATTAACAGCAAGGGCTTAATGTGTTACACTGTGTTTATAGGAGCGTTTTGCTGACAGCATGGAAACTGAGCCCCCTTTTCTTCTCATCTAGCAAGTTCTGTTCTGCTGTGTTGTCGGAGGCCTGTCTTCTCAGGGTGCCCTTGAGGAACTCCTTATCAGGAATTGCATCTGCAGTCTGCAGGGCAAGGCAAACAGGAAAAGGAAGCGCTTCAGGCTTGTATTGGGTACAAGGTGAATCCATCACTCCAGACCCATAGCAGCTCACAGGCAGACTATAGCCTTCCCCAGATTGTTCTAGTAGCAATGAATAGATGGGTGAATCACTAAACATTTTCTCTAATATTTTATTTGGTCAAGGCAAGTAGTTTCCAGAAGCTTTGCTCTTTCCTATTTCGCCATTAAAAAAAAAAAAAGGGAAAAAAGGATAAAATTACTCTTGGAACAGTTGGCCGTGGCTGGTGAACATAGAAATCCACTTTACCTTTCTGGAAAGCACTTTGGCAATTGGGTAACAAAAAGCCATGCATGTGGGCATCTTGGACTCAGAAATTCCACTGCTTGGAATTTATGGGAAGGGTAGCATAAATATTTATGTAAAAGAATGTTCCTCATAGAATAATTATAATAACCCCCAAGTAAAAATAATCTGAATACTCTGAAATAGGAGATGCGTTAAGCACGTCACAATGTTAATCTACAAAGCTGCTGAACACCTCCCTTGGAGAAGTATTTATTAGCGTTAGCATACAAGGCAGTGCTTGAGGCTCCCCTGAGGGAGGCTGTGAACTGGGCTGTACGTTGGGGCTCTTGAAACTGAAGATGGACTGCAGGAAAGACTGATCGCCTCAGGTTATTTTAAAAGAAAAGAAAAAAAAAAAAAGGCAAGGATTCTTTTAGCTGCCCAAGCAAAATTCTGCCTTCATCAGTGAGTCCAAAAGTAGACAGGCATCCACCTGAGGCTCCTGAAGAAGAAGGCAGATTTCTCATCGCTTGGCCACTGGGGTCTGGTTACATAAGCCACGAGCTAGCTGATTGTGTCCACGACTACTCTGAATAATCCCACTCTGAACTGGAAGGAGCCTGTTTGATTAGAACAGTTTATATAACGGAAATCTGAGACTGAAGGAAGGATTTGGCGGGACTGTTGATTGCACTGGAGAGGGGGTTGGAAAGGAAGCTTCTCCAGAGCAAGAGGCTCTTATTTGGAGGCGATGCATGAGAACAAATTGTCCCCTGCACCCCACCCATCCACGTCAACACACAAGAGGATCGAGCCCATCCCCAGAAATGGTCTGTCTGCTTGGAGAGGAAAGAGGGCTGTTTCTCTGCGTAGATGGAGCAAGGTTAACTTACATATGCTCAGAGTTGCTTGGAATGCCACATTTAATAGTCATTCTGTGGCCCCATCCACATTCCAACCCCCTCCTGTTTTTCAAAGCTCAAAAACATTTTCATAAAGGCTTTTTGGGGTGGGATTTTATTTTTGTAAGAGTGGGTGTGTTTGTTGTCTTTTTTCATCTTTAAAAAATATTTCATTTTTTTCCCCTTTCCTGAATTTTAATGGGCCTGAAAGTTGAAGCCTGCCAAGATTTTCACATTCAAAGAAAAAAGGTACAAGATCTTCCTCTTTCCCAAGCCAGCCTAGGGTGCTTTTTCCAGGCCGGGCTCCCACACCCACTCAGCTGAGGCCTCAGAGACCGTGCGGTGCCTGCCAAAGCCTCATGCTTCAAGCGCACACGCTTCCTGTTTTGTCTTTCGCCTCATCTGGACCCTAGGGTAGACTCAATTCTCATCTCTGAGACTCTGTTATTTCAGTTTTTGGTCTCAGTGTCACTTAATCAGGAAAATGTTAATTCCCCAGCAGGGAGAATAAGGTCATAATTCTCCTCTTAGCTTTATAGTAAATCCCCCAGGATCTGCTGAGCAGGGAGCCCGACTCCCTCAGTTCTATTTTTCCATCTGTAAAGGGAAACAGTGTAACGTCTGCTTAGGCCTCTAGTGCGGGAAGGCGGGAAAGCCACTTGGGAGCAACTTAGGTCGTGTCTCATTCTTTCAGAAAGTATAGAGAAAGTATCAGATAATTTAAATTGCATTCACCTTAATGTAGACACATCAAGTGTGTTTCAGTCCGTTGCATAACAGGATGTGCGCTCACAAATGCACACAGCTTAGAGGTGTATGCAGACTTTGACACCCACACACGTCCCCACAATGGTTTTAATGGAATCCCCTCTGGTGTCCAGTCTCCATCCTGTTCAGCCTCTGCCACCAGGCCTCTTTCTAATTTATTCTTCCCCAACAGTGATTGTTTTTATTAGTATGTATTTGTGGTACACAAAAGTTATATCGAATGTAAGGAATTTGTGCATGTATATATTGTATCACGTTCACATTCATTTCCCCTCCCCTTTCCCGCCTTCCCACCCCCTCCCACATACTCTTTCCTTTTCCATAAATCCATCTCATCTCCCTGCTTCCTACCATCTTTCTTGATTGGCTCTTTTACTTTGAGTTTCTTTTGATTTCTCATATTACAGAAAAACCCAATATTTAATTTTTTGGGTCTGATTCATTTTACTAAGCATCATAGTCTCAAGTGCATCCTTTTTCCCAAAAATGACTCATTTATCTCTTTTTATGGCAGAGTAGTAATCCGTTGTGTATAAATACCACATTTTCTTTATCCATTGATCTGTTGATGGATATTTTGGCATCTTGCATGATTTAGCTAATTAAGAAACAGCCTGATAGAGAATACAGTTGTCCAAATTGGATACCAGAGAGACCAGTCTTGGTAAAATATGTGCGAACAGATATGGATCACTGTTATGGTTGGTCCTCGGAAAGGGGATTGTTTATTTCTTCTATTCTGGGATACCCTTTTTGTAAGATTCACCATCAATTTATTTAGTATAATTGATTGTATACATTAACAGGGAGAAATAGCCCAAGCTCAGGGTCAGGGAAACACACATTAACATTGATATGTTTGCAAAAGAAGGCATCTGTTTCCTGTGGTTAAGAGTAGATTTTGGCACTCATTACTCAGCAGTGATCCCTCCAACAGTGGGAAGTTGTGTGGCTCTAAGCCACTTCTCCTCACTTATAAGATGGAACTAAGAATGGCTACTGCTTTGTGGACTTAGCCCATTCATTGATAGAAATGGCTCCTATGAGATAAATTGCCAGATGCATGGTACAAAGAAATGCCACCATTATTTGGAAAAGAGGATTTCCAGCCCATTTTTTGTGTTTTCTTCTAAGACAGGGTCTTGCTAACTCATTATATTGCCCAGGCTGGGCTCAAATTTGCATTCCTCTTATCTCAGCCTCCCACAGTGCCAGGATTGCAGGCCTGTGTCCCTGGGCCCAGTTAAGAGAATTTTTCTAAGAGGCCACAAGCTCTGGCTTTCCGTGAGTAGTGCTTATTTATATACTACATATATTTGTCTAAAAGACCAAAATGTTAATAGTTGTGATATCTGGGAGGTAGGGATATAGATGGTTTTAATTTTGGCTGTGTTTCTGTACTTTCTATAAGTTGTCTCATAGTAAACATGCATTTTTAATAAGTAATTGAACAATTAGACATTAGTCTATATGCTAGGTCCTTGGCTGGGCTTTCAGAATATGCCATCCATCACCTCTGATGTTTATAGTTGGGAAGACAGTAAGGCACTGAATAAGTAATTACACCAGAAATGAATTGCATGTAGTGGCCATGGGCTCTATGGAGAAGCCTAGAGGGCTGGGAAAGGAGCTCAGCTGAGGCTGTGTTCTGAGGAAATGACTTTGACTTCAGTGCTGAAATCTGAAGCGGGTGATGTTTTAATTACCTCCTCCTTGCTGGGACAGAATCTCCAACCTCCACAACTTAAAGGAGGGAGGATTTACTTTAGCTCACAGTTTCAGAAGGTCACAGTCCACGCATGGACGGCTGGTGATGGTGACCAGACGTGGTGGAGGCGCAGCTGGAGGGCTCTTCACAGGGTGACAGGTGGGCATCCAAGGGAGGGGGGAGGGGCGGAGCTACCCTACAAGGCCCTACCCAGTGACCCGCCTCAGTCCTCAGCCCCCTCCCACCGGGCCCTAAATCTTAAGAGCACCTGGGCATTTTATAACATCCAAGTACATGAGGCTTGCGTGGAACACTCTCGACGGGGTGGGGAGCAGCTAAGCAGGTGAGACAATAACGCATTCAGAGACCCTAAGACTAGCTGAATTCGAGAAAGCAAAAGTATGCCAGAGTGTCTATAACTTGGGAGTAGAGGGGGACACTCAGAGAAGGCCAGGGTTGGGGCCTGCATGGCCTTATAGACCTTGTAATAATTCCCATATTTATTTTAAGAGGAATTACAAACAAGATTTTAAGTAGGATATGACAACATAAAACTGTGCCCATTTCAGACAATTAAAACAAAAAGATTTCGAATTGTCACCCATACTTTGAGAGTTCTTGTATTTGGTTTCTTAAGGCCAATTCAACAGAGTCATCCTATATGTTAAGATATTATATTTTTAAAAAAAACAAAAAACTTTTCCTTGAAACATCAGCCTTCTTTTTGCAGGGAGCCTGGGATATTGAAACTGCTCTATACTACAAGCTCCTTCTGCCCTGTTTGACTCAGGCAGTGGAGCAGCTAGAAGGGTGGGTGCACATGGTCCGAGGCTGCAAGAATCCGTTTCCTATCATGGACCCAGGGAGTTGAGGTATGTGACAGCCACATGAGCATTCTGTCATGAAACTTCATGTGCCATGGAAATGCAAAACAATTTGATTCCCAGACCAGCTGTGCACAAAACACAGCTGGACAGACAATAGCATCTAAACCTAACAAATCTGGAAGATTTTTTTTTTTTTTTCAGCTCACGAGTGCAAAGTTAGGTCAGGGTCGGGCTAATTAGCTGTGTTTCAAGCCCATCAGATGATCCTGGGCTCCTTGCTAAAACAATGCACAAGGAATACCAAGGTGCCAACACAGAGCTTGCATTTGCTACAACTCTTGGGAATTTGCTTGAGAGTTTTACTTCAAACCCTTTGCTCTACATCATCTTGGAAAATGGCTGTGTCTGAAGCAATTAGCCACTTGCTTGCTGAATAGCAGTTGAGATGTTTCCAGCAAAGTGTCCTCCTCACCCTTGTTCCTGTCACCTGGGCCTGTCCTCACCTCCAGGGTGCATGAATGGCAGAGGTCACTGCTAACCTCACGCCTGCTCCCAGGGAATCTCTGAGGTTTAGTAGGCTCTGGCGCCAGAGACACAGGCAGCTGGTCATCAACCTTTGCCTGTAACGAGCAGTTATCCAATATTCACATCAGGAATTGGGACTGTGTCAGCCCTCAACTGGTCTTCCAACCTGTTCCCTATTATGCCTCACACTTTATATACCCCTGAATACAACAAGAAGAAACTTGTGAGTGTTCTATAAAACTTGCGCTGACATCAGGGTGGGACTCAGATGCTTATGTTTGTCCTAATAAAACCGAGGAATGTGTAACAGGCTGCAGCCAGCAGACCACCAACTACTTTATTGTTTAAGTACAAAAGGAAAACTCTGGTAACCCTACTGTACCTGAGGCGCAGCGTGCGGCTGCTTCCTAACCCCTGGAGACTCTGCTACTTATCCCACTTGAGATGGCATCTGTGGTTCCTATTTCCCTCCTTGTAAGTCTAAGTTACGCTCTTAGACAAGAAATACCTATCGGGTCATGATTATACATCGGAGATTGCAAATCAATTTGGAATTTTTAAAAATATAAATTCAAACCAGATTTGTGCCAGCTTTTCCTCAGATAACGTGAGGAAAGGGAAGAGCCTGGGCAATAGGGCGGGCAGGCAGCTCCAGGACAAACGGGAAGGAGGTCATCTGAGACCCCAGGGTCTCTCTCCCTCTTGGCCCTCATGTGGGAGCTTTATATCCTACTCCTATCGCGTGCAAGTGCAGGAACGGACCTGTAACAGCAGGGAAGTGACAGGGGACTCTCAACAGGATTCACTATGGATAATTAAGTAAATGAAGGAGCTATTAAGTGAGGTGTGGGTGAGTAATGGGAACCAGTGAGGAGTGGGAGGGAGCTCAGGGATTATTGCCAGCAGGGATCTGGTCCAGCCTTGAATAGCAGAGGCTCTTCCAGCATCCGGAAGGAGCTTCCACAGAGGAACCTGGCAGTGCAGCCCACAGCCCTCAGCCTCCTGCGGCAAGGAATAGGCTATCACAGGGCAGAGAATGCATGTAAATTACTAGCACAGATTCTGACATATTGTTCAATCTGTTACCTTGCTCAGATTCATAAGCATCCAAAACATAATAAATAGGACCATAAAAATGAAGATTTATGTGATGTTTTTTTCTTGCCCTACAGGGTTTTCAAGTACTAATGAGAAGAGGGAGCTTCCTTTCTTTCCAAAGTCACACCCAGAAATTGGTAGCACCTGGTGACTTACTGCTTGCTGCTCACTGGTGTGAGGGACAGCTTTCAGGTGAGACCAAATACACACAGGGCACCGGGTCCTCCAAACGACGTGCGATGATTCATTAGACAAACACTGAGATCATTTTACAACATGCCTGTATGTAAAAGAGTCTTTATTTATTGGGTTTGGTTAGGGCTCATGGCTTCATAAGTGTTTGATAAAGCCTTCTAAGTCGTTTTCCTGTCTCTTCCTCTAAGTCATAATCTCTACATAGCCATTACTGTCTTTCTTTTTTAAAAAATCTGATTAAAACCTTGCTCTGGCTCCCTACCACCTACAGTATGGCCTAAGCTTTGTGAGCTGATTTTCAGCTACTTCTCGAGCTTTGTCTCTTTATAACTCTCTTCCTGTCCCTTTGGGTACCAGCCATGTCATCGCTTTTGCTCATGTCTTTTAAGGCTCAAGAGACTCTTTGCTGAACCTCCAGATCCACTGTCCACCTGTCAGAGTCCTTTTGATTATTTTGAGAAGGAGCTCAGGAGTAACACCTGCAGGGGGAGAAGCCGAGCTCCTCACCCTTCCTCCAACACAGAGCTCCATGCAACACATCAAAAAGTCTTGTCTGCCTCCTCCACTGGGGACGTTGTGTGAGCTCCTTCCCTGAGCGCATTGTAAGGACAGGATATGTCCTACCCACTAAGTGATTCTCTCCAGTACAGTGTCTGGTAAGGCTTGGCATTTCAAGATATTTGATGAATTAAACTGAAAAGGAAGTGTTCCACCAACGCAAGTCACCTTGGGCATTATTAGAATTCTTCAAAACTCTACAGAAACACAGCCTACATAGGTATTCAATTATTGTTACTAGATCTCTCTCTCTCTGTCTTTGGTATGTACCTCAGCTCCTTAAGAATTTTTTTGAAATGAAAAGCCAAAATATGTGGAGAGTAGATGATTAAAAGACATTTGGTGGCACAGCTGGAAGGCATTGAACGGGAAAAGTAAACTGCAGAGCATCTGATATATGAAAGCATTGGGACAACCTCCAATGGAGCAGGTACAGTTCAGCACTCACCTGAGGGTGATGGTAGAGATGATTTGGAAGTACCAGCACTGATCAGCTGGCCTCCCTGCCCTTGTGGACCTAATTTTTCTCTCATTCTGAAATGCCCTCCCAATACAAGCTACCTCATCACTTGCGGGAGACATAATCATTCAGTGTCATTTCACAACTGCACAGTTACATAGTTTGGGAGCCTGTTTCTTGTAAATGACACAAGTCAATAAGGACTTGAGTCAAATATGCCCCAGTTCTCATGGGCTCTAGCCCTAACAGCGTTACTTTTCACCTAAAGTCAATATCCTCCAGGTGCCACTGTCTTCCCACTCAGCTAATAGGCCATAGCTTGAGGACAATCTCATCCATCAGCTGGAGCTGGCTTACCTGGGGCTGCTGGAAAACTCGCGGTTTTATATTCAACGTGTTACTTCAACCATCAAAATAATCTGGAGTTGATTTATCCTTTGGAAAACATTTTGCTGCAAGTCAAAAGATTGCCAGTCAGAAAAAGAACATTAATGACAGGGAGACTGGAGGAGCACAAAAAGCTAAAACAGTCGCTGGCATCCCAGCCTGTTAAGGGGTGAGTGAAAGCCTGGCCACTGATGGCCGGCGGTCCTCCGGCTTTATTCTGGTTTCCAGTGCCAACGTCAGTAGTGCCAGCTGGGCGGACAAAAGCAAGACAGGAGCAATCTGGTCAAAAAGATGAATTTTGAGAAATCCCAACTCCTTTGACAAGTTGAGTATCAGAATTACCGTCAGATTTTTCAGTAGAGCACTACCACAACCCACAACCACCCGATAACAAGGTAGTTTCCCTAGGATGTGAAAACTCATGAATCCAATGATGCAATGTACATAGGTAAAAGAAAGCAGAAACCCTGGCATCATAAGCAGCATACTATATTGCACGTGGTGCAGTCTAATTCTGGCTAAGCCACTTGCCAAATCACCTAGCCCCACACGTTGCCAGCTGAAGTCCTCAGCAGAGACTTCAGCTGTGTCTCTCTTGAGGGTCACTACTCAGACTCACACCTTCCTCCAAAACTGGATGCTGGAGCATTGGTCCACCTGAGTGCAAGCTCCGAACTTGGCATCTGTTCTGTGACTTTGAGAATAAGGTGTTGCCACAACAGATAAAGCCATGATAAAAGATAAAGAGATGGCCATTTTTCCCAGCAATTGTAGTACTTGGTATTTATCCAAATGCCTCTGTGCCCAGGCAAAAATCTGTACAAATCTGGCTGCCAAAGCAGATTTGTTCATAGGTATCAGCACTTGGAAGCAGCCATGATATCTTTCAGTATGTGAGTAGATAACCAAACCGTGGCACATCCAGACAGTGGAATATTATTCGGCAATAAGGAGACACGAGAGCCGTGAGACATAAAGGAATCTTGAATGCATATTGCTAAGTGACAACAGCCAACCCGAATGGGCTAATCTGTGTGATTCCAAATACAGGACATTCCGGAGAAGGCATGACTAGGGAGACAGCAGAAAGATTCGTGGTTGCCAGGGTTAGGAATGGGGGAGGGATGAATCTTCAGAGCACAGAGGATTTTTAAGCTAATAAAATGACCCTGCGTGATGCCACAGCAGTGGATGTGCACTCACACATTTGTCCAAACCCGTAACCCAAGTGAAGGTGATGGAAGCTGTGTACTGGGTGATGACGATGTAGGTTCGTGGGTTTTAACCTTGGTGGGGATGGAAGGAGAGAGGTAGAAGTGAGAGGCAGGGATGACGTGGAAACTCTCTAGGCTGCTGCTCAGTTTGACTGTGGGCCTAGATCTAAACAATAAAATCTATTACTGTTAAAGTGTAGCATTGGGGCGGGGGGGGGGGGGGGGGGTAGGAAGAGACAGAGACAAAAGACTAAGAGAGCGCAGAGTGAAAGTGAACCTTTTAAATATTTGACAGACCTGGGGTGTTGGTGCTATAATCCCAGCACTCAGCAGGCTGAGGCAGGAGGATCATGAGGTGAAGGCCATCTTGGGCTGAGTAGCAAGTCTCTGTTTCAAGATAAAAAGAAACAGATATTAAAATAAATATTCGACTCAAGTGTGAGTGTTTAGTCCCTGAGACACTTAATGCAATCCAGAAGAAGTGTTGTGTTCCTAACGCGTGTTTGATAACGCAGTCTCACTCTGAACGAACCACCTGCCCCGACACTGGAACCCCACTTCTGTTTCCTCCACAGCTCACCCTGCTGGGGGTTAGGGGAGCATGTTTCTCCTTTGATCTGCCCACTGGCCTTGGAGAGGGCTCTGCTGGGGACAGGAGCCGGAAGGTGCAAAGATCACCTCTTTCACCAGCGCTCTTCTACCCACACAGACTAGGATCTCCATGGCTCCGATTGCCAGAGCTGGAAGCTGCTGCAGCTGAAAACTGATTTTACCTAAGATTGGACGGGCGCTACCTACACCCCCAGCCTCAGCGCTGTCGTGAAACACTCTGCTTGGAGAGAGGCTTGGACGAGAAGAAAAGTGGGCAGCTGGACTTCCGCCTTGCCCAGCCTGATGATAAGGCACACACAGAAGACCGCCGGTTTAACAGAGAGAGCGAGGGACTGGCCAACTTGCCCAATTGAGACGTCTTACTACAGGCTTGACGCTGAGCGTTCACACCCAGTCATTACTGAAGTATGTTTCCCAAACACTGCAACCCCACCTCCAAAACCACAGCGTCCTTCTCCTCGGTCTCTCAGGCCTGAATGCCTTTGCCATATTTCTTCATTCTGCAGTCTCCGAGGCCAGGGCCCCGGGAGCGGAACGGAGACAAGAGGGCCTCTAAAGAGTAAGGTGGGCAAGGGCGACCTCTGCTGGGTGGATGGGGACAAACGCGCCTCCTGAAATCAAGCCTGTTAAACATTTGATTTTTCAGGAGGAAGAAAAAATTGATTTTGTTTTTAATCTTCTTTTTAACTTTATGGAATTAAAAAACTCCTAGGGCTGGGGAGTGCATCTCAGTGATTAGAGCACTTGCCTAGGACGTGCCAGGGCCCAGGCTCAATCTTCCCACATCACGTACTAGCCAGGCTAGGACACCTGTAATCCCAGCAATCAGAAGGCTGAGGCAGAAGGATTATCATGAGTTCTAGGCCAGAATGGGCTACACAGTGAGATAGTGAGCTCAGGACTAGCCTGAACTACACATCAAGACCCTGTCTCAAAAATAAATAAATAATAAAAAATTAAAAACCTCAGAACAACTGTCTTTTTTCTTTTTAGGTTTCTAGAAACAAAGCTTATTTGCCATTTCTACAGCTTGCTGATAGGTAAGTGACTTTTTTTTTTAAAGCTCTGCACGTTGTGTACCAGGATTCTAAGGGGAGCCGTATTGCCTAATAGCCGAGCCATTTCTTTGGTAGCTATTTGCCGGCTGGACTCCAGGTTGTTTGTGCCTGGGAGGGAATGCATGAGGTTTAATTCTGATGAACCTGGAATCTAGGGGAGGGTTTCAGATCGACTTTTAGAGGTCCTGAGGAAAGAGGATGTATTGGAGGTCATAGAACAATGGGTGTCAAAAACATTTAAAGAAAATTAGACATACCTTGCCAAATATTTTTCTACTTGGCCTTGGTGAGATTTGTCTATTTTCAGAAACCTTGGTTTTTTATCGGGGGTAGAGGTAGAGGTATCAGTGCTTTTGAAAGGAGTAAAGTTTATCGTATAAAACTTGTCTCCTGATACATTTAAATATGCTCAACATTGTCCTTGTGACACTGTTTCCAGGGTTTGGCAAAGGCAAAGTGTGTGGCCAGGCATGGTGACACATACTTGTAATCCTTAGGCTCTGGAAGGCTGAGGCAGAAGGATTGCAAGTTCAGGCTCAATTGAGTGTTCCCCAAGGGTCCATTGTGACTAAAGGATTGGTCCCCAGAGTAGCTCTTGGGACAAAGTAGAACACTTCGGGGATAGGACTACTGGAAAATCCTTGGGTCATCGGAGGAGTGAGTTCACTCTCAGGTGACCTTTTGGGTTTGGGGACAGGGTTATTATCAGTGAAGCAGGCCTGATTCCTCTGTCCTTTCTGCTCCTGCGTGGAGATGCTCCACCTGCCATCTGTGCCACAAGGGGGTGTTGTCCTGGGGTGATCCTCACCAGAAAACCCGTGCTAGACTCTTTAGACTTCAAACCTCCAAAACCCTGAGCTCAGTAGCCTTCTTCTTCAAAAGTATCCCAGGTCAGGTTTTTTTTTTTTTTTTTTTTTTTTCTATGACCAAATCTGACTCACACAGATGGGCAGGTTGGTCCTCGGAGAAAGCTTCCAATCCCTCAAGTCCTCCTTGAGATATGCACTGCTATCTTCCCTCCAATTTCAACCTCAGAGGGGCTTCCATATGTACAGCAGCCTGCCTTGGCATGTTGACTGGGTTCAGAGTAGAACAGAGCAAAATCAGGTCCTCTCAAACCAATGTAAGCAACTGGTTTAGCCAAACCTGTTTCTCAACATAGTTCTCTAACATCACCACAGAATTTAGGGAGTATCTTTCTCTCTGATAGACAGAAGATTGTGTAGGCTGGGGGCTTAGAGCTTACCTAGTATGTGCAAGGCTTAGTTGAATCCCCACTGTTGCATAAAAATTGCCAGGCATGATGATGGTGCATGCACACCTGTAATTCCAGCACTTGGGAAGTTAAAGGAGGAGAATTACTGTGAATTCAAGGCTGGCCCAGATTAGAGAGCATGACCCTGCCTCAGGACCCTCCCCACCCCCCAAAAAAAAATGTGGATCTCACTTAAACCTAGGAGCGAACAAGTTAGTTGACAGGGTTGGGTTGTTGTTTCTGTGGCACATACATTCCCAACTGGTCCTGGTGTTTATGTTTGGCCATGTCTAGCGGGGATTGCAGATTGAGGTTAACACTGTATTTCTCCTGGGAGAGGTCTTGAGAGCTGAAATACATTTTTGAACTGTGTTTCCATTTCAGTGTAGACTTTAGGCCAAATCCCACCAATCACACCTGTCCTTCCTAGGAGGGGCGGATTGTGGATGAGGCAGTTTTTGCCTTTTTTCCCCAAAGAAGAGATTATCATCTTAAAAAAGGATCATCTTCTAAGAGGCGAGTTCAAATGTAGATGAAATAATAACACTCCTTAGCATCTCCACTCCCCCTTTCATCTAGAGAGCTCAAAGTACTTGGCAAACATTAATTAATTCTCAAAACAGCCTTGCGAGATGAGAAAAGGGTATTATCTTTATAATAATATATAAATACTGGCTGGTTCATGAAAGCAGCCACTTAAAAGGGACAATTCTGCAGGATCAGTTTCACAACCAGTCTTCTCACCTGGTCTAGACTTAAAACTTTTGGGTAACACATTTGAGGGTGCCAAGTTTCCTAATAACATGATACCCTAGAGGGAACGCAACCTCCCTTTCAAAATGGTTTCTTCAGTGGTTTGAGGCAGTCTTATCTATTTGGAAGAAATTTCAATGTTAAAAAATATAAATGATGGCTTATTCCATCTGAATGACGTTGGTCTTTACACATGAAAGAGCTCTAAATGGTCTGAGTGTGTAAAGTTTAATAACAAGGATACAGGATCCTATTTCAAATGCATGTAGATGTGAAAGGAGGGGAGGTATTTTCAGGGGGTCATAAGGTCTTCTGTCATCATTTCAAATTTGAGCATATTGAAAATCAGAGTTTCATGACTTGTATAAGTGGGTAACATCAGCGTTCCTATGAAAGACAGTGAGCTAGTGAAAGTTGAGCAAGACTGGAATAAACTGGCTCTTGGATTCAGTGCTCAGAAAGGTGGTCTATTTTTACTTTGGATCCCTTCCTCCCTTGGTGTCTTGCAAGGTCACCTCCCTTTGCAGATAGGCATTCTACTTCCTAGTTTCTCCACTAAGGGCCAAGCAAATGCCCTCAGTCCCCCTAGATGGCTCCCTTCCATCAGAAGTTCCTTTCCACCAGTGCCCCCCTCCACAGGGGCATTGCTCCTCTATGAAGATTTCACTGACTTTTTGATCCAACCATTCATCTTTGGGTTAGTAGAAATTACACGTTTCCTATTTCTTTAATCTCATGCCACTTCTAGAACTATCTTGCATCCAGGAAGTGGCCAATAAACACTAATTCAGAATTTGCTTTGTTCTGTTGAAACGTAGAAATGTCCCTCAGACTCAAGCCAGAACCATTGTTTTATATTCTCTTGGTTACAGAAATCCTTTATGCTAAAATTTAATATCTTTTGCTCAGAGTTTTCTACCTATTGATCCCAGAGAGTGAAATTTTTTTTTTGACCATGTGAAAAGCCATATATACCACTTAAGGGTGCCATATCTCTCTGCTAAGTTTATCTGCTTGCCTCTGCCAATGGCTTTGCTTAGTGGCCTCACGAGAGCAGAACCTGGTTCGGGTCTCATAACTTTGGTTGAGCTGATGGTCTCCAATCTCCAAAGTGGAATAAACTGGATTCCAGCGCTGTGTTTGTGTTGGCCCTCCATGTCTCTTTATGGAGAAAATGGTCCAAATAAAGTGCTTCCTCTGAGTATTTTGACAGGAAGCTCTACTAATATGCTTTCCTCTTGTTGTGTGCCGTTGTTTAAATATTTTCAGTACAATGACATATTTATTAATCCACTACTCTCTGCATGGGGCGTGAAATGATTGGTTCTTCTGCAAAGCCCTCTTAGAAAAGGTGGTTTCTCCAGTGAGAGTTAATAATATTACCACGATTCATGTAAAAAATGCTGAGACAATCTCTTAAAAATGGAACACATTTATCTAAAACAGCTGGTAAAGAAAGCAGGCGGGCCCAGCCAGAGGCAGCAGGGCCAGAGGTCAGGGTTAACACCGATCTCGGTGGAACTTTGAAGCTGACGTTTTACAGATTATATGTGTCTCGGTGCACAGTGGGCAAGGCATATAAATTGGACTTAGAGGCCCCTATTTGTTCTCTGCATTTTTATGAGCCCACAGAGCTCCTCTTTGAAGCAGCTATACGTAGAAAATAAAAACTCATTTTAATGTTGTGGAACTATTTACAATAAATCACATTTACATCCTGGCCTTGCCTAAGTGTAAGCTCTCTCTGTCTCTGTGTGACTCTCATGCACACACACACACACACACACACACACACACACACACACACACTCTCTCTCTCTCTCTCTCTCTCTCTCATGGGGTCTATTTTCTACTCTGGGTAGCTTATTTTTTTTATCTTTATGGTATGCTAAGGCCAATGTCCTCTTTCCTTCTTTCTCCTTGCTCTGACCTAGGAGCCCAACCAGGGAGCCTGCTGTCCTCAGTGTGGCAAGGACACTTTTTGTAAGTCATGTGAGGTGATTCAGCCAGAATGAGCTACTCTTTTCCCCAAGGAAAATCCCCTGATACCATAAAATGCTTGCTGTAGCATGGCCCTTCTGCACTGGAAGAAAGCATCTGATTTCAAAGAGATTAAGTTCCACTCTGGAACTAATTATATCATTCGTTTTATGGATTTCTTTTCTTTTCTTTTTTTAAATTGCTAGGTGTTTTAACTGGAGAAGGCTGGCGACCCAGAGAGAAAACGGGTCCTGGCAGAAATTCTGCCATGGGCACTTCAGCCACCTAATTAATTTTCAATAAAAGCTCACAATAGTTAATTTGCTCTGGACTCAATGTAAATCAAACTGAGACAAATAGGTTAAAATTAGAAATGCGTGATGGAAACCATGTTTATGGCCAAAATTACCTTTCACCCTGGAAATAAGACAGATTGACAGGGAAAGAAAATGAGACCACACAGGGTTTTGTTCAAATCAAATAGATGTTTAAATGAATTAAAGACTTTATGAAGGGGCAAAACTGGCTCCCCTCCCCCAAATTATCTGGGATCTATAAAATAATGTTATTCTCACATAAAAATATAGTTCAGAAAAAAGGCTACCTTTTAAAAAATCACAGAATTAACACATTGCCCCCATTATACAAAGTTGCCTGGTACCTCCTCCGTTTTTTTCCTCGGGCTTAACGTAGTGCAGGGTATAATAATAAAAATACTATAAAGTTATTAAGTTCCCAGGTCTGAATTGGCAGACACACCGACCAGCACCACATTGCTTCAGCCCTACGTTTCAGAACTCTACTTTCCAACATCAAATAACCATTTTTACTTTTATGAGAACACAGACATAGGTTTCTTATGATTTTATAATGATACTTCAATCCTCCAATTAAAATACCCAGACAATATAGGTATCTTTGGCTCGGTCCATTGGACAAATATTATTACTAAGCTTCCATCCAGGACTTTATATTTGTGAAATATCTTGTGGGCTTTAATCATTTTAAATTGCCTAACCTTGCCCATTTTCTCCATGCCTTTTGGTTACTGGTCGGGCAACCATTTCATTTGAACCCACAAAGTACTCGTGTGACGTGAGGTGAGCGGTGAACGTGGGTAATTTTTCTAACACATTGGAATGTTACTCTCAGCGACCATTCACTCTTTCCCTGTCCTTTGCTGAACATGGCAATTTAAATTGTCCCTGGATTCTATTTTGATTTCACTTTTGCCAAGTTCGTGAAGTAAATTCCTCTTTCCCTCTCAATCTGGCTTCTCTTCCTGCCCCAAAGGAATGACGTTGTCGCCGTAATGTCTTCTAATGCACTATAAACGCCGTGTGATGAATTGGAGGCAGGTTGGTTTCTTCTGAGTGGGAGTCCATTATCCTGTCACGGGGTTCCTTTCCTGTAACTTAATTTTTATTGTAACAAATGACTAAGTACCAAAAAAATGAAACAATGTGATGGGCTGATCTAAAGTGGCCTTCCTCTGACGGTAAGTGGAGCCGAGTGACAATTGTTTGCAGCTGGCTTCCACTGGGCCCTCTGCTGACATTCACGACCCAAATTGGAGTTATCAAAAGCCATTTTCTGGGTATTTATGGAAGATCTTCACTCACATTGACTGACTAACGATAGTTATATGTATAAAGTGCTTTGCAAAAGAGGTGACATTACGAACAAGAGTGGAAGAGACAGATTCACAAACTTCACTGTGCAGTAGAATTACCTGGAGATCTTGGTACACCGAGAGGCACAGGCACAGCCTCCGTTCCTATCAAAGGACCCTCTTACGCCAGCATCTCTGCTAATTCTGGGGAAGGAATCATTCAGGTGATGTTGGGAGACACGTTTGTGGTCAATCGATCTTTGAAATTGATGTCTACCCTATATTTTACACAGAGGCATTTGTGTGTATCTGTGATTGAATTTCTAACTAGGAAATTAAGGTATTTCTCCCAAATCAAAGATCTAAATTGAATGTGATCTGTTCAGCATTGATCTTTTTCCTGTTATTTATTTATAGGTTAGTAATCATCAACATGTCTAGAAGATTAAAATCATTCTTCTATAATAGATAAGCAAATATTAATCTGGAATCCATAAATCCAATAAATTTGGTACACAAGTGACTGGAGCCCTTCTTTATTTTGGAAGAATCATGGATTTCGCCATATAGAAACATACCTGTGAATTCTCATAGTGGCATTTTCTGACCTTCAGTTTGAGTTATTTCATTAAAAAACACAGCAAAATTTATCAATCCATATAATCTATTAGAATGTCAAAGATTGCTTGTTTTTAAAATGCATGCCCAATTTGTTTGTTTGTTGGTTTGCTTAGACAGGGTCTCCCACTGTAGTTCAGGTTGGTCCTGAACTCACTATGGCGCCCAGACTGGCCTCAAATTCATGGCAATCCTCCTGCCTCAACCTCCAGAATCCTGGGATCACAGGTATGCACCACCATACCCAGAGTATTTGGTATTGGGAAATCAAGCCCAGGGCCTTGCATTTGCTGGGCATGTACCATAACCACTGAGATATACCCTGTCATGGTTTGGGTGTGGAGTGTCCCCGAAAAGCCTCTGGTACTTATGAATACTGTGTAATGTTGGGAAGTGGGGCCTGGCTGGGAGAGGCTGATGCTTGGGGTAGACCTGAAGGGCCATTTGCTGGTCTGCATTTCCTCTCAGACTTCTCTTTTGCCACCATGCTGCCATGAGGATTTCTGTCTCTGGGGCTCCGGCTCTGGCCAGACCCAGCTCCAGCCTTGCCATGCGATTCCATCATTTTCCAGCTACTCAACCGTGAATGGACTGAGACCTTCTGAAACTGTGAGCTAAAATAAATCTTTCCTTTCTAAAGTTGTGGGTAGCAGGTATTTTGTCCCAGCAACAAAAAAGTGAGACACCCCCGAGACCTCACTTCGTTTAAAGGGCTGGGTGAGAGTGGTAGGTGGGGAAAAAGGCGAAATAATACATTTCTGTGTAAAAGCACAAATCCTTTAATCCATTGATTTTCACAGAATGATACCTTTTAGGGTAATTGCTGTTAATGGTGTTAATGGTTACAAAGTAATGGAAGACACATGAAAGAAATAGAAGATTTTTCAGGCTACACTCAAGCAGCTTCTTGGTAGGAAGACAAGATGTCCTTCAAGCATCTCCTCCTCCGTGTATTTCATTCTAACCACAACCCACAGGTGTTAAAGGGGTTAATGAGTTCTCAACTCATTGTCAACTAATTATCTTTAAGTTGTTGTCATCACATTCTAATTGTCACGCTTCTGCCCGCTCCACACCAGGGCTAGGGAGTTGTGCATAATCCTAATTGGTTCCAAAAAACAAAACCCAGTAACAACCTAAGATGGCTCAGCTGGCAGTTGATGAGTTGTTTAACCGAAACCACCACTGCTGTCACCAGCACACACATGCATATGAATGCACACACTTGCATTCGGAGAGCTTTTAGAAACTTTCATCTTTTTAAGAGGCAAGGGAAAGAAATCCATAAAGTGGCAGCCTGGCAGCAGCATGGGTGGCTGGGCTGTATGAGAAACAGATGTATGCTCTTAGGGACCTGGGCAGGCATTTCTCTTTACAACCAAATGAACCAGCCAATGGAAGATGGCGAATGTCCTTACCATGGGTCACACACCCACTCCCTCTCCCCCAAATTATTCAGGCTGGAAGTTGAGTCCAGGAGCAGAAAGGGGCATCCAGTTGGGCAAAGAGAATATGATGTAGGTTCATACTTCAACCAAGTAGTATTCTGTAAAAGGATTCAGTTGTGGTTTGAATCAGCAGGGGAGTGCTTTCTCTCTGTTCTGGTTTTGTACATTCTATCAGACAAGTCTAAATTCATCTGTTGCCATTGACATCCATATTTTTTTAAAAAATTATTTTCCCTGGGTCTAAGAATCCTTTTTGAGTTGGTGTAAGCACAGACTGACAAATGGATCCTTGGTGTGTTTCCTTAAATGGAGTTAGAGGTTTCAGAGCTGAGGATTTGGGATGATTTGACCTCTTTGTTAAACTAGTCGTTTCTTGCAAAGATAAGCAGGTATCTTCCTTACAACTTGGCGATCCACACCAGGTATTACTCAGGAGGAATTCTAAGGACTGTTCATATGAGCAATCATATGAGAATACTTGTGGCAGCATTGCTCACAGTAGCCTTGAACTGGGAACAACCCAAACGTAGTGCCGCAGGAGAAAGGAATGGTCTGATTGGATATTCACGTGTCAAAATACTATTCAGCTGTTAAAAAAAAAACAACAATGTGGGAGAAACTCAGAATCATTAAGTTCTTCTAAGGAAGCTGATATAAAATGAATACATGCATTATAATTCATTTGTATGACACGTATGGCTGGGTGAAACTTATCTACACTGAGAAACCTGCTTCTGGCAGGGAGTAACTGACTATGAAAGGCAAAAAGGAACTTCTGTGGATGAGAGATGTATTCTGCATCTTTTTCTGAATGATGATGATTTTTATGAATGAATCTGACAAAATGCATCCAGCTGAGCCCCTAAGATTGGTGCATGGTGTTGTATATAAATCAAGTTTAAAAAAAAGATTTGGGGAACACAGATGAGATGATGCAACTGGGCTTTAAAAAAAGAAAGTCAAAAATAGAGGAAATGAGGGAAACTGATGCTGTTAGGGTAAATTAAACTACGGAGGTGAATATGCTCAGATGTCTGTAGACATGCCTACCAAGTGCCTATTAAGAACCTAACACTGTAGTAGTCACTTTATTGTATGTTATTTCATTTAATCATTCCTCAGTGCCCAGAAGTGGATTAATCACCTTCCTTGGTTCATGCATGACTTCCTGTTTTTATTTCATAATACCTGCTTCCAAGTCCCCCACCCAAACACAAACACCTCCACCGTGACCTATTATCTCACTCTTTGACCCTAGCCCCTTCATATCTCTCATCCTCCCACCTTCCTCCCCAATCATTATCCTAAGCCCTGTGTTTACCACTCCTTTCCTTTAAAAAAAAATATGGAATGCTTTTGCGTGTCATCCTTGTGCAGGGGTCATGCTGATCTTCTCTGTATCATTCCAATTTTAGTATATGTGCTGCCGAAGCAAGCACTCCTTTCCTTTTTACATTCAATTTTATTGCTACTCTTTGAACCCATAGAGAGTTTAATACTGTTTAAACTTTATGAACAAAATGTGTTATACATAATCTTTGGGGATGTACTTTTTTCCTGTAGCATATTGCTAAGAAGTGTCTAAATTATTGTGTAACCATGTTGTTTAATCTTTATTACAACTTGTGAAATAGATATTGTCCAAATTTATTGAAGATCAAGTTGGGGCTCAGAGACTTCCACCTTTCTTTGACTTTGCTCTTTTACGTTTTATGGTTTGGTTCTCTCATATAAGAGAAATCATGTGATAGTTAACCTGCTGTGCCTGATTCATTTCACTGAGCATGATGGTTTCAAGGCATTCATTTTCCTACAGATGATTCAAATTTATCTTTCTTTATGGCAGAGTCATATTCCATCGTGTAAGTATACTACACCTTTTTCATCCTTTCATCTGTACATGGACACATTGGCTGCTTCCAAGATTTACCTATTACAAGTTGAGCTGCCATGAACATGGATATGCATGTGTCACTGCTGGGTGGTGACTTTCACTCTTTTAGGAAGATACCCGAAAGAGATAAGGGTATCTGGGTTAAATGGGATATGTAATTTCGGTTTTTTGAGGAATCTTTCTACTGTTTCCCATAATGGTTGTACCAGCTTACGGTCCTACTAACAATGTAGGGTTCCTTCTTCACAACCTCAACAGCATTCATTGTTTTGTGAATTCTTGATACCAGCCATTCTTACTAGAGTGAGATGGAATGTTATTCTTGTTTTAATTTGCATTTCTCCAATGGTTAAAGATGCTGAGCATTTTCCATGTATTTATTGTTCAGTCAGACTTCTTCAAGAACTGTCTGTTCTGGGTTGGAGGAACAGCACAGTGGCTAAAGTGCTTGCCAAGCAAACACGAGGCCCTGAGTTCCATTCTTCAGCACCACGTAAATGTGGGCATGGTAGCTCACACCTGTAATCCCAGCATTCCTACATAGTGAGTTCAGGACCAGCCTGAGCTACAGAGCAAGAGCTTATCTTAAAAAAAAAGAATGTTTATTCATTTCAGTTGTTCATTTTTTATTGGGATTTTTGTTTTAGGAGTCTGTTTTTTTTTTTTTTTTTCAGTGCTTTGTATATTCTAGATACTAGCCCTCTATCCAAGGAGAAGCTGGAAAGATTATTTTCCTCTTCAGTCAGTCCTTTCTTTGTTCTTTTGACTTTGCTGTCCTGCTAAGGAAGTTTATATGCAAACACAAGGACCCCAGATTTCAGAATACAAAAAATGGCCAAAATACAGAGAACAGTTCCCAGTTCGTGCACTCATTCATAGGTCACTATCATGTGGTAGAAACTATGAATGGGTGCATACTACTTTAAGAGTGTAGCCCTCTAACAATCTGACAGTGCAATTAAGGTAGATAGGCCTGATGGCACAGACTTGGAGTTCTAGCACTCTGGGAGGCTGAGGCAGGAGGATTGCAAGGTTGAGTCCAGCCTGGGCAGTTTAGTCACTTAGGAAGACCTTGTTTCAAAGCCAAAAATAAACATGGACTGGAAAGGTAGCTCAGTGTGTGATGACTATAATTCAAGGCCCTGGGCTTGATATTCAACACAAGCGTAGACACACACACACACACACACACACACACACGCACGCACACACACACACACACACACACACACACACACAGAGAGAGAGAGAGAGAGAGAGAGAGAGAGAGAGAGAGAGAGAGAGAGAAAAAATACCAAAAAGGGATATCTTAGGAAAAGCATTTGAAGGCAAAATAGTGTACTAGTGTGTTTGTGCACACTGGAGAATGTCTCAGCACAGTACCCTTATTTAACTTAATCTCATATGCTAAAAGGGCAAATGTTTAGCCAAGGCCTTGCTTGGCACCTTATAACTGTATACCAGAGGCCGTGGAAACTGGATCACCCTCTCAAGATGCCATTACGGCCAAGCAAAATCTCATTAAAAATCAATTCCTCAGGTCCATAAAGCCAGTTTATTTTATCTTCCCAGAGCGCCTGCTGCTCGCAGTTACACAGTGCTATTGTGTGGCAGTCTTGTCTGTTAAGAACATTGCACAAAACAGCTATTTAAAGATTTCTCATTTTTATGTTAAACTTTATAATTTTACAGTAGTTTAAGTTTACAGGGTTTGGTTTGAAAGCCTTGGGTATCTTGTTACATGCATTAGAAGTAGCATTGGCAGGTCTAGAGTCCTGCTAATCAAATATTTGCCTCTATAAACTAGATGTTTGTCTGGTGTAAGCGTGCAGATGGAATTGAGGAGCAGGGGTTCCAGGACTAAGTGTCTGCTTCAGCGGGTTTCAGCACATTGCCGCTGCCACTGTTGCTGGGCTGTGCTCAGTCTTCACTAGGAACAAGATTTAAAAAAAAATCAGGCAGAAAATTGCCCTTTGTGGTGACTTTAACTTAAGTATCTCTAAATTACCTAGAAATCAGTATGTATTGGCTAAATTTTATAAATGGGGAGTTGAAAGCACATAGAGATTTGGTGACCTGCACAGGCCACACCCTGGTGGGACAACAGAGGCTGGAGAAATCGGAGAGGCAACCTCATCTGGAATCAGTTAAGTCTCTTGACCTCCTCCAGTGGGCTTAGGGACTGCCTGATTTCAAAGATCAGTGACCTTTTGGAGTAGTGCCTGGTGATGAAACACATGGGCTTGAATTCCTTACATTTGGGCTGTTAGGATTTGTGATAAAGGCTCTGTTTGTATTTTGGACAAGTCTGTGTTGTTCGTGAAGACAGTAGGAAGGGATGGGGTGGGATAGGTTAGGGCTGGGTGGAGTGGGAAAGGTGACATCATCACGGGCACTCCGTGCTCTATCCCTACCACATGTGTGGAGTAGCTTACGTATGTCATTAAAATTACTTTTGAAAAAGCCAGATATGGTGATGTACACCTGTCATTCCAGCTACTCGGGAGGCTGAAACAGAAGCATCTAGAGTTCAAGGCCAGCCTAAGCAAGTCCCTGTCTCAAAATTTAAAAAGGCATCAGGCATGTAGTTCAATGGTAGAGCACCCCTAGGTTTTTTAAATTATTATTATTCCTAGTACTTAAAAAGTGGGAAGTTGACTTTGATATGGATTGACATGGGAAGGAATTAAGTCCAACACAAACCTCAGTATAACCTTTTTGGAATTCTCAGTGGAAAATAACAGAGCTATCCTCCCTTATAAATTACAGAGCTACCCTCCATTATAAATTCCTCTTTGAATTTCCACAACTTCATTTCTTTTCAGGAAACCACCCCTGGAGCACCATTCCCCACGACGCCTGATGTGGAGTCTCCGTCTACAGGATGGCTGTCTGGGCTATAGCACATGTCAGAGGAATTTGCTCAGATATTTGTTCTGCACACTTGCTGTCCTTCACAGACACCCATAAGTGTGTTAAGGGCTCTGAAAAGTTCTGCACAGGAGAAACATTATTTTGTTTCACTACAGACTTTCCCCACAGTGCAACAGAACAACTACATACAGCATGTCACAGAAACAGAATTCATCTGTAGAAAACAAGTCTGGCAAATGAGCAATCCTTCAACATTAAGAAAAACTATTCACCCAGTCTACTAGAAAGGCTTCCTTCGAAATCCTAAATCACAGAACTCTACTACTGGGGGGAATCCGGGTGTTTAATCCAAACTTTAAGAAAGGAAGAAGCATGGAACATGTAATAACTTATCTAGGTCACACGGTCAGATAGTGGCAGAATGGCAGATGGTAGACCCTCTCTCAGGATTGCCACCTCCCAAGATAGTCCGTGTCCCTGGGGCTGGACGAATGGCTCAGCAGTTAAAGCAATTGCCTAACAACACTATGTCAAGCACTAAGTACCCAAGTTGGATTCCCCAGCACCACATAAGCCAGGCATGGTGGTGCACACCTGTAATCCCAGCACTTGGAAGGCTGAGGCAGGAGGATTGCCGTGAGTTCAAGGCCAGCAAGACCCTTTCTAAAAGAGAGAGAGAGAGAGAGGGAGGGAGGGAGGGGGAGAGAGAGAGAGAGAGAGAGAGAGAGAGAGAAAGAAAGAAAGAAAGAAAAGATAGTCTGCCTCCGATGGAGAGACGCTTCAAGAGGAGGAGGAGGTTTGGAGAGCACCAAAGCTTTGGGGAAGGTCCAGATCCAGGAAGTACTCGGTGACAAACAGGCCCTACTGCATATAGAGCAGATGCAGAACCAGCATGGAGAACCAGGGCCGTACCTTGCCGGGACACCCAGGGAGAGTCCTTCCTGAGCCTGTGGACTCAGTGGCTTGACTCAGCTCTGAAACACAGATCCAGAGCAAACACATAGAAAAACTTGCTTTATGAAGGGCCAAAGAAAGAATCGTCTCACCAGAATTAGAAATGACTGTATGCCTGGGTCATTTACAAACCTGCTACTCACCTTATTTGAATGTGTTTTAAGTACCAGTAAGGTGTAAGATTGGTTCAAAAGCCTGTACCTCTCAAGAAAACAAAAACAAACAAAAACTCGATTCCCAGAGTTTAGCAAGAGGTAAGGAGGTGGGGATGGGAGGTGGAGAGAGAGAAACAATTTTTATCAGAAAAATAAAAACTTGATTCCTTGGTCAGGGTGGAGGGAGGGCATAGAAGAGCCTCAGGGGCTTTGTTTGGATCTGTCCCCTGGCACTGCCTTATCACAGGCCGCTTTCCATTCGTGGATAAGACGCCAGCTGAGGGGGGAGCAGAACCGGCTCAGTCTGTGCTCTGACACATTTACAATAATGGAAGACATCTTTTCCCTACAACTTTGAAAAACATGAAAGCAGATATTGGCTCTGAGTATGTCTGATAGGCTAACTCTACTTCCTGTCAACAGAAATAACTCTGATTTATATTTGGTCACGAACTTCACACAGTCTGGAGCGGCTCCTATGGAGAGCGCGCGGAGAGAGGCGATGCTCAGGGCCGTGATGCAAGCCTCTGCGGCACAACTTGCCGGCCCAAAGCAGGCCTTGGGGACCGAGGACGATGCTTCCATATTGTCACTCAGCTGACACTCTAGCCCTTGGCACAGTCTTCCAGCGAGGACCCTTCAGACGAGTCCCGGGGTGGCTTTGATCTCAGAGCCCCACCTGCTCCCTCAGCAGCCGGTGGCCGCTTGGCTCGTGTCCAGTGAATCCAGTGAGGCGCTGGCGGCTGAGCCAGGCTGGCCTCTGGCACATTATTTTATTCTTCTAATATTCAGGGACATCAGAGGAGTGAGGGGATTTTTGCAAAATTCTGTTTCTTCTCAAAATTGATCGATGGTCCAGGTGGTACAAATGGAGTGAATACGGCCTTTCAGTTGGTGCCATCTGGTTTTGAATTCAGCAGTATTCTTTCCACTGGCCTGTTACGATGCTATATAACTCATTACGTTTAGGATGCCATCAATCATAAGATATGCCTTCAGTTTATGTGTCGCTAAGAAAGAAAAAGGGCTGCCTGATCATTTCTTACTTTTAGATGGTTGTACTTCGTTCTTATTAAGAGGCCCTTAACTTTATTTATAATAGATTTTTTATGTAGCATGCTGTGCAGACAGGGAAAAGGAACTATAGGTAAAATAAATCAGGAAGGTTTTCCAAGAACTTCTCCCACTCTGAGTCCCACTTTCCTGGATCTCTTTAGGGGCAGAGTCTACCACGTTATTTGATTGAACACAATGCAGTGTTTTGCCCTCAAACATGTCAACAGAGCACACTGATGGCTATATTGTGACAGCCACCTGACTGGCAGTGAGTACAAGTGGCCATGGGCTACGTGAAGCCAAGAATTTTGAGAAATGCCCTGGATGTATATGGGAGAAAAAAAATCTCCATCTTACAGTGGCTGAGATAGATATGATTTGTTTTGGAATCAAAGCATGCTACCTGATTCGCTTGTACAAGCTCTTTAAAATTATTCACACCTGAAGCATTGACTTAGCCAGAGTGATCACTGCTGTGTCGGCAGTTCTAGGGCCCTTGGTGAACTAACTTATTTTGCTTCTGGGAGTTACAGACTTTTGTTCTGAAAGAAATGACTAGTGACAGGGCTACCAGTCCATCAAGCTGTAAGACAATTTTATTGAGTCCCTGGGTAAAGCACTTGCCAATATTTATCAGTTTTTTATTTTTAAAAATGCAGCTTCTAATATTAAATATCCTCTTTGTGTTGTTTAGCAAGGTAGTCTGTGAACAGCAGCAGTGTTTTATATTTTTTGTGCCTATGCCTGTGACGAGTTAGGTGATCTGTACTGTTTCAACATTAGAATCATTGTACTATATTGTTATGTTTTCAGGGAAAACACTGAACTGTTTTCCAAAGAATGACAGATTTTTTTTTAAAGACTTGATTCCAGAACTAACATAACCTATGAAAAAGACTTCAGAGGAAAAAAAAATCCAACATTGGTAATAACCACTAGGATTACCTTGAAGAAAAGATCACGTATGAGTTAAGGAAAAATTAAAAAGAAGCATGTTCGTTTCTTTTTTGGTCAGTTAATGTGAATATTTAAAAACTCAAAGAATTATTATCCAATTTGTACCCATTCTTATTTTGTTTACTGTCAGGAATTTTTATTTTAAGGTTAATATTTCACGCTTACATACCCAATCTCCTAAGAGCAAAATAGGTTTTTAACCCACTCACGTTACCTCTCAGGAAATGCTGGTAATTCTACTTTTTTCCAGCAGAGGGCAGTAGTGTACATTTTTAGAACCGGTGTCGAGACACTGTAGACTGTTTTCCGTGTCTGCAGGCAAGCTCTGGGCACAGTCCTCGGCAGGGCCAGCGAAGCTACCGCGAAATGTCTTCAGGGGACCAGGTGACAGAATTTAAACCTTCCTTCCCAATTTTGTGGAATGTCCTTCTGTAGCTCTGGGGTGTGACGTGCAAAGGAGTTGTATTTCTTCTCGCTTTCTGCTGTGATGGAAGACACAGAGGAGGAGCCTTGGAGGGATTGGTCCTGTGGTCGAATCTCTAAGGCGAGAGCCACCAGGTGCACTAGAATTTCAAGGGATTGACCCCCAGAGGTGCCAGTTGAATGTGAACTTTCTATTCAAATGGAGTGCATTGGACAGTAGTGGTCCAGCTACTCTTTATTTTTACTATTCAATTAGAAAAATATATTAAATTTTAAAAAGATGTTTTCCAAGCTTCTTAACAAGGTCACAGACGCTTAAGAATGAGCTCTGTTTAGTGGCGCACTCTTGTGATCCTAGCATTTGGGAGGCTGAGGCAGGAAGATACCAAGTTCCAGCATGTTTTCGTGCGGGACGATTTCATATCAGCATTTTAACTGGATTTAATTTTTAAAAAATGAATTACATGTTTTTGCTAAAGCTCTCTCTATACTGTTCCTATTATCTATAAAAACATTTTCCCAGGAGCCACTGGGAAAGAACTCTGCAGTGAAAAGAAGTTTGTAAGCTCACCCGTGTGATCTTGCGGCCTTGCTTTGTTCCCGCCATTTTGAGGTGCCGGGAGTGTGGGAGGAGACCCGGTAGCTACTCCTGCCAGCCTCTCCCTC
The DNA here is from genome assembly GCA_004027205.1 of Ctenodactylus gundi. Taxonomy (NCBI): domain Eukaryota; kingdom Metazoa; phylum Chordata; class Mammalia; order Rodentia; family Ctenodactylidae; genus Ctenodactylus; species Ctenodactylus gundi. The sequence continues at coordinate 203,843 of PVKB01000220.1, read as the reverse complement.
TTGTTCCTTGGTCCCTTTCCACAGCTGCTTCGCTGGCTTAGGCAGACTGTGCAAAGTGCTCAACTTGTTTTCCAGAATCACAGGAACATTTAACATAACAAAATTTTATAGCTCCTGCCCAGCAACATATATTACTTTAAAAAAATAAAACTTCCCTTCCCTTATCATGCGTTATTCTTTTACACGGACAACTTTTCTGACGTATTGAAATAATATTCCATGGTTTGCTATGACTCGGAGGGTTATGGTCCTTCTGTGGCGGATCAGACTAAACATAATTCATTCATAGCTACTTAGTGCTCAGGGAAATAAACCCCTGAACTTAAATAACTATGGTGTGACCTCTGTAAAATATTATTTATGATTTTAAAACTACTATTATGTAGATATCAAGATGTGCCAAACGTTATAAACCAAACACCAGCCGGCCACTGGGACAAGCAGGATTCCATTTAGCTGGGCCTTCCTTTGTGGTATTTCCTACAATGCTATTTTTGTTTAAGTGGATTCTGGGGTAATTGCCCAGCAGTAGAGAACTATATTCATTTATTATAGAATACTGTGGTAAGTAAAAACCTCTCCTTTATAAAGAAGCGCCCCCAAATGCAAACATTCCATTAACACACTACAGTTTAATAGGAAAGGCACTGATTATCTTTGAGCTGAAAGTAACCATCCCACTATCAGTGGAGTAAGGGGACCCATCTGCTATTCATTTCTGCAAATTATTTTGTGGGGGAAACCCTGAATGCACCTTGAAGTTGTCCAGAGGGGAGTCTAGGGGTAGTGTTTCCATGCTGGGAAGTGTATAGGCACATTCCCAGCACGATTTATCCTAAAATTTTCAACTGTTTCCAGGGCCACTCTGCACCGCCTTTGTTTCCTGATTCATTTCCCGAGGGTTTGACTACATTCTAGGGATAACATGCTAAGGAGTAGTAAAATAATGGAACCACCAGTTTCCTAACTGTCCCTGAGCAAATGATTGAGTAGCCATAGAACTGCGACTCCGCAGATGGAGATGCATGAGCAAAGGATCAGTTTTCAGGCAGCGTGGTACAGGATCGGAAGCACCAAGGGGGAACTGCCCTTGAGGACCGGGCAGAAGAGGCACGGACGGCTTGCAGAGGGTGGCATGGGGATGGAAACCGTGAGCCAAGGCTTGGGAAAGGCGGTGGAGCAGTTTGGGTGCTGAGATGGGTGAGCTCGTCCAGCGAGAGCTCAGAGTTGGCGGGGTGTTGGGGGAATAACAAACGCACGGAGAGTCAGAGGACGGCAAAACCCAAAGGCTTTGCGTGTTGGCTAAGGACATTTGCCAGCCTCTTCCTCCTCGTCCCCAGGCACGGGGTCATGGTTAGGAGAAAAAAAGAATTAAGTCCAGAATAAACAGCTGCGAGATCAGAAGGACGAGTCCACAATGGCCTCTGGGAACCGTGAGGATCCAGCAGCTGCTCAGACTAGAAGGTGGAGGCGCGGGACCGGGAACCAAGAAGGCAAGGCCAGTCCAGCATGGAGGACAAAGAACAAACGGCCGGAGGACGCAATGCCAATCGGAGATCGCCGTAGAGCAGCTGGCGGGGAAGACCCAGCTCTGCCACAGGCTGGCCTGCCTTCCTCCTCCCTCCCTCTCTGTTCTCCCCAGCGGTTTGTTGGTTGGCGGCGTCCACACCCAGGATGGGCCTCCTTCCCTCTGCTAGCTGGTCTACCTGTCGGTCACCCACAGGCATTCCTGAAACCTAACCCGAGTGCGTGTCACACAGTACTTAGAAGTGATCGGTTTTAAGCTGAGGGACATCATGATGAGATTTGTGTTTCGGGTAGCTCATTGTGGCTATGGTGGCAGAAACCACTGGAGCTCAGTTAGGAGGCTCCACCAACTTGCAGGTGAGAAACAACCACCTCCTGGGTCGGATGGTGACGAAGAAGGCCCCGACTATACTCTTGGGATATGGAAGCACCAGCGCCTGGCACCAAATGCCCAGGAAACAACTGGAGGAGTGAAACATGCAGTTCGGATTTTTGGCTGTGGTCACTGAGGGAATGAAGGAGTCATTTTAAGTATCTGAGACTCTACCTTAAAGGACAGGTTCAAAGGAGAGGCCAGAACACAGATGCCTGGCAGACATTCACAAATCTGGTCACATCTAAGCACAGGCTCCTGAACTTCTTAGGTAGTCCAGGCTGGCCTTGAACTCATAGCAATCCTCCTGCCTCAGCTTCTTCAGTGCTGGGATTACAGGTGTGTACCACCAAGACATGTGCTTCTACCTTGTCAATCTTGATGATTTTCTAAAAGTTCGTGCATTGTGATGGGTAAGATTAATGAGACCACATACTATTAAGCACTTTGGGCTTTCAGAACAAAAGCTTTTGGGAAGAACAAGGCACCATTATTAATGATGTATCATTTCCAGTTTTCATCAGTAACGTGAGGTTTCATCCATTTTAATGCAAACATAGTTAAGAGCTCGATGAGGAAGGAAAGGCCGTAGCTAAGGTTTTGACAGTAATAACTTTTGCTTCTAAGGAAAAATAAAATTACACTCAAATTCATCAAGAGACAAGCTGAGGGGTTCAGGAGGCGAGGGCAAGCCACCATCCACTCCCTAAGCTTCTCCAGGGGCCTGCTGTCACCAAGTCCACTGGCAAGCCCTGCTGTCTATGCCGGGGCTTCCTGTACTGCAGATACATCCCTTACCTCTGGGCCCTGCTGGACTAGAACACTTCCTGCATCTCTTTTATACTTCTCCTAACGCTCCATAAACCGTAAGCAATTTGTGTTGGAGTTCATTAAATATAGAAATGATGGTATGCACTAGTACAGGGTCCCCAGACCCAGGGCCATAGGCCAGTGCGGTCCCTGGCCTGGCCTCAGAAGGACCCTGCTGGGACAGGAGGTGAGCAGAGGGGAAACCTTCACTCCCCGTCAGCACGCTCCCATTAGGTTCTAACGCTGCTCATCTGACAGGAGGCAGGGCTTTGCTCCTCCTCAGTCCTGGGAGAACGGTCTTCACCTAAACTGGTCCCTACTGTCAAAAAGTTTGGGACCACTGCAGGGCCCCACTTGTCGTGAGCACCACAAAGAAGAGCAATCTGAAAATAAGGTGGCAACATGGGGAAGTGCCCTCCCCAGCACCCAGTAAATACTATGATCAGATTTGTGGAGAATGTCTTTAGACAAACTACCAACAACCAGAGAATCACTAGAAAGTTCTACAAAATCTTCATAAAGTGCTGCTCTCATTATAAAATCTCTTTGGGACCTTATTGTGTTTTAGTCAGATTTTCTAAAGCCTTTTTAATAACCCTAAAATGACTCTTTTTGTTGGAAGAGAAACTCTCCTAGAGAGGGGGAAATATGTTTTTAACTTGCCACCTAAGATCAGTGAGCTCTACTGTACAGACAGAAAAAAAAAAATCTGGGATGCAAAGAAATGTTCAGTTGAAAGTAAAGACATTAGACTATTGTTCCTGTAACTGACGACCACTTGCATTCAAGGCGGTCTAATCAACTGGTTGGTCGACAGCATGTTGATAGTACCAGCAACTGTACTGTGTGACATTACTCATGCTTGCTGAGCTCCCCACTGACAGGAGAGGGCGACAAGCAGAAAACAGCAGGAAGGCTGTAGGTAGGCCCTATACCGTCATGTTTGCTCTAGCGAAAATTCCAGCCTATTGGCCAGTCTTTGATTTTTAACAACTGAACAGTCAGCAATTTGTCGATTGGATTGTGGAGACCGGTCTTCCTTGTTCTATGACTCTCTTTTGAGAGCTCTCACTGACTGGGCTATTTTTTCTTTCATTTATGCTTTTATCTTACAAGGTGCGTCAAAGCTCACTTGCACTCCTAGTGTGTTCAACTGTGTGGTTCTTGTCCACCTCAACCTCAGAAGACACACCTTTAGGTAGGGAACCTGTCCTGGGCAGCAACATGGGAATTCAATCTCAACCAGAATTCCAAGATACTGGGCAAAATGGTACAAGGCACAGGGGTCACTGCAGGAAAATATTTCACATTTTCATTTTTTAAGCTTTTGCTGCTTTGTAGTCCCAAAGATCCCAAGATTAATTGCAGTTTACAATCTGAGTAAACTCAAACAGCTATGTTCGTATTTTCTAATGCTTTCAATACTAAAAATTAAAGAGCTTGCCATATTTATCAAACAATAAAGATCATCCAGTTCATATACACATTGATGTTGCTACAAGTTCAATAATAAAAAAACTGAGTTCACTTTGAACTTGAATCTGAAAGATGATTTTTCTCATTGCAATATATATCTGCTATTAACAAATGGGTAAAGAGGGTGGTATGTTTGCACCTTTAAGATCACAGTTCAGGAGAACTAAGCAAACATGACAACACAGTTAAAACAAACATGACCTTTATTCAGTCACATAGAAAACAGGGTGTGGAGCTATATTAAATTAATATAGTCAGAATATTAAGTTTCAAGGTCTGATTGAAAATTTTATAGCAAAAAGCTAATTATTTTAAAAATCAAAGCAAAATAATAGTTGCCCTCAAATACATGGTAAAAACAGAGTAAATTCTTATCCATTGTAGAGAAGGGCTGTGTTGGTGAGCTCAAATATTTCTAATAAAAAATCACTCAAAGTACATGTAATGTTTTCACAGGCCCAAATCACAATACTTGATTCGACAATAAAATTGTGTCACATTAAGAAGTTCAGAAGCCAACACATTAGAATATCTAGTTTTTCTTGGTGAACAAAACAATGGAACAGACTCTCTTAAGTCACAAATGTCTCAGAGGATCTCAGACAGACATCAATGCCAGGATGTCCATCTATCAGTTATTTTTCAATACCAAGAATAGAGTATAATAAAATCAATATCATTTAATATTTGATTACTAAAATGCTTCAAGATTCTGTACCGCCTTAATGAGAATATGGTAATAACCTGAAATAAGTGGTGGACAGCACACACAGAAGAATTGTGACACCCAGTAACCCTTTGTTTTCAGCAAGCAGACTGGTAAGTTGTCATTAAGAGGGTTAAAAGTTCTTTATGCCATAGAAATTTTTTAATATAAAAATATTCTCTTGCTTCTTATAATACCTTGATACATTCTGATTCCAGTCATTCAAAACCAGCTGAATGACTTCAATATCTCAAAAATTCAACAATCCTAAAATTCTAGTTTATATATGATTATATTCCTTCACATTCAATCGTGATTGTTAGAAACAAACATGTTTGAGAACGTAAATTAAGATCTTTTTTTACAGATCTAAGACAAAAAGACATGAATGAACCCCTTCCCTTTAAGTGTATTTTGCTTTTGTTTTAAATTCAGACATCCCAGAGGTCTGGACAAGCAGTAGCAGTCATAGACGTGACTTTAGGGAACTGTACTCCCACTAAGATTCCTTCCCGCTCCCTGATTGTGAGGTTAAAACCATTGTCCGTGAGGCATACATACTGGCCTGACCTTTTTATATTTCTACACAGCATACAGCAACTTTTTTAAATTCAACACTGAATGAATTGACACAAATCCTGCTGTGCGAATCGGTATGTCAACTAGTTTTCAGGAGGCAGCTTGGTTCCCCATTCACCGCGCACACTGCAACACGCGGGAAGATTCCTTTCTCCGGGCCGCTCACCCACGACAGGAGCAAGGTGAGGGGTGCCTGCCATCAGACGGCACACAGCAGGGAGACGCCAAAAGCACCTCGCCCGACTTGTGGCAAAAGGCAGGACGGGCGCGCAGAAGGCGGCCCTCACTCGTCGCCGTCGTCCTCGGTCGGGTCCTGGTAGCGGACGTAGACGACCAACATGACAAAGCCCACGAGGATGCAGAGGGAGCCCACGACCAGGTAGGCGATGCCCAGGAACGGGTTCTTGCCGCCCATCCACGAGATGTTGCTCAGGACGATGAGCTTGTGGCCGCCGAAGGCGCGCACCGGGTAGTTGTAGGTGATGTCCACGCGGTAGTTGCCGCGGGGCAGGCCGGCCGAGTAGTTGCCCTGGCGGATGCGCGCGTACAGCTTGCGGAAGGTGGGCAGCGCCGCCGTGCGCATCCACACCACGAAGTCCTGGTTGATGAAGCCGGTGTTGTTGGGGTCCGGGCTCAGCTCGTAGACCGGCCGGGGCCAGTTGGGCGGGCGCGCCGTGCCGCGGAAGGCCAGCGCCAGGCTGCCGTTCACCAGCGGCGGGTTGCGGAACTTCACGTGGTAGTCGGTCCACCAGGCGATGGCGGCGCGGTCGAGCGGCACCTCGACGTAGGGCCCGCCGCGGCGGCGCTGGTGCCACAGCGTGAAGGAGTCGTTGAAGAGGCTGTTGGCGATGGCGCCGCAGGGCGCGACGGGCAGGCCGGCCGCGCTGTACTGGTAGGGGGCGCACTCGTTGGCCGGGTGGCGCAGCGCGCCCTGCAGGCCGCTCAGCTGCGCGTCGTCGCGCGACACGCCATAGCGCCGGTTGTTCTGGTAGAAATTGGTGAGCTCGTAGTACAGGTAGACGGGGCCCGGGAAGAGCTCGGGCAGCGCGAAGTGCCAGGCGCAGGAGCAGCGGGGCGGCGGCGCGCGGCCCTGGCCCTCGGCGGCGCACGCCGCGCAGCTGCCGCCGGCCGCGTCGCCCGTGTAATCGTGCTCCAGCTCCTTGATGCCGTTGGAGGAGTAGAAGAGGCCGAGGCCCAGGCCGAGGAAGGCCAGGCCGGCGCAGAAGAAGAGCGGCAGCGCGATGCCGGCCGACAGCAGGGGCTGCCAGGCGGGCAGGCGCTGCTGCGTGAACGCCGTGTTGTCGGGCTGGTGCGCGCCCCGCGCCGCGGCGCTCCAGGTCATGGCGGCCGCCGGCCCCGCGGGCAGGGGGCGCCTCCCTCGGGGCGCCGGCCAAGCGCCGGGCGGCCGGTTCAGGTGAGTTGGGAAGGACCCCGCGCGGCGGGGCAGGAGTTCCGGGCGGAGCGGCGACCCGACACCTCGGTCGCGCCGCGCGCCAGGTGACCCGGCCGGCGCCGCCCCGCGCGCCCTCCCGCGTGCGCGGGGCGGGCCCTCACCTGCCGCCGGGCTCCGCTTCCCTCGTCCCGGAACCGGCTCCTCCCCCAGGTGAGTGGCGGCCGCGGGCTGGTCACACCTGCGCAGGTACCGCCTCTCCTCCTTCCTGCCCCGTGGACGGCCTCCCGGAGTCACCGGCGCCCCCGCTCTTCGGCCTCCGGGTGAGAGTTCCGGGACGGCTTGGTGACCGGCAGCCTGAGGATCGGTTGTTGTCTTTACTTAGGAGGACGCTCGGCTCTGTGTCCTTTGGTGTTTGTGGATTAAATATGCTCTCCCCCCCCCCCCCCCCAACCCCTTCAGCTTTCAGCTACAAATTATAGTGCCCAGGGAGTTAGTCTGTGGTAAATCTCTTTCGGATTCAGTACTGCCTTCAAATTCTAGCTTTCTGGTTTGTTTCATAAGAAAAAATTATTTTCTGAGCAGATGCTCCAAGCTGGCTGTGCAGTTAAAAAAAAAAGGTGGAAAATTCTCCAAAAATGAAAGAACCAAACGCTGGTGGGGAAGAGTAATAGGAGTGTGGGGCATGGAGTGTGACCAAAGTTGTCATGTGTGTATATGATCCTGCAAAAATAAAACCCTTTTAGCTTGTATAACTAACACGCGCACACACACACAAAAGGAAAAAAGAAAAAGAAAAAAGAGGTGGAGTTGCGGGGGTGGATGGAGACAAAGACCAGAAAGTTTCGTAGCCTTTAAATATTTCTCTAGCCGGTAGAAAAATCACCAAGAAGAAAAATACCCAGCACTCCATGGAATTTCTTTTTCTTTCAGATTGTCTGCCTGGCTGGAGAAAGGCCCACCCAAAGTCCCAGTGGATTAGCAGCCCTCCAGTCTAGAGCCCAGGGAATGCTTGACCTTGGAAAGTGAGCTACGAGGATTGTAGAGTTTGTAAGAATTCAGATGAGCTCTGAGGATTGCCCAGGATTCTGGCTTTGGTGTCAAGGTCGGTACCACAAACACACAGAGGGTGTGGGCTGTTTCGCTTTGTTTGAACCCCCTGGGTATTGATATGGCTTCCCTCTTCTCCAGCTCATAAGCGAAGATAACTTGTTTTATTAGGCTAACTCACCTAACATAATAGATTGCCTTCACTCACTTGGGAGTCAAAATTCATTGAAATGTGAAAAGTTAAAAACGATTGTTTAAAAGGCTGAAGTATTGACACAGCAGTTAAAGTACTTGTCTAGCAAGTGCAAGGCCCTGAGCTCATTCCTCAGTGTCCCATAAAGCCAGGCGTGGTGGTGCATGCCTGAAACCCTAGTACTTAGGAGGCTGAGGCAGGAGGATTGCCCTGAGTCCAAGGCCAGCCTGGGCTCCATAGTTCAGGATCAGCCTGCGTCTCAGACCTGCCTCAAAAACAACAACAAAGCCCCAATGTTTGTTAATGCATAGGATTTTAAGAAGTGTTTTCCGAGTGTTCCCTATGCTCGTTACTGTAGAAGGCTGAAGAGAACTGGGCTGATAAGGATACTCTGCATCTGAGCGTTCACAGTCTGATAGGGGATGTATGATACAGAGTTAAGAGACAACCTAAACAGCCAGTAGCCAACATAATTAAGTGCCAAATTGTGAATTAAAAAAATATTTATTTTTGTGGTACTGAAGATTGAGGCCATTTTCAGCCCAGTTTTTATTTTTTATTTTGAGACAGTGTTTCAGCAAGTAGCTGACTTGCCCAGGCTGGGCTGGAATTTGGGATCCTGGTGCCTCAGCCTCCCCGAGTGCAGGGGTTACACACCTGTACCACTGGTCCTGACCAAAAGTAATATTAGTTTAGTAATAATTCATTTGGTTTTGTTGAGTGAATGCAGATTGAAAGGTTTAGTTGGTGGAGAATACTAAAGGAAGCCCAAATCCCACTCCCCCCTCTTTCTCTCTCCCCCGCTCTCTCTCTTTCTCTCTCTCTCTTTTTGTACTGAGAATTGAACCCAGGGCATTTGCATTGAGCCCCATCCCCAGACCCTTTTTTATTTTGAGATAGGATCTTACTAAGTCACTAATTTGCCCAAGCTGGATTTGAACTTGTGAATCTCCTGCCTCAGCCTCCCAGACTGTTGGAATTACCTGCAGGCTTGGCTCCTTTTCTCACTTCTTATACACCTGGGGAAAAATTTACCAACCAGTTCTAACAATCTAATCTAAGCTCCATTTTACTTTTTTAAAAGATAAAAGAATAAATAATTTTCTTTATCCTTAAGGTTGTGTTTCACTCCGTATATCCTTGAATCTCAAGTCGGCTTCAGGGAGGAATTCAGTTCTTACAGCTTTATCTAGTAGGTCATAAATCGACCAGTTGCAGGCCACCACACCCTGAAAAGTACAAGCCCTTCTGTTGAGCTGAGAGTCTCTTCATTTTTTCCTCTACCTAAATAACCTCAAGGCATTAGTTTATTTATCCCACTAATTAAGGTTATGCAAAGTTCCAAAGTAAAAAGATGAGAACATTTCCAAACAGAGTATATGGTCAGCAGGCTAAACACAGCTGAGGTTTCTAATGAGATGTGAAATGAAAAGGAGCCCTTGGCTTTGACCCCTGGGGGGATGTTTTTGGGAATGGGAGGAACCAGCTGTAGTCAGGTGCCAGGAAGGGGAAGTAGAAACAGCCAAGATGGGATAATTCCTGTTGGAAATATGTGAAGAGGAAAAAATGGTAATGACCTAGAAGGGCTTGGATCCTAAAAGCAAGACCCCTTTATATCTGGCCCAGGTGTGTTTATTTTGAGGGGACGGTAATAATACAGATGAGGTTGAAGAGAGGGGTGACAAGGTCATGGCTGCCATACAGGTAGGAGCAGGCTGGAGGCACTGGGTCCAGAAGGAAGGTACAGTGTTCATACAGAACACAGCTGGGCTTTGAGCTCCCCTCAAGGGGAGAAGTTGTCATTTCAGAATTTCTTTCTGGCCAGCCATGATGATGCATGCCTAGAGTCCCAGCTAATGGGGAGGCTGAGGCAGAAGGATGGTTTGACCCAGGAGTTTTAAGAACAGCCTGGGCAACATAGCAGGATCTGGTCTCAAAAACAAAAAGGGAATTTCCAGACAGTAAAAGGCAGGTTCTTGTGCTCCAGGGAGGGTGGAGATGGTGAGCATGAGCTATAGGGAAGACTGGAAGGAGGAGGGTTAGAAGAGGAATCTGTGCCCTGCTGGGATACATGCAGGGACACAGGGCAGCTGCCTAGGAGAGGCTGGCAGCTCAGACCTGGAAAAGGTAAATAACTGACTATCCCAGCTTATAGGTGTTTTTTCTGGGCAAGTGAGTTGAAATGGCGAAATCTTAAAATATTGTAGTCCTTCCGGAAAGGCAGATCAAGTGGTGGGCCTTGGCGCTTAAGCTGAACAGCAAAGAGAAATGAACATGAGAAAGAAAGGAACCAGAGGCTCAGAAGAAAACAAAGGGGCCAGTAGCCCAGCAGATGTTCTGGTGATGCTGATGGGCAGGGGTCAAGGAGTAGTGGGATGAGGCAGAAGTGAAAATTTTGGAGTCAAACATGCGCTGAGATCCATGGATTCATGGGTTATTTGTCCTCACTTTTGGATTGAAATTACAAAAAGAAACTAGTAAAAACATATAGACTTTTTTCTTGTCATTCCCTGAAAAATGTATCAACTACTTATATAGTATATACATTGCACTAGGTATTATAAGAAGTCTAGAAATGATTTGAATACGTAGAATGTGAATTATAAAATATTGCATTATCTTTTGGATTTGGTTATCTGCTGGGGTTCTGGGATCAGTTCCTTGATGATGCCAAGGGATGATTTTGTCGTATTTCCTCTACCAGCTCATAAGTTTTGAGAGCTTGAAAACCAGTATACATCACTAGGTGGCCCTTGGAGTTTATTGTATGATGAAGGTTCTGATGTCGTGTCTTTCTTTTTACTCCATATATTATCACGATGTGTTAAAATATGCCTGGATCCTGTAGACTCTTACCAGAACTAATCAATAAGTTTATTCTGAACAATTCTTCTTTGTATTAGTATCATTAAAAGAACTGGAGGGAAGGAAAAGACACTTCTAATTTTAATACACTTATAATTATTTTAATTTCCATTTTATCTTCTGGATTTTGTCTACATTAGAATTTAATTTTATACATTAAAATGTTTAGGATCTTGAGCCTTTAGAGAAATGCAAATAAAAACAACACCGTGATTCCATCTCCTCCCCAGGAGGAATGCTGTTATCAAGAACTTAAAACTCATAAATGCTGGTAAGGGTGTAGGGAAGAAGGAAATCTCCCTTGGTGGTAGGATTGTAAACAGGTACAACCATTATGGAAAGCAATACGGAGATTCCTCAAAAAAGTAAAAAGCGATACCTCATTTGACCTACCTATACCTCTACTGGGTTTCTTTCCAAAAGACTTAAAGACATTATATAACAATAATACATCCATACCTATGTTTATAACCACATAACTTATAGCCAAATCTTGGAAGTAGTTAATATACCCATGGACAGATGAATGGATAAAGAAGCTGTGGTATATTTACACAATGGAATATTACTCTGTCATAAAAAGATAAATTTGAGTAATTTGTAGGAAAACAATGTACCTTGAGACCATTATGCTAAGCAAAGGGAATCAGACACAGAGGGTTAAATATCACATCATGGTTTTTCTAATATGAGAAATCCAAAGTATAAATAAGTAAAAGAACAAAACAGGAGTGGTGGAAGATGGTAGACTTTTTGGAGAGGGAAAGGGGAGACAGGCAGGACAGGAGGGTGAGAAGCGGGGAGGGAAGTGAAAAATGATAAATACACATATGTGCACCAGTTCTTCAAGTTTAATGTCGTTACTATGTATCACATGTAAATACTAACAGAATGACTTCAGAAAAAGATTTAATTTTTAATTGGTTATAATTACAATAAAAATGCAATTTTACTTGTTCAGGTATCACCTTTTAGAAGAGGGAAATATATATTTTCCATGGTTTTTTCTTTCAGTGCTAGTGATTGAACCTAGGGCCTCACATACTAGGGAAGGGCTGTACCACTGAGCTATATTCCTAGCCATCTTTGTAATTTAAAAAATAATTCCATAATTTATTGGCCTATTATATTTAACTGTTCTGTTGTTGGACATGTACATTATTTGTAGTTTGCAGTATTACAAGAAATATGATAATGAATGTCTTTTCCTATACAATTTTTCTTTTAAATTATTACTTGGGATATATTTCCTTTCTTTCCTTTTCTTTGTTGTTGTTGTCTTCCTCCTCCTCCTCCTCTTCCTCCTCCTCCTCCTCCTCCTCTTCTTCTTCTTCTTCTTCTGCTGCTGCTGCTGCTGCTTGAGACAGGGTATTTCTGTGTAGTCCACGCTAGTCCTAAATTTGCTATGTAGCCTAGTCTAGCCCCAAACTCATGGCAATCCCTCTGCACCACTACACCTAGCACCTTGGGATAGATTCCTAAGAGTAGGAAAAGGGCTTAAGAGTTAAGTTCTTTGAAAGTGCGTACTGTTAGCCAGGCATAGTGATGCACACCTGTAATCCTAGCACTTTGATGTCTTAGACCAGAGGGTCAAGAATTCAAACCCAGTCTGGGCAACACAACAAGGCTCTGTCTCAAAATTTTAAAAGAGGGTCTAGAAAGGTGACTCAGTACAAAGGCCCTGCATTCAGTCCCCAGTAGTGCAAAAGAAAAAGGAAAACTGCTGGAGTCTTTTAAGTTGCTGCAACTATGTATATACTTTGAGACTTTTCTGTACAGTTACTAATCAAGCACTGTATTAAATCTCTGCCAATAAGCTATCAGATTCCAGGAGAACAGTATAGGGTGGGGTGGGGAAATCCTTGGATGGCAGTAAGAAAGTCCAGGTTTTACTCTAAATTAGGAAATAATGATGGGACCCGTACCATATTGCTTAATTTCTCTAGTCTCATAATTGCTCACTGGGATGAGTGCATTTGGCAGAATGGTAGTTACTCTCTCTTTCAATGTGGAAACTTCAGTGTGTGAGCCTTTCAAGAGGTCTTATTACAGTGACTGCTCCAATAAGCAACATTACCGAGTACTTTCCACAGGCCTGTGCCACTTGAAGGTGGCACTTTCCATACATTATCTAACTCACACCACAAGCCTGGGGGGTTGATGTGATTATCCTACCCAGTGGGCTGATACAGAGCTGAGATACAGGTGACTGGTGTCGGAGTTCGGGTATGCAGGATTTAACAGAGTCAAAGGTCACGCCAAGTGTCCTGCATTTACCAACCGCCTGTACTGCCTTGGCACAGTCCTGCCTGAAGGAATCCCAGAGACTTCAAACTTGAGCCTGGTTATAGTGATTCAGGTCTTCCTTTACATCCCAAAGATAAGAGAATTTTGTTCCACTTATGGATAAAGTCCCAGAACATCTGAGTTGCTCTTATTTTTATTTTAACAAAAGCTTTTGTTTTAAAACCAACTGTGTTTGACATGCCTGTCTCCGTTGCCAAAGTAAAAATAACTTCACTTGCCAGGCTGTATTCAGTGTTTGCTTTATTTCATTTATTTCACGACTATTTATCTTACTGTAACGGAGCTGGATTTTTAATTGGAGTTTTCGTATGCAGGTTTACATTGCTAAAGATTGTTGCCTGTTACTCTGCCCATGGGGCAGCTTTTATTTTAAAAGAACCAAATTAAATTGCTTCATAAAATTACAGCATGTGTTCAAGAAAAGTTTTTAAAAATTCATTGTGCTGGGACTTCAGTTTTCATTAAGAATTGCATTCAGCAGACTTCCTGTTTCAAACATTATGGGGTGGTACCCCCTAGTGGAATATCTACAGAGACGTCAGTTAACTAGCACTGTGAGCACGGGAGGAGGTACATAACACAGACACAGATCCTCTCCTCTCATTGCCCTTGTGTGTTGGTTCTTTGTTTTGACTTACTGCAAAAAAGTGGAGATCAAGGTGAGGGTGTAATGTTAGTGGGATGGAGCTGGTTAAACAGCAGGGGGCAGCATAAGTTGAAAAATGGAACTGAGGTGATAGTACGTCTTGGGTCTTGGCATAGGTGTTGGGTATGGAATAGCCGTATTGGAATATAGTTAACACTTGGCCTGAGGATGAAGCTCATAGAGCAGCTGGCCCTGGGTTCCATCCCTAGCACTGAAAAAATAAATTGTACATGGCAAAGATGGGTAGAGTTTGCTGCAAGGATTGTACTTTGCGGATTAGGAGAGATCCCCAATAAGCAGAAGGCACACTGGGTGACACTGAGACAGAAGAAGGGAGGCTTCTATAACTGGAAGAAGAAAAGGGATAGAGTCAAAACAGAACGAGCTTGTCCAGGATGACAGGGAGGAGGGCTCTATTCAAGGTGATGACGGAAAAGGGTAGGGACACCAAAACAGAGCAGTGTGTGTAGAAACCACAATTGTGTCGAGGCTATAGGCCATCTCCTCAGCCACCCTGTCCCCAGTGAAATAAATAAAACCCGCTGGTCTGGGGGAGGCCTCACCTCAGGGACAGACCAGCTTTTCCCTTTCACATGATGACGGTGTCTAGTTGAAATGTTAGGAATTCCTTCCTTATGTATCAGGAGAACATCCTTAAACACTTAAATATTTTCAGAAAGCAGGTTCTAACAGCCATGAACTGGGAGGGGGAATCTGGACATCGTTTTAGGAAAACTGAGGCACTTAAAAAGTCGTGCTGGGACACTGCTCTTGATACCATCAGTGGGTGGAATGCACATGCTTTCAATTATACTATCCAGGTCACAGTTCAAATATTAGCCTACCTTGGCCCCACACCCTGGGAACCTGAACTTGTCACACAGGCAGATCAACATTGGCTTGTTGATACTGTGCATGAAGTTTGCACACACATGGAGAATCGCAGAGGCCCCTGGCTTTTCCCTCTGCATGGAGACTCTGGAGTGGTGGCAGTTGTGTTGAACTTGTCCCTTTCCTCTCTGTTGGAAGAGTAGTGTTAGGACGGCTGTGTTACATCAGTGGTCCAACGAAAGTTGAAGAATTCTAGTGGAACCAGACCCCTAGATGATGACTTATCTTGTGGTCCCCAAACTCGCCCAACAATGAAATCACCAAGAGTGGAGGGTACCTTTTAAAAATACACATTCCCAGCTGAGCATTATGACACACACCTAAAATCCCTGCTACATATCAGCTCGAGACAGGAGGATCTCAAGTTCAAGGTCAGTCTGGGCAACTCATGAGACCCTGTTTCAAAAATAATAAAATGGCTGAGGATGTAGTTCAGCACTCCTGGATTTAGTCCCTAGTACCACAAAAACAAAAACATATCCCCTAGGGTTCTAGTCTTGCTGTAACTTGCACCCTTCTGGGCCTAGCCCCCAGGAAGCTTACTTGCCCTGTTACCCAGACATTACCTAGTCTGGAGAGCCAGAAGACTCCTCCAGCCTCATGTGCTACCTGAGGAGTCTCTGTGTCCCAAGTCAAGGGTTTCTGGGAGGCAAGGAACAGAAGCACTCATGCCAACTTCAGTAAGGTGAGCTGCCATTGCCTAGCGAGCGCTGTGCACAGGCCGGGTGCAGGGAGTATGCCGGCTCCGCGTGGGAGGCAGCAAGCAGCTCCCCTCTTGGCCTGGGCTCTGACCCCTGCTGCTGTCTCAGCCCAGGGCAGCATTTCTTCAATGAGGCTCTTAGTTCTTACGCTTCCAAATTCTGGCTTCTCTCCTTTGGGTCCAGGCCTGTGCCACCACATGTGGTGGGAAGTGGCGCTCTTTAGATGAAGACAAAATCCAGCTTGGGTCAGGGGACTGGCCATGGTGTCATCAGTTTAGCCAGGGGTGGGGAAAGATTCATGCTCATACACAGCTGCTTGCCTCCACATCTTTGGTGATGGGTGGAGCAAGTCTTTGAAGGACGGGAGAGGTCTAGCTGAGCCCTGGCAGGGTAACTGCCAGCCTTAAGGGCTCATGGGCTCCGCTTAAACCTTCCTTTGACAAGCAACTCAGCACTCTGTGGTACCCGTTCCTTGTCTGACAGTTTCTTTGGTAGTGGCCATTGTGCATTCCAAGTTCAGTCTCTGCAGGAATACAGAAGAAACTTACTCCTTGTCCTCGTGAGACTGCTGAAGATGGGTATGATGTTCACCTCAGGGGTGTGTGTGTGTGTGTGTGTGTGTGTGCGCGCGCGCGCGCGTGTGTTCAATATTGGAAGATCATCCCCAGGGCTTTCACACTGAGTTACACCCCGCTCCTACTTTTGTTTTTGATTTTGATAAAGTGTCTCATTAAGTCATTAAGTGCCCAAGCTGGGCCTGAACTTGCAATCCTCCTGCCTCTCACCTGGTTTTTATATCCAGTCCTGCTATGCTCAGTTCCCTGGTCCTGCACATACTGGTTGACACTCCCCCCTCCCACCCCGCCTTACACACACACACACACACAGACACACTCTGACTGGGAGGAAATATATCTATACACCTTGTAAAATAAGCACAGCATCAGACCTGCTTGCTGATGGCAGTCTGTTTCTTCAGGTTTCTGGTAGCTCGCAAAGGGAACAATGAGTCACTGCATTCAGAAGAGGAAACAAACTATCAACTGAAGAATTTTAATTATTTTTATTGCAAAGAATAGGAAAAAACTTCCTCCTTGGGGATAGGAGACAATGTTGTGAAGTCAGGGCTTTTTTTTTTTTTTTTGTTCTTAAAAAGGCGGTTTAAAAAAAAATTAAAAGGCAGTAAACCCACCCATGGGGGCGGGTGTGGGGAGGGGCCGTGATGGGTATCCAGCGAATGGGAAGACCAGTCCTGCCACTGCTCCCATGTGTGCTGGGGCTCCCTGGGCTCTCTGTTCCCATCTGGGAGACGACGGGAAAGCATTACTTCAACCAGTAAAAGCCCCCCATCCCTCCACGAGACCGTGGCAACTGCGGAGCCCTGATGCAGGTCAAGCCTAAGGAGACATTGCTGCCCTGGATTCCTGGCCTGGACATGCCTGTGGTGGAGGCAAGATGGCCCTGTCTCAGCCTTACTGCTTCACTGTCACCTGCCACCCAACTGGGGATGTCAACATAGAACCTGCCTACACACCAGCGCTTGCAGGATCACTCTCCTCCCAGGTGGCAAACTGCGTGCAACCTGCATGTCCAGGTTGGGGAGCAGGCAGCAACCGCCCAGAGACACTGCTGTCAAGGACAAGCTTACTCCTCCTGTGAAACGGACCCAGAAGAGCCAGGTAACCAGAGATGTCCCACAGAATGCCTCTCTCTAACCTGCAAGAGCACCAACTACAGGGGGTCCTTGCGGTGGACCCTTGCTGGGACTGTCATCTTTCTCCTCATTGGAGTCTGGCGCTGGTCACCTCAAGAGCCTCTGTAGACCATGAAGCTGGTGTAGTAGTACCCTCTCCATATGACCCTTGCTTTTCACCTCAGAGACTTGGCACTTCCCCTGCCCAATCCCTTGCGCATTTGGATTTTGAGGGAGAAATAATGTAAAAGAGTATGCCACGTCATACAGGACAGCAACCATTCAGGTTGGCTATTTCTTTAACCTTGGTTCTCAAGGACACAGGACACAGGCCTAATCTTTCAAAAACTCCTCTATGGGATTGTGAGGATTGGGACTCACCCAGGACTAAGTTTTGTTTCTTTTACCTTCAGGGATTCTGTTCTGTCCTCTCATAAAGCCCCCAAAACCTGTTTTCTCTTTTGCCTGCTTACGTTGTAGGCCCTTACCTCACTGCTCCAGGCCAGTCCTGGGTTCACGCAGTGATTTTGTGATTGTTATTAAGAAGCAAGTCTCCACTGTGATGGTTCTTTATAGAACTATTTTTGTCTTGACAGGGTCTCTCTCTGTGATCCAGACTGGTCCTGAACTCATGATGTAGCCCAGGCTGGCCTTGAACTGAAGGCCTCAGCCTCTCAAGTGGGATTACAAGCACGTGCCACCATGCCAGGCTCATTTTTTATACGGTGCTGGCAGATCAAATCCAGGACCTTGTGTACTCTAGGGAAGAGTTCTAACCACAGAGCAACACCCTCAGCCTTCATAGAACTACTTTTTGGTAAATCACATATTTTCCTTCCTGGCTGAAGTATTCCTGCCTGTAGCAGCTGAAAACACCCATCCAGGCCTCGTGTGATCTGTTTTATTCATATCTTGTTAATAACTACCATGTCAGCTCCCAGGATTTCTCCTGTCTGCAGAGCAGAAATCAGTCATCACAGATGCTCTCAGGCCATCATAGAGGGCAAGGTGTAGGTCTCCTGGACACCGATGGCGTCCTTCTCACAGCTCTCCGTGTCATAGGTAACATGTGCATAGAGGTTAGCACTGGGTCGTAGACCCTGGTCCCTTCCCCATACTTAAATTATGGGGAATGTTTTCTTCAAGGGAACCAGATTTGGTTCTTTTAAATTACTTACTTACTTAATTATTGCAGTATTGGGGATTGAACCCAGGGCCTTTGCTCTGAGCTACATTTCCAGCCCCTTTTTACTGTTTATTTGAGACAGGTCTCACTAAGTGGTTAGTTGTCCAAACTGAGCTTGAACCTGTCATCTCCTGCCTCTGCCTCCCAAAGTACTGGGGTTACAGCTCTGTGTTCCAAGCCCGGCTTTCAGTCCATTTTTTATTTTTACTTTTAGACAGAAACTCACTAAGTTACTACATAGCCCAGACTGGACTTGAACTTGTAAATCTCCTGCCTTCTCCTTCCAGAATGCTGAGATTTGGCTCAGCCAGATTTGGTTCTATATGTCAGTTTTTCCAACAAAATAAAATGTGTTCTAGTAGCTATATTTGAGATGAAACTAGTTGTGGACAGAGGGGAGATGAAAAAGGAAAAGGAGAAAGGTTCCTGGCCTGAATTGCCTGTGTGGATAACCTAGATGGTCTCCCTTGTGGACAGGGACCAGGGCTGGACCAGGGCCATCTCCAGCTGTCCCAGCAGTGGACAAGGTAACTGCCAACCATGTGGACAACAGGTCCGTGAGGGACAAGGACAAAATTAAGAACTTGGTTTCTGAATCCCTAAGTGAAGCTTCGGCAGCTCTGAGTACACTTGACCCATGCCCTTCTCCTGCGGAAATGCCATCCTGTTAGTTGTACCTTCTTGACATTTTTTTTCATGGTCTTATATATCGATTTGAAGTACTAACTTACTATTTTATCTGACCTACAAATAATCTGGTAAAAACATCTTAACTTGTAAATACTGCAGTTATTTCCATTATAGTAAGTGCCCCAGTGAGATGTGCAAGTTCCTGGTCAAGGCATAATGCAACAATGCCATTTTTTTTCTATAAAAAACATTTTTAACACACACTAATGATACATATTCAGTTCAGTGCAGTGTTTTCCTACATGCAGAGGAATGCATGAATTACCAGGAATACTTTCTGTTTTTTTTTTTTTTTTTTTTCTGGTGGGTGCTAAGGATGGAACCCAGGGCCTTCACACAGCTACCATTTTTGGTTTTGATTTTGAGACTGAGTCTCTCCACATCGCTAAATTGCCTTAACTAAGTTTGAATTTGTGATCCTCCTGCTTCAGCCTCCCAGAGTGTTGGGACTATAGTCCTCTGCCACAGCCCTTGTTTCTTTCTAGAATCTTACTGTATGTGACATACAAGAAACTCAGATATACCTGGTGGTGATCAACTATTTTGTTGTAGTTGTTTGAGGCTTTAGTAAATTTGATGGGTTTGGAAAGTGGTGAGTTTTAGTTCTGTCAATGTTGAGATCATAAATGGCTCTGATAATTTAGCCCTTTGTTCACTCTGTAGTCCTTCATATCACTCTCTTTTTTTTCACTAGGGATTGAATTTTAGGCCTTTATGCTGAGGTACCTCTCTAGCTCTCTTACGTTTATTTTGAGATAGGATCTCACTAAGTTTCCCAGCCAGACTCAGCCTTTCGATTCCCCTGCCTCAGTCTCCCAGAGTGCTGGAAGTACAGGCATCCATATCTGTCTTATTTTTCTTTTAATATATTTTATTAGTGCCAATTAATTTTACAAAATATTTATTTATTCATTATTTGGAGACAGGGTCTTGCTCTGTAGTTCAGGCTGATCCTGACCTCACTGTGTAGCCCAGGCTGGCCTTAAACTATGACAGTTCTTCTGCCTCCGCCTCCAGCATGCTTGGATTATAGGTAACTGCCGCCACATCTGGCTTATGTGATGCTAGGGAATTGAACTGTTAGGGCTTTGTGCTTGGTAGGCAAGCCCTCTCTGTCTTCTGTGCTATTCCTCCAGCCCACAAAATATTGTTTTAATGTGGTATTTTTATACACATGTGCAGTGTGTTTTGATGAGAACTATTTTCCCATTCCCTTCCATTACACTATCTCCTGACTCTTTCCTCCTATTTCCTTCTTGTTTAACAATAGTCTTCCTCCTACTGTCATACCATCTTTTTTAGGTTCCACATATTAGAGAAAATGTGATATTTGTCTTTCTAGTCTGACTTATCTTCCTTAACATGATTATGTTCAGTTCTGTCCATTTTCCTGCAAATGATACAACACCATTCTTCTTCATGGCTGAATAATACCCCAGTGTGCAAATTTACATCCATCCATTCATCATGGAAGGGCACCTAGGCTGGTCCCGTGGCTTGGCTATTCTGAATTTTGCTGCAATGAACACAGGCACACAGGTATCACCACAGCACGCAGCCACGGCATGCTGCAGAGACCTGGTGATCCACTAGGGGTACCATTCTGGCCCTTCCCCTCCTGCCTTGGTGAATGCTAGAGGACATGGCAATGGGGTGCAAACTGTGCTCTAAGGGCCTGTCCCATCTCAGCATCCCATTCTCCTAAGGAAGACATAGTTGAAAAATATTCCATGGTTTAAAAACTAAGTTTGAAAGTTACTTAACTGGTGCACTGCTGTCTTCCAGGTAATTTTTTGTCATTCGGGCTCATTTCCTGAAATTTTCAGTCATTAAAGAGTATCAGCGAGTGGGCTTTAAAACTTAAAGTCTTGGCAAGTTTCTAGAGCATAGAGCTTCTTTGCTGCCAGTGAAACACAGAGCCATATGTTTTAATAATGGGCAAGCTAGGGAGAAGTTGACAAGTTCTTATTAAATCTGAAGTAACTCATAAAGACATATACTGGAGAGAAAGTCCCTGCACTTTGCCTGGAGGTGGGCCAAGACTGTCTGGCATACTCCGATTCTCCTTTAAAAAATAATTCTGTATTTGTTCTATCAAGATAATACACAAAGTACAGGCTTAATGATTTTAGCCTCAGAGAAAAATAAATCTTACAACAAATTGACTGTTTTGTCCAGAAACATCTCAGTCAGTCACTCACAGACGATATATACAGTTACAATAGATATGTAAAGTAGGAAGTGGATGGTTGGGATTTAGACTTGCAGGCTCTTTTTAATAATAATGGTTAGGATTAGCTGTCTGTTGATATCCTTTCTGTTCTTGATAAAACCAGAGAAAGCCTGTCTCTCTATTCCTTATAATTGAAATAACCATCATATCTCATCCACCAAAGGGATACTCTTGACCTTGAACCACAGTGATATTCAGTGCAGGTTTCTTATATGTTTTGGAGGCTGAGGCTGGGAGTGAGAATGGGGAAATCAATATTGAGCTTGTGTATCTTGGCCTATAACTGAGTTTGGTCCTCAGAGTCAAAAAATAATGGAAAGGTTGATAAAAATTGCAAGCAGTAGGGTCTTCTTCTAAGACTGCCCCTCAAGGATGACACAGAGTATACTAGTGAGTAATAGCCGTGCCTACAGCTGACTTTGTGTAGAGCACTGGCCCAGAAGTCCCAGAACTTGCAACTCATCAAGCAGGTAATTGGCATGTGTTTTAGGTGGGCCACCTAGTAAATTAAGGGGAAATTAAAAGGCTAAACTTAGGAAAAATGGGATAGGCTAAACGCCTGGTCCAATCAGGGAGGAGACACTTATCATTACAACCGCAACCACCAAGGGAGCCTTCCTCATCTACCCACAAAATCATTGATGACTCAAGCCTTGTTACAGAAGTTCTGGGAGAGTACTGTGTGTTATATGTGTTATAGTTCCAAGTGACATAAGTGTGAGAGTGGAAAGTTGTAGAATTAATAAAATATATGGTAATCTTCATTACCCTTTTGTTATGGAAACAGGGGAGGTACAGGTGGATGCCAGCTTCCATCAGGGGACAGCCTTCAATGCCTGACTCATCACAACTGCCTGGACTGAGCCTCCTGAATTCATAGAGCTGCTGCCCAAAGCAGGCACCTCCCACTATCAGTAGGCCATTTTTATTCCATCTCAAAGGACCTTAACAGGGACAGGGCATCAAACCTAAAGGCCTGTCAGGCTGGGCAGCAACCATAACAGTGATGAGAAACAGCCTATGGAGGGCTGGTTCCAGGTATTTCTTGTAGAAGCAGGGGATGGACACCCTCCTCCCCTGCCACTATCCCCTCTCCTGTTGGTCCACACTGACCACATCTGGTTATTCATAATCCAAGTGGGGACATGATATCTCATCCCAGCATTAAAGCAGTAGAGTTCCCGCTAATCAGTGTGCACAAATCCACAACACAGATTAAACAGACCAAACCACCCAGTTCCCCAAACACCTGAAGATAAACAAAGAAAAAAAAACCCACAAATTTTTTCAGTGAATGCGTTAGCTAACACCAGAACTGCCTATTAGAAATGATCTTCAGGTGACAGTAAATCTCCAGTGTTTACATAGCTTGATTTTTAAGATGTGCAAGAAGGCAGTGCCAGGTCCCACTCCTGGGAGCAGTCAGCCTCCACCCGGCAGCGGTGACAACACAGCGTCCTGATCTCAGTCCTCCAAGGACAGTCCTGCCAGGACAGCCCGGCCTCGGCCCTGCCTGTAGCAGAGTGGACAGCTAAGCTCCTTTGAGATAATGATGTATCTTTACATTTTACATGGCCCAAGCTGCCATTTGTCATCCTCTTTGCTTGTGTTGTCCCGTGGACCCAGTTACCCTGTTTCTTTATCTCTTGATGGCAGATGAGATATCGTCTTCCCGCCTTCATACCTTCTCACAAACTCAATGTGCTTCTCACTCCCAGAAACGGGATTTGACACAAAGATACTAGATGAATGCTATGTAAAGTTTTAGCCAAGACACGTCCAGTAGCGTAAGCAGTAATTCCAGGAGTCTGAGAGGCTGAGGCAGGAAGATTACAAATTCAAACCCAGCATGGACAACTTAGTGTTGTGCTTTAGATTTGGAATGTTTGCCAAAAGCCTCATGTATTTGAATGGTTGTGGATTACCTATGAATTTCACGTGCTGTTAGGATGTAGGGCCTGGTTGGGAGGAGCACATTACTAAGGATGTAACTTAAGGCAAAATGGGAAAACTAACCAGAAAAATATCGGTTTTGCATAGCATAACATTTTACTGGAATTTACTGTCCTTTAAAATAAATATCTACTTAGGGCAAGGGGAAGAGTTCAGTGGTTAGAGCACTTGCCTAGCACGCACAAGGCTCTGGGTTCAATCACCCAGCACCACATAAAAACTAACCAGGCATGGTTGTGCATGCCTGTAATCTCAGCCCTTGAGAGGCTGAAGCAGGACGATTATTGTGAGTCTAAGGCCTGTCTGGCGTACATAGTTCAGACTACAAAACAAAACCCTGTCTCCAAAAAGATAAATAAATAGAGAAAAAATAAATCCTCTTTGTGGGGGTGCGCAGCGAAACAGCATGCTTTTTAAACTTTTTTAAGGGCTGGAGATGTCTTATTATATCAGTCTAATTACATTAGTAGTAGAGCTCTTGCCTAGCTAGCATGTGCAATGTCCTTGGTTCAATCCCCAGGATTGACAAAAATAATAATAGTAATATTTTTAAGTTACAAGAGGATTGCTTTATTTTTAATTTTATTTATTTATTTATTTATTTTGAGACAGGGTCTTGCTGTGTAGTCCAGGCTGGTCCTGAACTTACTATGCAGCCCCGGCTGGCCTTGAACTCACAACAATCCTCCTACTTCATCCTCCTGAGTACAGGAATTACAGGCGTGTGCTACCATGCTAGCTTAGAGCAGGATATTTTAAAAATAATTCTTTTAAAATTATCAATATGGTTAGAATATGGTTCATACCACCCCCAAAAGGCTGGGATCATGCCATCTAGCCTTGAGGAGGCCACAGAGCTGATACCTAAGTCTGGAGTTTTTCCTTGGGTAGCACACTGGAGGCTCCTCAGGGTAGACCCCTGAAGACAGCACCCAGGCACTCCCACCTCCTCTCCTGTGTGCTGCACTGCTTCCCCACATCTGTCCCTGGTTGGGTTGGGTGACACGTGTGAGATAGAAACAATGCCATCATCCCTGGAGCTGAGCTGTGGAATGGTCATGCCCCAGGCTGCAGCGTTCCAAAATAGAGCCACAGGTACCAGCTTTGTTTTCTAGACTCCACGATTTACTCAGTTCTCCATAATTCCCCTGTCTTGAGGCTCTGCAAGGAGAGGAGTTGCAATAACTACGTTCCCTGCAGAAGACTGGCCATGCCAGTCTGATGTTGTAGAAATCAAGATGGATTACATCGGGGAGGGTGAGGATCACAGGATCAGGATCAAGCCCAAACTGAGCAAGTTAGCAAGTTAGTGTGTCTCAAAATAAAAAATAAAAAAAGACTGGGGATGTAGCTCAGTCCAAAGGCCTGGAGTACAGTCCCCAGCACCCTCAACGAAATAAAAAAATCACATCAACTGATTACTTTTATTTCACATTTTTTGAAACATTGAAGCTAGGCCTGGTGGCATAGGTCTGTAATCCCAGAACTCTGGGAGGCTGAGGCAAGAGAATCGCAAATTTAAGGTGTTTTTCTAACAACTTAAAAGCAGTAATGAAAAGCTAACACAGTGTCCCTAATGATTCTATTCTTTTATAAAAGTTTAAGTTTAGCATCAGGTTTTTAATGAATTATTTAGGTATAAATTGTGATCCATAGTTGCCTATGTAACATGGTCATTTGTAACTCAAGTGATTGGGGCAAAGCAAGGCCAGCTGACTGAACAACTGTGAGACTTGAACTTCATTGTTATTTTGCTATTTTTATTATAATTGTTATTATTATGTTGTGGTACTGGGATCAAGCCAGGGCCTTCATACTGTACTATATATTCCCAGTCCATTTTTATTTTTGGTTTTGAGATAATGTCTTGCTACATCGTTCAAGCCTAGGCTGGGCTTGAACTTGTGATCCACCTACATCCGCCTCCTGGAGTGCTGAGCTCATAGGCGTAGGCCACAGGTCCCCATTTATTGTTACTATTTTAGTTGATTCTTTTCCTTCCTGTTTGTTTATGGTTTGTGACCATTAGATGGCGCTGTGCACCGAAATCTACAAGCTACATGTTACTGTTTCAATAAAAGTAGAAACATTTTACTTTTATATAAAACCTGTCACTGTTTTGCAGCTTATTAAGCAGAAACCCAAGCCAGGCATAATGGCACATACCCATAATTCCATCATGCTGTGGTAGGAAGATGTCAAGTTCAAGTCCAGCCTGGACAATTTATTGAGACCCTGTCTCAAAATAAAAACTAAAACTGGGCCAACGATGCAGCCTAGGGCCAAGACTCTGGATTCAAATTTAGTACTAGAGAAAGAAAAACACAAAAACAAAAAAGCAGCAATCCAGAGCATAATCTCACAGCCCCAAGTGAGATTTATCTTGTATAGAGAAACTATTCTCTGTGATACAAGAATAATGCTTCTCAATCTTGAGCATGGGTGGGAGGCTCCTGAGTCAAGGGACAACACAGAATTCCTTCTTTGCAAATTGCTTTCTTCATAGTCGATGAGTTTGTATTAGTTTAGCCACCCTCTTCCGTGTGACATTCTGATCACTAGAAATATTTACTTGCAGAGTTGCAAGGTATGTATGGTGGCACAGGCCTGTATTACCAGCATCACGGGAGGCTGATGCAGGAAGATTCCAAGTTCAAGCTCAACCTGGTGAATTCAGCAACTTAGCCCTGTCTCAACTAAACAATAAAAAAGGTCTAGGGATGTAGCTCAGGGTGAAGGCCTGAGTTCCATCTCCAGTATCAAACATCAGTAACAACAACAACAAAATAAAACCAAAAAGCAAAGATCAGCCTGGGCAAATTAGTAACTAACTTAGTGAGACTCTGGACCAAAGTCAAACATAAAAATGAGTGGAGGATGTGGCTTAGCGTGCAGGCCATGAATTCCATCCCCAGTTGTCTTAATTACTTATTTACCGCTGAGACAAACTACCTGACATCTAAAACTTAAGAGAGGAAAGATTTATTTTAGCTTCCAGTTTGAGACGGTCCCAATCCGTTTTTGGGTATCTGCCAATGGTGGAAGCACATGGCAGAGGCCCAGCAGGAGGAAAAGCTGTTCAAGGCATAGCAGACAGGAAGTCATGTGAGCAAGGAAGGATGGAGCTGGCATGTCTCCTTCCAGGTCAAGCCCCAAGGCTCTGCCCCTTCCCAGAGCCATCATCTCTTAGCAGCTCATGGCTCCATAGTTAATCCACAACATCCAAATGCATGAGACTTTTGAGGGACATTCTAGATCCAAGCCACAGCACCAGTACTGAAAAGAAAGAAAGAAAATAGGAGGATGCAACTCATTTACAAATTATCTGAGAAAATAGCCTGAACTCTGAAAAAGAATAAAATTAATTGGTTTTCTTAGATATCAACCTCAGGATCTAGCTTCATTACTCTTCCTTTCCAGTTTCTTCATTTTGTTTGAGACAGGGTCTTGCTATGCTGCATTGTTTGAGAACGGGTGTTGCTGTGTAATCCAGGCCAGCCTTGAATGTGCTTTGTAGCCCAGCCCAGGCCAGCTTGAAATGCTGGGATTATAGGCCTCATGCCCAGCTTCTCTCTCTCTCTCTCTCTCTCTCTCTCTCTCTCTCTCTTATTTTTTTATTTTTGGTAGTGTTGAGGGGAACAAGTAGTCCAGGGACAGGTAGTGGGGATCAAGCTCAGAGCCTTTACACTGGGCTACAACCCCAAGTCCTTTTTTTTTTTTTTTTTTAATTTCCAGACAGGGTCTCACTAAGTCACTAACCTATCCAGGTTAGACTTGAGTTTATAACCTTCCTGCATCAGCCTCCCAGCGTGCTAGAGTTATAAACCTATGGCACCGGGCTGAGTTTACAGTTACCTTTTCAGTGTTAATGTTTCCCAGTGTATAGCTTTGGCCCAAGTGTTGACCTCTTCCACTTGGGAGTCTTTAGGCACTTTTTAAACTGAACTCATCTGAAATGTGATTCACCATCCCTAATCCCCAACTAGTGTTTCCCTGTCTCCAGAAGCACCACAGTCACTTCAGCAGCTGCCATGGAGATCTGAGAGTTGGGACCCCTCATCTCTGGCTCTTACCCTTCAGCATCCCCTGGCTTCCCAGCCTTACCACTCTTGCAGTCCACCTGACGCTCAGTCTCCGGCTTGTTGACATTCACTAGGCTGCTGTCTGGGCCCGGGTCGGATGTCTTGAAGGGTGACAGGTTAACTTCCTCTCCCTAGGACTTCGTCCCTCGCAGCCCACTCTCTTATACGATCACCAGTGATCTTTACATAATGGAGGTATCATGATGTCTGGCTCCTACATGAACTCCAGTGGCTTCTCTCCTCACTGAATACGGATCTAAACTCCTTAACTGACTTGGGCCCTCCCTACCACTCTGGCCTTCAATCTCCTGCCTTCAACTCACTCCTCTGTCCTAAGACAAGCCTCTCAGGGGAAGCAGCCTGCTTTCTCCAGCCTCCAGCCTCTCCTCATAAAATGACCTCTACAATTCTCTCCTTTCACTGCCACCACTCAGAAACCATACTGAAATTAGTTTACATGTTGCAGCCTGAAGGAAGGGATCCTCCCACGCTGCTCCCACAAGGGTGGTTCCCAGAGGCCGCGGGAACTCTCATCACGCTGTCTGTCTACCCCTCTCACTGTAAGAAACTAATCTATCTCACTCTCCTTATCTTTACCATCCACCATGGTACTTCACATACAGTAAGCGCTCAATAAATGTTTGTGGCATGACTGAAGACTTGATTTAGGGCTCATTGCTTCTTATTCTGTTTGTTTTGTGGTACTGGGGGTTGAACTGGAGACTCCCCACATGCTAGGGAAGCCTCTGACACTGAGCTACACCTCCAGCCTGTCTTCACTCTTTATAGCCCAGCTGCCTCCCCAGCTTATCTGGGCAGGTGGAGTCTCCCCCAGCAAAGACTGCCCACATGCAGTCCTGGGCTCAGCAAGGACATTCCATGGCAATGTGCAAGCCCCTCCTCCTCCACGCACCCCTTGGGGCAGGACCAGAGTCCTCATCCAGATATGCTCTCCTGGTGTTCATAGAAGAAACAGATTTTCCTACTTCCAAGGTAATGTGGCAAACTGACGAAGGCAGAATAAAATTTTGACCTGATTCGGAGATTTATGACTTGTTTGTTTTCTCTAGCTTTTAAAGCTTCACAACTTATTTTACTTAGGATTTTGAGATCTGCAAAATCTCAAATATTTCTTTTTTTTTTTTCTAAGACAGTTTGGCTCTGTAGTGAAGGCTGGTCCTGAACTTACTAGGTGGCTCACTGTCTCAGAAACCTGGATTACAGCCATGTGCCCCCATGCCCAGCTAATTTTATGTGGTGCTGGGGCAGGAGGTGGGAGTCGAACCCAGGGCCTGTGCTTGCTAGGCAAGTGAACTAACCACTGAGTACATTTCCAGTCCCTGAAATATTTGTTGATAAAAATTACTTGTGCTATCACTTGCGAGTTGTCAGTAGTCCCATAATAAGTGCATGAGGTAGTTGGAGTTTCGGAGGTAGGTAAGGAATGTGTGTGCCCTGACTCCTGTTGCCTCCTCTGACCACTCTAGTTTCTTGTCTCCTCAAGAGCTAGAGAACTATTATTTGCTCCATAGTAACCTACAGTTTTCTTGGGCACACAGTCAGACACATTTGTAAGCATTTTGCACACATCAACTCATTTAATCCTCCAAAGAGCCCCTTGAGGCAGTGGCCACTTATCATTCCTATTTTAAAGATAAGAAAGCCAAGGCACTGAGAGATTTAGTAACCTGAACAGCAATGCGGGGAGGAGCCAGGATTTGGACTTGTGGAACCACGCAGTGGATCATCTGCTATTTGATAGGGAAAGCTTGACAGTGAAATACATCTTCTGATTATTCTAATACAGGATACTGGTATTCGCTTAATAAGAGCTCATCTAGATATCTGTAATAAAAGGTGAGGTTCTCCCCCTCACCCCATGCCCTTAGTAGAGGGGCTCAAACCTGGAGCCTTCATACTAAGCTATACCCCACCGCCCACTTTTGTTTTTAAGGTAGAGTCTCACGTAGTCTCTAAATTGCCCAGGCTGGGCTCTGGGCTTGTGATCCTCCTGCCTCCCTGAGGACTAGCATTACAGGCCTGTGCTACAGGGCCTGGCCTTTTCTTCTCTTGATTATGTGTCTCTAACTGCTGCCTGGAGGCCAAGGCAGGAAGACCGCAAGTTCAGGCCCATCCTGGGCAATCTGGCAATTAGGCAATTAGCTAGACCCTATCTCAAAACTAAAAACAAAAACTGGAGTGGGGAAGTAGCACAGTGTAAAGGCTCTGGGTTCAATTCCAGCAGCACACCCCCACCCACCCACCCACACACCGCACAGTTATTTCTTCCTGTCCTACACACCCTAATTTAGAGAGTTCTTAAATTTTATCATAACTTGTCCAACCCACAGCCTACTCAGGCTGGCTTCAAATGTGGGCTAACACAAATTTTGAAACTTTTCTTTTTTAAAGTTTGAAACAGGTTGTCACCAAATTGCTACATTGCCCAGAATGGGTTTAAATTTGTGATTCTCCTGCCTCAGGCTCCCACATTGCTGGGATTACTGGTCTGGTGGGCTACCAAGCCAGGCTTCCTAAACTTTCTGAAAACATTATGAGCTGGGCCTGATGACACAGCTTGTAATCACAGCCCTCTGGGTAGCTGAGGAGGAGAACTGCAAGTTCAAGCCCAGTCTGGGCAATTCAGTGACTTAGTGAAACCCTGTCTCAGTAAAAAAACATAAAAAGAGCTGAGAAGGTATCTCAGTGCAAATTCAATCTCCAATATTACAAAAAATAAAGTCTGTTTTTTGTGAGTTTTTAAACTCAATTGTGCAGTTCTTTTTAGTATGTATGTATGTTTATTGCATAGTTCTTGAGCATGAACTTTGCAGATGACAATGAAAGGGAAAGTAATAATCAGAATGTTATGTACAGAAATGTCAGAGTATTCGCTGTAATTCACATTATAATTGCAAACAGCCCATCCAGAAGAAACAAAAAGCTGTTAAAATTACCTAATGAAACAGCCATGGGAACATGGCCTCACAAGATGGCAAACTTTTGACATTACTATGTGATTTTTAGTGATTTTTTTTATGACTTGATTGCATGGTGCTCTGCCATGGCCTGTGTTGGCGGCAACAGAACGCTGTGTAGTAGAGGGCATGGTGCAATGTGAACCCTGCCCCCTGCACCAGCCACACACAGCAGGATTTAAACCTGTATGTTTCAGACTTCACATGTGCCTGTCAGATGGGGAGTGAAATGGAATCATTACTGATAATGTTTCAACCCTCCTACAGGTGTATGCCTGTGAAGACACATGTTTATTACAATTAAACAGATACACACTCTGCGCCTGGTGGCATAGGCCTGTAATCCCAGGACACCAGGAGGCTGGGACAGGAGGAGATTGAGGAGTCCAAGGCTAATCTGGGCTCCATAGTGAGTTCAGGACCAGCCTGGGCCACAGAGCAAGACCCTGTATCTAAATAAATAAATAAATAATAAATGTTCTGGGGATATAGCTCAGGGCGAAGGCCTCGGGTTGGGTCTCCAACACCCTACACGTGTGTGCACACACGTACAAACTAGATATACATTTTCTTCTTTAATTATTAAACTTGGGCCTTTGTTATTTTGCAAAATAATTTTAAAGTTAGCCGGGCCCTGGGTGTGGGCCTGTAATCCTAGCACTCTGGGAAGCTGAGGTAGGGGGATCGTATGTTTAAGCCCAACCTGGGCACCTTAATGACATCGTGAGACCCTGTATCAAAATTAAAAACAAAACTAGGCTGGGGAATACAGCTCACTGGGAATGCCCTGGACTTAATCCTCAGTACCAAATAATAATAATTGATAAAATAATAATGATAATAATTTAATAAGTTAAAATATGAGAAAAATTCTGTTGCTTATCTGCACTGACTTTATGACTTATTTTGTTTTGTTTCATTTTTAAGATAGGGTCTTGGTCTGTAGTCCAGGTTTGTTCTGAACTTAACTGTGTAGCTCAGGCTGGCCTTGACTCATGGCATGACTTCTGCCTTTGCCTCCCCGGTACCAGAATTACTGGCACGTACCATTATGCCTAGATCTGTTACATTTTTATATGTGGTCCAAGACAATTCTTCTACATTCATTACATATGACCTGAGCAAAACTAGAGGTTGGACACCCATAAGCTAAACATAGGATATAGGTATATAAGAGAGAAAAAACTGGGGCCAGGGAACAGAGAGGGAGTGTGTCTTAGTTACTTTTTCGTCAAATTAGGGGAGGGAAAGCTTACTATAGATCACAGTTTCAGAAGGTCACAGTCCATTCATGGGCAGCTGGCAACAGTGGAAGCACATGGCAGAAGGGGAGGCAGGGGCAGCTCCATATGGCATAGCAAACAGGAAGCCAAGTCCCAGAAGTAGCATATATTCTTCCAGATCCTGTCCTGGTGACCCATCCTTTCCAAGTCCAGGCTCAGTGTTCTGTCCCTTCCAGGTTTAAGCCCCTAAACCACCATGCGCCTATAATCTCCCACATGCCTGTCCTCCACCACATGCCCATAATCCATCCCTCCAGACCAGGCCCCCATCTCCTAACAACGCATGGTTCCATAGATGGTCTGTAACATCCAAATACATGAAGCTTTTGGGGCCGTTCAAATCTAAACCACAACAGAGCACTTGAGTTCTTTCTGTGGTTCCAAAAAGATCACGCTGATCAGTCTTACTAGAGAGTTATAAATTTTATTACTCTTTCAGTGTGATGAGATTTTACTCTATTTCTCTATTTTTTTCTTGTTTTCGCTTTTTTTCAGGGTCTGCTCTAATGTATTTTATTTCTGCTAATTCAGATGCTTTTCTTTCTGCCAATTTAATTTTTTTTCTCTAATGTAAGTATGAATACTGAAATTTCCCTCTAGGCATTGTGTGAGTTGTATTCCCCAAATATGGTGGACTTTGTTTCTCTCTCTTTTGATTACAGGGTCTCCCTCTGCAATCCAGCCTGCACCTCTTGAACTCACTATGAAGCCCAGGCTGACCTTGACCTCTCAACATCCTCCTGCTTCAGCCTCCTGAGTACTGGGTTTACAGGTGTGCACCACTACGCCCAATGTGCTCCTCTCTCTTTCTCTCTCTCTCTCTCTCTCTCTCTCTCTCTCTCTCTCTCAACACATCAGCTATTTAGGATAGGGTTGTGTAATTTTCAAATATCTGGGAAGTTTTATATCTTATTTGATTCATTTCTAATTACATTCTGTTATGTTCAGAGAACAAACTCCATTTTTTTCAATCCTTTGAAAATTTTGAGTCACATTTTCTGTTTTGGTATGTGATCAGTCTTGGCAACTATTCCACGCACATGTGAAAATGAATTCTATAGGTGCTAGGCATGGCATACGATAAGTATCTGCTGGGTCAAGTTAGTTGGTAATGTTGTTAAGATCATTTGCATCTATATTCCAATGGTAACTATACATGCAGTAATACATACAGTACCACAGTTTACTGAAGCTCTGTTCAAGTTTTAGATCTCCTTTTCTTTCTTTTTCTTTCTTTCTTTCTCTTTCTTTCTTTCTTTCTTTCTTTCCACTTTCTCTCTCTCTCTCTCTCTCTCTCTCTCTCTCTCTCTCTCTTTCTTTCCTTTCTTTTCTTTCTTTCTGTAGTATTGATGATCAAACCCAGGGCCTTTGCAATAAACTACACCCCCAACCCCTTTTATTTTTATTTTTGAGACAGTCTCACTAAGTTGCCCAGGCTGGGCTCAAATTTGCAACCCTCCTGCCTTAGCCATCCAGAGTGCTGGGGTTACAGTCATGTGCCACCACGCCGATTTCTTTTTTTATTTAAATGAGATATTTCAGTTATATGATTTTGCTTCTAAAATATCCACTTAGGTTATTTGTGAATATTCCTCATATGTTTAATTGATACATTCATCTTTTCCTCTACATCCATAAGTATAACAATTTTAGGACTTTATCTGCTAATTCTAACATCCAGCTCATCTTAGATTTGGCTTCCTTTGACTATTACTTTCCTTAATTATGGTTTACATTTTCACATCTAATATTTTATTTATTTATTTATTATTTATTTTGAGACAGGGTCTCACTCTGTAATCCAGGCTGGTGTTGAACTCACTATGTAGCTTAGGCTGACCATGAACTCATGACAATCCTCCTGCTTCAGCCTCCAGAGTGCTAGGATTACAGGTGTTCTCCACCATGTACAGTTTCATGTCTAATATTTTAAAAATTATTGCTGAATATTGTGTCTGTAACTCCTTCGTAACAATATTTATTTCCTTTTCTTTTTAGGGCCAGAGATCTAGTCCAACATACTAAGCATCCTCTCTATCACAGAGCTACATCCCCAGCCCCAAAGATTTTTCTTCTCTTTCTATATAGGTCACTGTTTTTAATGATTACTCTGTATTCTTAATATAAATTTAGTCACCATCAGCTTCTTAAAGCTCATTTAAATTATTATAATTAGCATTCATAAATTATAATGATTAATAATTAACACAAATATATTTCTGTAAGACTCGTTATGATGTTGCAAACATTGAAAGACATTTGTCAAGAGTTTAACTAAGCTGGTCCCAGTGGCACAGGCCTATAATCCCAGCACTCTGTGATATTGAGGCAGAGGGATCACAAATTCAAGCCCAGCCTGGGCAACTTGATCACTTAGCAAGACCCTGTCTCATAATAAAGATAAAAAAAAAATGGGCTGGGAATGTAGCTCAGTGTCAATGCCCTAGGTTCAATCCCAAGAAATAGAAAGAAAGGAAGAAAGGAAGATTTCTGGGTAGCTTAATTCAAGTTTGCATAAAACAAAGTATTTACCAGAGCTTGCTTTCTTTTTAAAATTTTTTTCTCCAATTGGTATTGAACCCGGAGCCTCTATTATATTCCTAGCCCATTTTTCTCAATTTTTATTTTGAGTCAGGGTCTTGTTATATTGCCAAGTTGCTCAGGGATCCTCACATTTCTGGGTCCCATTCCAGCTAGTGGAAGCTTTATTCCCCTTCTATCTTCCACTGTATTTTCCCAAACAAAGTACCTTTTCTAGAAAAAAAAATCCAAAATTGCTAGGTTGCCTCCATTGGCTCAAACTCATGATCCTCTCGTCTCAGCCTGCCTACGTGCTGGGATCATAGGCCTGCACCCACTGGGCTTGGCTAATCATTTATTATTACTGTTATTATCTTATTATTTGTGTATGTGTGTGGCCCTGGAAATCCATCCTAGGATCCTCATTCTGGGCTGCGATCCTGGCCTATTTTTATTTTTGATTTTGAGGCAGGGTCTCACTAAGTCACTATGTTGGCCAGGGCTGGGGTTGAACTTGAGATCCTCCTGCCTGAGCCTGTCAGAGTCCTAGGGTAACACTCCTGTGCCACCGGGTCTGGCCTGATCATTTGTAGTTTTATTTCAGTTTTAAAGGTAGTTAGCTAGGCCTCATGGCTCCGGCCTATAATCCCAGCACTCTTGGAAGCTGAGTAGAAGGGTTGCAAGTTTGAGACCAGCCTGGGCAACCTAGAGACTTAGTGAGACACTATCTCAAAATAAAGATTAAAAAAGGATTGGTTTAAAAAAGGACTGTAGCTCAGTGCAAAGGTCCTGGGTTCTTTCCCCAGTACCACTAAACTTAAAGAAAACTGCAAGTGGTCTATTCAAATCTATTTACTGTACAAAATTAAACCTTTTTTTTTTGCTTTCTTTTCTTTGTAATACTGGAGACTGAACCCAAGTCCTTTGCACAGAGCAACATCTTCAGCCCCTTTTTTGTATTTTATTTTGAGACAATGTCTCATTAAATCACTAAGCTGCCTAGGCTGGGCTTGACCATGCTATTCTCCTGCCTCAGCCTGCTAGAGAGCTGGGATTACAGGCATGTGTGACCACAGTTGGCGTGTAATTATTTATTTTCTTTCTTTCTTTCCTTCTTTCCTGCCTTCCTTCCTGCCTGCCTGCCTGCCTGCCTGCCTGCCTTCCTTCCTTCCTTCCTTCCTTCCTTCCTTCCTGCCTTCCTTCCTTCCTTCTTTCCTCCTTTTCTCCCTTCCTTTCTTTTGTGGTACTGGGGATTGAGCCCAGGGCCTTCACACTGAGCTACATCCCCAGATCATTTTTTGCTTTTTATTTTAAAGCAGGGTCTGGTGAAGTTGCTAGATTGCTCAGACTGGACTTGAACTTGCAATCCTCCTGCCTCAGTCTCCCAGAGTGCCTGATTGCAGAACTGTGCTACCAAGCTCATCTTGTTATTTTCTAAAACACAACAGACATTTTTTTTTCATTGTTGTTAATGTAATGGACACATCAAAAGGGATATTTCAGAAACAAACTTGCCCAGCACTGTCTGTAAGAAAGCTGCTATCACTCATACACTGCACTGTAACCTGTGTGTTTCATTTTATTGTGGAACCAAGTATATCAAAGCCCTATAAATGATAATACTGTTTATAGAAATCAGTCAGTGATAAGGCCTGTTGAGTCAGTAGTTTACTTGAAAATAGAACTTGTTCTGGAGAGCTATGGCCCCACATCCTGGAGACCAGGCAATAGCCTGGCAAATGCTCAACTTCTGATTCTAGCTCCTTCCTCATCTGTAAAACAAGGGCTTTCTTGGTCTAGGTTTCTCTAGCACATGTTTTAACTGCTGCAGCTTCTGTGTGTGCATGCATGTGTGTGTTATGGTACTGGGGATCAAGTCCAGGATCTTCGAACTTAGCTAAATCCCCAGCATATTTCTGAGTTTTGATTTCTCATAGGGTCGTGCTAGATCTCTAAGTGGCCCAGGTGGACTCATGTCATCCTGCTGCCTCAGCTTCCCAGAGTGCTGGGATCACGTCCCTGTATCACTGGGCCCAGCCCTGCATTCTTATTTTTACTTTCTAGTACATCTTCTTGTTACAATTCCGTATTTTTGTCTTTTCCATTAAAATGGTCATTGAATACACTTTTTTTTTTTCATTTCAAAGAAATGACAGCTATATTTCTGGGCAATTATGACAATTCTTAGATAATTATAAATGAGAAAAAATGCAACATGTGGCTAAATGCCAGGTAATTTTAAAACTTAAAAAAAACTACCCATAAATTATAACTGTAATGCATTGAGGTTCTAAGTGTTATTTCAAAAACGGACCCAGGAGGGGCTGGGGTGGTAGCAAAGGCTCTGGTGCTACCACCACCTCCAAAAACAAAAAGGGGGAGCCTAATCTAGGAGAACTGGTGCCTTCTCATGGAAACAGAGATGCTGGAATGATATCACTGCCTGCATCAGTTATCTCAAACTGAGTCCAAGTTTTTAAAGTCATTTCCTAACTAATGTTAACAAGCCCAGGTGTTTCCTGATTTCAGTTGCTCCGGACTCTTAAAAAAAAAAAAAAGCCAGGGAAATGTGTAGAATTCCTCTGTGGGCTTCCTCTGCCCCGTGTGAGCCCCAGCACGGCTTTTCTCTTCCTACCCCACAAGGTCTTACATTTCTATGCCTATCTCACCCTTGAGCTGGTCGTCTTCCTTTCTTTTTGTTACACTCACTAGAGCTTTTTATCTTTTTTTTTTTAATTTTATTTTAGGGGTGGTCGGGATCTAACCCAGGGCCTTCACACTCAGCTACATCCCCAGCTCTTGTTTTGGTTTTGCTGTTGAGTCAGAATTTTGCTAATTTGCTAAATTGCCCAGGCTGTGCTTCAGCTTCAGTCTCCCAGAGTGCTTAATTATAGGCCTGTGCCACCAGGACTGGCTACTTGTGTTATTTTGTAAGTGTTTCTCTGTATTTCAACTTTCAATTTAAGTAATTACATTTGTACTAAAAGAATGTGTTGAGAACTTTCCCTCTGAATTGGAGGGTGTGTGCAGGAGCCAGGGCTGGCCCTCTCCCTGGCTGCGGCTGTCTGCGTGGTCTCCATTGCCTCTTCCCCACTCTGGAGGGATATTTGTCATAAGCAGCAGCAAGAATGGGGACAGGTGACAAGCAGTGTGGGGAGGCAGAGCTGGGTCATTCACATGAAGCCATTGGGCTCTGCAGTGTGCTTTATATTCACTGCAATAGTATTACGCATCCAAGATCATGTAGCAGGGTTTTTTGTTTGTTTGTTTGTTTGTTTGTTTTTTGTTTTGTTTTTTCAGACAGGGTCTCACTTTATAGTTCAAGTTGGTCATGAAGTCCTTCAGGCTGGGATTGAATTTATGGCAGTTCTTCTGCCCAGCTTCCCCAGTGCTGGAATTACAGGTGTGCACTACCACACCTAGCTCATTTATGTGGTGCTGGAGGATCCAACTCAGGGCCTTGTACATGCTAGGCAAGTGCTCTCGCCACAGAGCTATGGCCCAGACCCTCACCTAGCAATTGGGGAGGTCACAAAATTCAGCCCTCAAATGCTGTGTAGAATCTCTGGGCTTGTTAAACATTGTCAAAACAAAACAAAACAAAACAAAAAACCTTCCTGGGTCATTTGACTTCCAATGCCACCAAAAAGTTTTGGTCAGAGTTCTGAATTATGCAGCTATCACATACTGATTTTTAAAGCAAAAATTACATTGACTGCCTAGTAGGATTTGATTAGTATTGAACACAAGCAGTACCTTGAGTTACCTACCTCACTCTTACAGTATCTAGAATCTTAACTTTCTGTGTTCAAAACAAAGGTGTCACTTTATAATTCTGAAAGAGGAGGCGGGATATGTAGAGAATTTAGGAGGAAGAATTTATCTTGACCAGTTCTGTAGACAGTGAAGATTTTTGTCTTCCTATTGGTACCTGCTTGGGGTTGTTGTGAAAACTTTATACTTTGTTAGGATTACAGGGACAAAACATGCCTTCTCCTCATTTATCATGGTTTCTGTTATGAGCTACCTGTAGGCTCTTGGAAATAGGGGCAAACTGCTTGTGACTATTAGAGAGATTATATCAATTTGAGGCAATTAGGAACCATGCCTGGATTAGGGTTTAGGAACCACTCCTAGATTAGGCAGTTAGGAACCAGCTTGGGTTAGAGTGTGAGTGATTTGTGGTCAGCAAATGAGGGAAAAACAACCACCCGGATTTTGGAGTCCCAGCTGGGAACTTGAACTGTATAAAAGAAGGAAGAAGAAAGATTGTTACAGCTTTCTGCTCCAGGGAGAGACTAGACTTGGTCGGACTTGGCTTCCTGTTTGTGATGTCATGAGCTGCCTTCACCCCTGTCTCTGCCATGTGCTTCCTTCCATTGCTGCTGGCCTCCCCTGAGTGGTCTGTGACCTTCTGAAACTGTGATCTCAAATAAACCTTTCCTCCCCTAAACTTGTGGGAGTCGGATATTGAGTCACAGGAATGAAAAAGTAACTAAGACACTACTTTTTCAATTTCACGCACAAGAAAGTGTTCGAGTTTCACCAGGAAAATGACAGGAAATGATTAAAAATCAAAAAAGTTAATGTCAGCCATATTGTGATTTGGTGTCAAGTCTTTAAACTTTTAATAAAGCCTAAATTTGATTGCACTACTAAAGCTTTCACTATAGAAAAATTATAAAACATAGAGTTAGGTCTGGTGGCATATGCCTGTAATCCTAATACTCTGGGGGACTGAGTCAGGAAGATAGCAAGTTTGAGCATAGTATCAATAACTTAGTGACGTAGTGAGATTCTGTCTGAAGATCAAAACCAAAAATGGGCTGGGGATGTAGCATAATGTGAAGGCCCTGGGTTCTATCCTCAATACAAAAAAAATTATATAATATTATATATAATGTATATTATATATAACATTTATATATGTGTTGTATAAATAACATTAGATATGTTATATATATTATGTATATAAATCAAAGAAAAAACAAAAATTAATGAACTCAGTGTTGCTTACTATGTGCCACTTATCTCAAGTTCCTTATGAGTAGAATAATTTCTATAACATGAAAAAAAAAATGAAGACATTTGGGTAGAGTCAGTCTGTTTCCTGTTTTTCAACCCTAGGTGAATGTTGCGTTGTAATCTATTACCTGTGACAACCTCTGTTAACATTTTGGGGTACATCTTTCCAAACTCACACACACAGCCAGGCTTGGTGGTACAGGCCTATAATGCAGCACTGTGGGAGGCTGAGGCAGGAGGATCACATGATCAAGCCCAGCCTAGACAACTTGGCAATTTAGTGAGACCCCCCTATCAAGATTAAACTAGAAAACAAAATAGGGATATAGCTCAGTGTGAAGACTCTAGGCTCAATTCCCAGTAGCACAAAACACACACACACACACACACATCATACACACTTCCTGTCAGTTAGGATTCTGCTGAATTATAGCTTGGTAGCTCAATTTTTTCACTATCATATATTATGGAAATCTATAATGGCTACTGCAGTAAATATTAATGGGGTGGGAGCATAACTCAGTGATTAGAGTACTTGCCTAGAAAGCATGAGGCCCTGAATTTGATTCCCTAGCACCATGGAATAACTGGGTATGGTGGCACACATCTACAATCCAAGTACTCAGGAGGCTGAAGCAGGGGGATTACCGTGTGTTGGAAGACAACATGGGTTACATAATGAGTTCAGGACTAGCCTGGACTATAGCGTAAGACCCTGTCTCAAAAAAAAAAAAAAAGTAATGACTATGTTATAGCAAGATATTCAACTTAAAGAGAAACATTTTCCACCCCCAGAGCTCTAAAAAAATGTAGCCAAGAAGGCCCTAAGATCATTTGAATGGATGGAAACCACTCTCTATATTAAATTTTATCACTATAAGGCTGTTCAATTCAAAGCCTGGAAGAGTATGTAGCAATTCATAAAAAGGACCCAAGACCAATTCCAGAGGACCATGAAAAGTCAAGTGTTGTGCCCAGTGGCCAGAATGGAATCCTCATTGAGTGGTCACTGAGTGACCACAGAATGACATCATATGTGTGGAAAAACCCAGCAATGGATGAAGATAAAGACGCTATTAGAGCAAATGGACCTTGTCTTCTTCTCACAGGTTTATTGCACAACCTCACAAGCTTATCACTCAGTGGCCACTTGTGGTTATAACCACTTGCCTTGTTAATGAACCCAAACCAAATGGGAAAAGCTCATGGAACGCACTGGCTATTAGCTGTATTAGTAACAGGTTTAGAGAAAATTTTTGCTGTTTTAAATCATATCTATTTGTTTTTCTCACTAATGCTTTTTATAAAATGCTAGGAAAAAATACTAAAAATCAGTTATAGTAAGTTGTGCATTGAGAATTAAAATATTTTAAATCATTTTAGCTTAAAGAGATATTTTTGCCACATTGGCTGACTTTTTTTTTTGTGTGTGTGTGGTGGCCCAGGGATTGAGTATTGGGCTTCACACTGAGCTACTCCTGGCCTGTTTTTTT
This sequence comes from Ctenodactylus gundi, assembly GCA_004027205.1. NCBI lineage: Eukaryota > Metazoa > Chordata > Mammalia > Rodentia > Ctenodactylidae > Ctenodactylus > Ctenodactylus gundi. Next base: position 163,193 of record PVKB01000220.1, on the reverse strand, counting down.
TTTATTTTTTGGACTATTATGAATATAAAGTTATATGAACATTTGTTGACAAGTCTAAATGTGGGTTTATGCTTTCATTTTTCTTGAGTGGAATTTCTGGGCCAGATGATGACTCCATTTTTAGCCTTTGAGAAATTGCCAAAGTGTTTTCTGGAGTGTCCCCAGCCTGGTTTTTCATTTTGAAACAGGGTCTCACTAAGGTGCTAAGTAGCCTAAGCTGAGCTTGAACCTGTGATTCTCCTTTCTCAACCTCCTAGAATGCTGAGCTGACAGGCCTGTGCCACCAGGAGACATATTTTAACTTCAAGTTGTTCTTAGAGAGAAATAGATACAAAGAGATGTTTGGGGTGACTAAATGCAATTCGTTTTGGCTTCCCTAAAATATTTGCCATTTTAAGTTTATGTCCAAAGTATATATTCTTTAAATTGGTAAAATCATAATCAAGCTTGTGAATCTGTGTCTTAATAGAATGGCTGTAAGATGTTCCCGGATGTTGCATGACTACTGGGAAGGCATTTAGGTAATGTAAAAGATGCCAAATGACAACATTCTAACACGGGCAGATTCAGCTGGGTGAGTTATGTCAAAAAATGTATTAGTCACGGGACAGATTTGTTTGTTCTCTTTACACACATAAAATATTTAACCTCACTTGATTTTCCTGTTGGGAAACAGTGGCCAAGATGTTTTATGGAGTAGTTGCTCTTGATCACCAGGCTATTTGCCGGCAGTTGTCAGTACAAAATGTTACTAGCCTGGCTGCTCTCCATGACAGTATCGTTTTTTGTGTTCCCTTCTCTGCTCTGATATTGATCCCTGGAATCTGTCTTACTTAACTGGTTTTTGAGGCAAACAGTGATTTAAGGTTTTCCTTTGAGGAAGCCTGAGGAAGGGCAAAGAGCTCTGCTAGTCCGCAGGCGCTGCCTCCCTTTCTAGGACTTTCTCCCCTTTAGGCTTGCTGTGCTCAGTTTCCTCTCTCATTCAACCAACACTCTAACCTGCTTAACCTACGGGGGGTGGGGAATTCATGGTTGTCCTCTATTTCAGCCCCCAACCCAACAGTCTCTGCCTCGTCTCTTCCCCTGCATCACTGAAGCTCTTCCCTTTATCCTCGAGGGAGTTCTAGGAACATTTGTAGAGCCTTCTTTTTCCTCACTCTGCCTAATACACTGTGTCATTTTCTATACACGTCTAGTGTCTTTCTTCCACGAATTGTTACTGTACCTGTGAAATATCTGACATTTTCTATTTTGGAACACTCATAAGTAGGACACGATGGCCCCTCTTATTGAGGTGTGCTTTTTATATTTAGAAATGGTTATTGAGGGGCTAGAGGCATAGCTCAGTGGTTAAGAGTGCTTGCCTGGCAAGTGCGGGGTGTTGGGTTCTATTCCCCAGAATCACTTAGGCTGGGCACAGTGGCACATAATGTGCCTGTAGAAAATAAATGAGTAAATAGAACACAGAGGCCTGTACCACTGGGCTAGCTCAAAATATTTAAAAAAATAAAGACATGGCCAGAGTCTAGCATTGCTATACCCTCCTGCCTGCCAAGAATCTGCTTACATTCAGTGAAAACAGTGGTTTTCAACCTTCCTAGAGATTAAAATCATCCTCCACTGGGGCTGAGGTATGAATTTTTCAAAAAGTGGGTCAAAACTCAGCTTAATTGTGTGTTAACTATGTCATACAATTCACATGAACTTTCTGATCCTAGGTTCCTTGACTTGCACAACCATTGACACTCCTATGGTTGTCACAGGAGCACATGAATGTTTGTCAAGTGCCTTGTGACAATGCTGGTGGGTACTCAATAAATTATAATATGGCAGCTAATGTAACAGCTGAAGTGTGCCATGGGCTTGGAGATGTGTCAGGTACCTTATGGGAATTGGTTTATCTTCAGATCTCTTTAAGGTAAGTACATTTATTATGTGTTCTGAAGTGCAACACTTTAAGAAGTGTCTCTGGGTATCTGTGTTACATTCCAATCTTTATTCTTTGATGTACATATAGTACATATTTCACAACATTTTTATATTTTTTACCCCAGTTTTATAATGGGGTTTACCATGGGGTTTCAGTCATTATACATAATTTTCCACTGAGTTACTCTTTTAAAATTTACGTACACATCTCACCATTGCTGGATGCTTGCAGGTTCACAACCTGCTTTTTACTCTGAACCTCTTGATGTTTCCTGTCAAACATCTCTCCAAAGGATATGGCATTTCATAATAGAATGGATTAACTTTTGAGCTGGCTATGTTGATTCTAATTCTTTTTCCAGAGGAAGAATGTGTGTGTGTGGCGGGGTGTTGTATACAGTGTTTCTTTAAAAAATTAGAAGAGCCAGGCCCTGTGGCACTGGCCTGTAATCCCAGCACCATGGAAGACAGAGGCAGAAGGACTCCAAGTTCAAACCCAGCCTAGGCAACTTAGCAACTTAGTGAGACCCTGTATCAAAGTCAAAACTAAAAACATGGGCCAGACATGTAGCTCAGTGTGAAGATGATGGGATCAATCTCCAAGACCATTTTAAAAATCAGAAGAATCTAGTAATTTAGCCAAATCCAGAAGCCCATCTATCAAAAAGCATTTAGATGATGTAGTAGAAATTGTATAATGAGAAGGCCACAGTTACAATGTGACCGAGATGAGGAACAGGAGCGATATGAAGAGAAAAAGCCTTGTGGTCTATAAAGGGATCTATAATACAGATTTTAAAGCAGCTAGAACAGATATGTCTGTATTGCAGTAACTGCTTTACTGCATCACATTCAAGCTGCTGGTGAGCGGGGTGGGATGTGCTGAGAGGGGATTTATTAAACTTCTCCACCTCTCTTCAATGGCAGGGCCAGTGAGGGATAAAAACTGCTGCACAGGGGAGGTTTGTATAGGCAGACTGTCCCTTCCTTCAGGGACTTCATGCCTGCTAGTGCCCCTAGGAGCCATCTGTGACATATGACGTGAGCTGGGGACAATGGAAATGGATTTAAGGGGAAAAAATCCTTGCTCTGCCAGAACCTGGGAAGTTGGAGCTGTTTTTCACAATCATCTCTTCTGGCTGTGTGGAGGCCATTGGCTTCAGGAAGAGAGTGTGAGGGACGCAGAGAGAGAGAGAGAGAGAGAGAGAGAGAGAGAGAGAGAGAGAGAGAGAGAGAGAGAGAGAGAGACAGAGAGAGACAGAGAGACAGAGACAAAGGGCGAAGCCAAGCCAAGATGGGAGATGGGAAGGGAGAAGGAAGGAGAGAAAATATGGGAGTGTGGAACACCTTATATACCCTGTATCCCTGTATTTTTGCTTGTGATTTTTAAATGCTCAAATATCTCACTCTTAATGTGTGACTTCTGTCATGCATTTTTTTCTTTCTCCTGGTATAAAGGGTCAAGCCCAGGACCTTCACAATGAGCTATATCCCTACCTTATTTTTATATTTGATTTTGAGACAATGTCTTGCTAAGTATTGCAGGCTAGGCTTGAACTTGCTACACTCCTGCCTGAGTCCTGATCCTGAGATTATAGGCCCGCACTCCTGGGCCCAGGAACAGTTGGCTGGGAGCCATGGACAGAGATAACTTCTTTTTAAATGATGGCCCATCCCTTCTGTGTGCCCGGGATGGCTGTCCCACCTGTATTCTTGGAACCGCAGGATCACTCTTTTCCTGCTATCTATTCTGAAAATGTCCTTTCATTCTGTTTTATTCCTCAGAATGCTTTCTCTTTCCCCCTTCATCCAAGCTTCTTGGAAGTGCGCCAACTCTCACGTTCCACTTTCTTACTTTTCATCTCAATTTACTCCCAGTGAGCCCCGCCTGCTGGCTTAGGCCTACAATCCCAGCACTTCAGAAGGATGAGGCAGGAGGATCGCAATCTGAAGCCCAGCCTGAGCACCTTAACAACTTAATGGGGCCCTGTCTCAAATGAACTATAAAAGGGGGCTGGGAAATGTCACTCCGAGCCAAAGTCTTGTGTTCAATCCCCAATACCATTCCTACACACACAGACCCTTACTCCAAATGATCGTCTACCCCCACCTCTACTGAAAGTGCTTGAACATGATGAAGACCTCTTCACTGCCCACTCCGCCAGGCACACCTGCGTTGATTCTTTCATCTCAGCATCATCTGAGCTAGCCGAACATTCCCTCCCGCTTGAACCTTTTCTTTGATTTCTGTAATGCTGAATATCACACCCTGCTGGTGTTCCTCCTCCAGTCCTGGAAGCTGCTTCTTAACTCCCTTGCCGGCTTCTTTCCCACCTATTAATGCTAGAAAGTGTGAAGGGCTCTGTTCTGGCTCTCTTCTTTTCTTAGGCCACACTGTCTTCCTCTCTGTGCCCATAACAAAATTCACCCACTACTCTAGCTTTCTGTACCACCTACACACCTGAGCTCTGACATTTATGTCTTTAGCTCACAGTGCCCCAACTGGCGCAACCATCTAGCCAACTGCCCACTTCAGATTTCTCCTTACGTGTATGAAAGATACATCAAGCTCGACACGTTCTGTATTGAACTTTTCTTCTCCTCCCACAAACCTTTTCTTTCTCTCTTTCTCCTCCAGTGTTTTTTTTTTTTTTTTTTTTTAAACTCTGGCGGCTCCCAGTGCACACGGGTGTTCAGGCCACGTTCTGCAAGGCTTCACTGACATCTCCTCTCTCTCAGTCCCCCCATTCAACCCATCTGCAAGATCTGGCAGTGCTGCCTCTTCTCAAATCAGTGTTTCCCTTCATTTCCATCACCACCTAAATTCGGGTCACTGTCTTGTCTCCTTTTGTCACTGACAACATCTGAGCTGGAATTCTCACACCTATGCTTATCCTTACTAATCTGTTCACTCCACAGCTCAAGGACTTTTTTTCCTTTTCTTTTTCAACACCAATTTCCTCCTGTCTTTAGCAGCTTTCTGGGACTCCCCGTTGCTCATAGTTAACATCCAAAGACTTTCCCATGACCTCTGAGTGTGGCCAGTGTGACCACTTTTTCAATTTTTTTTTACATGCACTCACCTCTCACTTTTCCTGTCTCCAGTCACATAGAGTCTTCTCTACTCCCCAAAAGTCAAACCTCCCACCCTTCCCTGACCACCCATCCTGGTGAGATTATCCAGCGGCACCTTCACGGTTTCCATTATGCACCATTTTAATGTGTCATATTTGTTTCTTCTCCCTATGGGATTATACTCCCAGAGAGGGTGGGCACTCTGGCTTTCCTGCCCACTCGGTGGCACCATTGCCCTCCCTGCTGCTTGACAGGCTAGCTGGTAAGAATGACCATGAACTAGAGGCTGGGGAGAGAGGTGTTAAAACACTTGCCTAGCATGCGCAAGAAGGCTCTAGGTTTGATTCCCCAACATTATATAAAAATTAGCCAGGTATTGTGGTACATACCTGCAACCCAGCACTCGGAAGGTTGAGGCAGGAGTTTGCTGTGAATCTGAGACCAACCTGGGCTACATAGTGAGTTCAGGACCAGCCTGGACTAGAGTGTGAGGCACTGTCACAAAAATAAAAGAACGGACATAGACTGGTGCCCTTCATATTCCACCCCTGGGCCAGCTGTGTGGCTGCTTATCATTTGGACACTTCTTTGATTGCCGAAGTGAGATACCAGTACGTCTGTCAGGGGTTCTTAAATCTCGAGTCCAGCCTTTGCAGGTGAGAGTTTACCTAGAGAGTGGACACACCTTTCTCTGGAGTGTCAGGGCACACAGAAGCCCCCCAGCTGTGTATGTATATTTTTATATTTTATATTTTTGTATTTTAAAGCTAAGGTGTCTCTGGGTGAAGGGCCGCGTCCTTGCCCTGACCTTTATGACAGGCCTCCCCACTGGCCCACTGTTCTCATCCTCCTTTCATGGCCACTTGTGGCTCAGCTCCATTCACACTTACCTAGTGTGAAATTGCTGGAAACCTACTCAGAAAGCCCAGCAGGACACTGGGAGGAGGGGAGCTGGAAAGACAAATCTTCAACAAGTATTGTAGGAATGGCCAAGATTTCTTGGGACACAAATTAATTGTGCCCCCCACCCTCCCGCAGGCCTTGCTGTACAACAGGCTGAAAGGTCCTCCCGGGGATAAACCTGCAGGAGCCACAGGGTGGGAAGGCTCAAAAGGCTGCCCACTCAGACTGCGCAGTGCTCCGAAGAGGGGATTTCTTGGGTGCCCATGTATTAGGACTGCACATGCGCGGACATTTTCTGCTCTTCCCATGCAGGCGAGGGTGGACCAGGAACCCAGCCACAGAGGAAGAGGGTTATTGTCTCAGACGAGCCAACCTTTCCTGCTCGCTCGCTGTGCACCCAGACACACCTCTCCAAGGAAGGAGGAGGAGAGGATTTTCCCCATTCGTACTGCCTTATTAAAAAGAAAAATAAAACAACAAAAACAAAACAAGTATATGATTACTCTCTGCAGCCGAGGCACACAAACAGGATGGGCGAGAGCTAAACCTGGATGAGCCATCCCTGTAAAGATTAGGAAAAAGAACCTCCCGCCCGCCCGCGGCCGAGGCTGTCCCGGATGGCCGGCCGAGTGGCCCGTCCGCCGCGGCTCCTCTTCCGCAGGCTCCCGCCTTCCAGTCCGCCCAGGGCCCGGGGCCCCCGCCCAGGTGCCGGGCCACGGCCCCTCCCCTCCCGGCCCGACCCGCGCCGGCCGCAGGCAGGGAGCGCGGGCGCCCCGCCGCGCCGCGCCCCGGGGTCCCGAAGGAGCGCGAAGTTGGAGCCCGCGGCGCGAGGTCCCGCCGGGGATGCGGCGGCGGCGGCGGCTGCTTCCTGGTTTGGGGCGCGCCGAGGGCGGGCGCGGGAGCCGCGGGGGCGGGGCAGGAGGAGCCGGGGGCGGGGACGAGACGCTGGGGCCCGAGCCAGCCGGACGGGTCGCTCCGGCTCTGCGCGGAGAGCAGCTCCCGTCCGCGGACAAGGGGCGAGCCCCGGTGGCGCCGCGCGCGACAGGCACGGTCGGGCTCCCCGGCCGGCGGACGGCTCGGCAGCCCGGCGCCCCGGCCCCACCTCGCGCGCAGGGGAGAGCGGGCGGCACGGGGGCTCGGCCCCCAGGAGGCGGAATGGCCGGCCGCGGGGGGCTCGGGCGCCGCGTCTGCCCGGAGCTGCCGCCACGCGCGCGGCCGCCGCAGGGGCTGGCCTGAGCCGCGCTCCCGCCTCGCGCGAGCTAGCGCGCCCCCCGGGCCGGCCGGGGCCGCCGGCATGTCGTCCGGCGCCATGAAGTTCAATGGGTACTTGAGGGTCCGCATCGGCGAGGCCGTGGGGCTGCAGCCCACGCGCTGGTCCCTGCGCCACTCGCTCTTCAAGAAGGGCTACCAGCTGCTGGACCCCTACCTGACGGTGAGCGTGGACCAGGTGCGCGTGGGCCAGACCAGCACCAAGCAGAAGACCAACAAGCCCACGTACAACGAGGAGTTCTGCGCCAACGTCACCGACGGCGGCCACCTGGAGCTGGCCGTCTTCCACGAGACGCCCCTGGGCTACGACCACTTCGTGGCCAACTGCACCCTGCAGTTCCAGGAGCTGCTGCGCACGGCCGGCGCCTCGGACACCTTCGAGGGCTGGGTGAGTAGCGGGGCGCCGCCCCTCGGCGCCCACCGGCCTCCGACCCCCCGGGTCCAGCCTCGCCGTTGCTCCGCGCGGAGGGGATTCCCTGCAGGCTTCTTCTCCCGGTGGCCGCGCCGGGGGTGACGCGAGGCAGTGCGTGTGTGCAGCCGCAGGTGTGTCTCCAGGGAGCCGGCCTGGACGTGGCCCCTTTTGGGACGGCGGCTGGGGCTAACGGGAACCCCGGGCTGGGGACTGGGGCCACCATTCCCCCCAGAGCCCAGACTCTAGGTCGGCTTCCAACCCTTAGCGTAGGAACCACACACTCAGGAAAGGGAACAAAGGGATGACCGGGAAGTGACAGGGTTGGAGTTACTTTTCTCCTCGGAAGTCGAGCGCTTCTTTGGAGAAAGCCATGCATTCTCGCGAGTGTTATTCACGGTGTTTATGGCTACTTGTTGGTTCCACCGCGCAGACTGCACACGTGTTTCGGCATGCACATCCATTACGTCCCGGAGGCGCAGAGCTCTCCCGGCGGGGATCGCGGGCCTGGGTTCGCGCCTTGGGAAAGTTCTGCTGTTCAGTTTTCCACGGAGGCGAGGTTGATACGCGTTAGTAGCCAACTCCGTCCCTTCTGTCCGAGACCTGCGGGTTCCAGCGATGTGTATTTCTGCAGCCACTGGCCCGAGAAGAGGCCGCCCCGCGTCCCGGCAGGTTGTGGATCGCTCGCTTCCAAGCCGTCACCTACCGGCGTTCATGTGTATCGACAAGTAGCTGCGCGGGCAAGTTCTCAATTGCCTCTGCTTTTCCCGTGGCTCCCGGGAGGCAGCATTTCTGCCGCAAATGAATCAGATTTTCTTGATGGCCCTACCCGGTGCCAAAATGCTGTTGCCTCTTAATCCTCATACGGACGCAGGTGTTAATATTTTCACTTTGAGATGATGAAATGATAATTATAACGAAGTGGTCTGGTTGGGCGAATGGAGTCCAGGGCTTGGAAACAGTGAGGAATTCAGGGGCAGGAGGATGGCAGATTTACCCTCCAAGGAGTCAGTTTTGAACAGGTGTTGTAAGTCTGTGAAATTAACAGGAGCTGCAGAACAGATGGATAATGGTGTAGTTCGTGTAGGTATTTATTTTATACTTTGTGAAATTGATAATTTTACCATATCCGTTGTGTGCTTGCTTCTTTTGAATAGGAGTAAGCACTGTCATGACTGGTTAATTTTAGCCGTCAAGTTATGTTGAGTTAATTTCCCTTTCCTTACGCAAAAGCTCAAGTTTGTGAAATTTAGAAGTGGATTAGAAAGAGAGGACTAAAATGCAGTTTTTCTGGATCCGAAATTGAAGTGAGTGTAAGAATCTGAATGGGTTTATTGAACTGGTGTCCTTTTAGGAATTTGGTTGGCCTAAGTTCTAGCGGAACCAGGTTCTGAAATACAGCGATACGCAGCGGCTACAGCAAATGAGGAGCGTGTCTTTCCGGGAGCCTAGACTGGTCCTCACTGATTTGAACATTGGAATCCCCCTGGGGACTTTCAAAAATTGACATTTTAAAAAGATTCTCCAGAGGCCTCTCTGGCGGTGGGATGGAGTCCTTACAGCTATCCCGCGTGATTCTGATGGGCAGCAGTCTGTGTTGAAAGCCTGTGGCCTATATTGAACACCAAAAGCCTAGGACTGGAAGCACCGCAGTGTCAGAAGGATGAAGTTTCTGTACTACATGGGATGTGCAGAGTTGATTATTGCTCCACTGGATGAATAAGAGATTTAAATGTAAATTAAATTACTGTATCTAAAATTGTCTAAACTGTTTATACTTAGTTCTATAATATCACCTACAGGTGGTATTTTGGAAGTCATGAGTATTTGATAGAGTCAGTGTTTAAATGACATGAAAACCAATGATTTGTCATGCATTTATATTCAGTTAGAGAGCAGAGAATTTTTGAAAGGTTCTGACTTTGTGCTTTTCTTTTCTTCGCTTTGCTTTCCTTTTTTATGTAGGGCATTGAGCATAGGGTCTTTGTTCTGAGCTCCATCTCCAGCCCCCTTTTTACTGTTTGAGACAAAGTCTTTCTAGTTTGCTCGGTTTCCCAGGACGTGCTCAAATTTGTTAGCCTTCTGCCTCAGCCTCCCAGGATGCTAGGATTATAGACCTCTGTGTATGACTTTGAATGTTTTCAAACCGAGTTTTAGATAGAACAAGAAAAATATGAGTGTGGTTTTATTTGGAAATATATAGAGTGATTATTTTTAAATTATCTTTTGTAGATCTAAAGATGACTTTACAGTTCAGGATTATAGAAATACTGATCTTTGCTATATTAAGCTTATATCTAAGTGTGGTTTATGAAGATAATCACAAGTGGAACTCCACAATAAATTTGTGTGATTCAAGTGCAACTGTAAAATGCTGATTTTTCAGAAACCCAACAACTCAGTTTTTGTGAGATCATGAGGTTAAGAGCTAGCTGTAGATTTATTGCAAAACAGAAAATATAAAGCAGCATATGGCTGTATTGTTAGGATAAAACAACTTGTTTTGCTCTCTTGTTTAAGGGACTTTCTAAGTATCAAGAAGATGATCATTAACATTAGTTTTAGTAGAAGTTTATTGCTTTTCTCTATTAAGTTTAATGAAAGAGGCAGATCAATTTTATACAATATACAACTGGTACAAATCATACATACTCAAATTTCTTTTTACTGACTCCACGCACACACACACAAAACACACACACCAAACACACACACATGCACGCACACACACACACACACACACACATTTATTGAGATAGGTTATTGCTTTGTAGTTCAGGCTAGTCCTGAACATACCATGTAGCCCAGGCTGGCATGGACCTCGCAGGAGTCCACCTGCCTCAGCCTGCTGAGTGCTAGGATTACAGGTGTGAGATACTATGCCTGGCTCTATACATGTTTTATTCACTCTACATAAAACCCAAGTAAGTGGTGGGATACAGCTAAAGAGATTCTTAAATGGAAATTCATCGCATTAATGTTTAAATTAGAAAAGACCACAAATCAAAGCCCTGTCTTTCATATTTAAGCTAAAAGATTGTATTGACTCAAATTAAGCAGAATGTAGGAAATCAAAAAGATAATGAAATCAGCAAAATAGAGAAAAATCAATGAAACAAAAAGTGGGCTTTTAGGAAAAAATAAAATTGATAAGCCTCAAGAAAGAGTAGTCAAGGAAAACAAAACTTAACAACAGAATACATACTAGGAGTGAGACAAGATCACTACAGATCCCACTGAAATTAAAAAAATATAATGGGGTAATTAAAACATTTTTGTGCTGGTAAACTCCACAATTTAGATGAAATGAGCAAGTTTCTTGAAAGATGCAGCCTACCAATTTTCTGTCAAATAACTTTGATAGCTTTATAAATGTTAATCTGTCAAATCTGTTAATCTATGATCAAATGTACAGTTAAAAACCTTCCACAGTATAAACTCAGGGGTCCAGATGGCTTTATTAGTGACTCATTTGATATCTTTTAAGAAGAATTATTATGAACTCTATACAAACTCTTTCAGAAAATAGAGAATAAAACACAACTCATCCCATTGGCTGTTACCCTTACTTTAAAACCCAGTGAAAACATTATAAAACAGAAAGCTCCAGCACAATGCCCTTAACAAACACAGAGGCAAAAAATTCTTAAATTTTAGCAAATGAAGCCTAGCAATACAGCAAATGGACAGTGCATCATTTCCAAATGGTGTTCATAATCAAGACTGCAAGGTTAATTTGACATTTGCAAATCAGTGATTTCTATATTAGCAGTATACAAATGAAAATCTGTATGGTCATCTTAATAGATATGGAAACAGCATTTCAAGCTGGATCTGGTAATACAGTTCTATAATCCCAGCACTCTTGCAAGTTGCAAGGATTGCAGATTGGAGCCCAGTCTGGACAACTTGCAGACTTAGCAAGACCCTGTCTCACAACCAAGAATAAAAATGGGATAGGGATGTAGCTCAGTGTGAAGACACTGGGCCCAATCCCCAGTACCACCAAAAATAAATAAATACATAAATAAACAAAGTGGTGTTTGAGAAAAGTCAGTATTCATTTGTAATTTAAAAAAACCTCAGAAATAGGGAATTTATTCAACCTGATAAAACCTCAAGTTAGTATCTTAGTGATACAGGAATGGATATTCTTTTTTTTTCTTTTATGATCAGGACCTGTGTCTTTTGCATTATCATTTAGCATAGTTCCTAGTCACTACAATAAGGTACTTTCAAGAAATTAAATGCATACAGGTTACAGAGGAAGAAGGGAAATCTTTATAGGCAAATGATTGTGGACAATTCTGAGGTATCTACAGAAGGGTTGCTGGAACCCACGAGAGAGTTTAGCTGGGTGGTAGGACCAAAGTGTTATGCAAAAATCAATTATATTTTTTCTAACAGTACACAATAGAAAACTGGAATAAAATACCATTTATACAAGCCTCAAAGCTGTGAAATTGGATAAATTTGATAAAAGATGTAGAAGACTTTTTCACTGGAAATGACAAATCTAGGCTAATGGAAAGAGATATTGTGTTCCTCAATGGGAGAAGTCGATGTTACAAAGAACTCAGTTCTTCCCACGGTATTCAGTAGATTTTATGCAACCTCAATAAAAATCTCTATAAGCTTTGTCATAGAAATTAACAGACCAATTCTAAAATTTATATGGAAATAGAAAGGACCTGTAATAGTCTAGTAGTAATTTCGAAAAAGAACCAGTGAAGAGACTTACATTGTCTGATTTCAGAGTTTAATGTTACCATAAGACAGTGTGGTGTCACAGTAAAGAAAATCATCTAGACCAGTGAAATAGAAGAGAGTTTAGAAAAAGTCCACTTGTATGAGTGATTGATTGGTTTGAGATAGGGTCTTAGCCGGTAGTCCAAGCTTATCCTGGACTCACTGTAGCCCAGGTTGTCCTCAAACTCATAGCAGTCAACTTGTAACATCATGCCTGGATAATTTTTATGTGATGGTGGGGAATTGAATTCAGGGCTTTGGGCATGCTAGGCAAGTACTCTACCCACTGCACTATACCCCAGGCCCTGTTCAGTTTATTTTTGACGAAGATGCCAAGATGACAACTCAATGGAAGAAATGTTAATCTTTTTGCCAAGTCTATCTTGAACAATTGAGTAGAAATATAAGCCTTGCTGCTTATCTCATACCATATGCAAAAATTCAAAATGGATTATATACCTAAATATAAGAATTTATAAAGTAACATAAAATATTTAGTGACCTTGATTATAGTACTAAAACATTGTACTTCATAAAAATTAGGAAGCTGTTGCTTTTTTATATTTTATTTTTTTTTTGCTGTATTTAAGATGGATCTCAGAGCCTTCACCCTGAGCTGTATCTCCAGCCCATTTTTATTTTTGAATTTGAGATAAGATCTCACTAAGTCACTAGTTTGCATAGACTGGACTCAAGCTTTTGATCCTCTGGCCTCTGCCTCCCAGAGTGCTGGGATTACAGGCCTGTTCCACCAAGAACTGGCAAGAACTATTGCTTGCCAAAGGGATGCTTAAGAAAATGAAAACATGAGCTAAAGACTGGGAGAAATGCTTGTAGCCTACAGTAAGTTAGACAAGGGACTGGTAATGTGAGTACATAATAGGACTCTTAAAACTTAATAATAATGAAAAATATCTGATTTCAAAAGGAGTTGGATATGTGGATATGTGAAAAGGTACTTTCATGGCAAATAGCATATTATATGTCCCAAATCATTAGTCATGAAGGAAATGCAAGTGAACACTAAAGAGAAATAATCAGTATACCTCCCTTGGAAAGGCTAAAATTAGTAAGCCTGCCTCTAAACGTTGGTGAAGAGTGGGGGAATTGGAATGTCATACACAGCTGTTAGCAGTGGAGAATGGAGTAGGCAGGTTGGAAAACAGTTTGGCAGTTTCTTCAAATACTACACGTATACTTACTGTATGACTTAACCGCTCATAGGTGTTCACCAAGAGATGCAACCATTCATACAGAGTCTTGTCCGGTAACGTTCATAGCAGCCTTATTTGGGATATGCTTCAAACTGAAAGCTGAAATGACAACCAACAGATGAGTGTTAAATTGCAGGGTCACTGTGCCTTGAACTACTACTGAACAGTAAAAAGAAACTGTTGATATGTGCAGCAACATGACTAAATCTCAAACTCCTTATGCAGGTAAAGATGGTCAGATCTTCCTGCCCTCACCCCCCCCTCCCCCGCAAAAAGATTGCATATAGTATGATCCCATTTATGAAGAATTCTGGAAGATCAAGCTAGCCCATAGTGGCAGGAAGCACATATGAGGTTGTCTGGAAGTGAACAGAGGGGAGGGAGAGATGGGTTGCAGTAGAGGTGTGAGGGTATTTCGGAAGAGACAAATATATTCATTATTTGATTATAATGATGGTTTCATGGCTGTATACATGTATCAAAAAGTTCACTCTAACTATATGCATGTTATTAGTTGACAGTTATACCATAAGAAAGTTGTAGGGAAAAATAAGGTTTTATTTTCTTTATTTTACTGAACTTATTAAATACAATGCTTATAAATGACAGAATTAGATTTAAGCCAAATTCGACTTCTGAAAACCACATTGCCTCTATAGTGCAGAAAATATTTGTTAAGAGTAGAAATACAAAAAAACAGTAAAATAAATTTATGAGTTTCTGAATTTTGGACACATTTACACTTTCTAAATTGTCATCATGAGATTTTTTTTCCCCCCTGAGGCTGCTAGCAGAACTTGTTTATTTTGCATGATTTCTTGGACTTCTGAAGACTGAAAGTTTGTCTAAATTCAAACACTGTTTCCTTCTTGCACAGATTTGCTTCTGATTGGCTGGCTTTCCAAAAAAGTGACAGACATCTAGTAGTCAATGCTGCGTGGAGACTAGGAGGAAGGCAGGAGCTGGTGGAAGTTGCGTCATGGAAAGACCTTGGCGCCCCCTCAGGAAGGAAGGCCCTGCCTGGCGGGCTCCCAGGCAGCTTTTCTGTTCAGGCCTCCTGAAGACGTTCTGTTCTCTGCAGCCCCAAGAGAGCTACCTTCTCTTGGTTTCTCAGGGAGGTACCTGTTTTGTAGCCCCCTCAGGTGAATCAGTCAGGTTACCCCTGGCAGCAGCTGAGTTTCTTTCCCTTATTTCCTGGATCTGAGTGCATGAATGGGTGGCCTCAGAGTTCTTCCAGATGCTCTGTCTAGGGATTTATTCTCTTTCGTACCTGATAGGGCAACTCTCAAGGTTTTTTTTTTTTTTTTTTTTTTTTCTGAGTCCCTTAGTAAAGAGTGTCTAGCACTGGCTGAGAGACCCATAGTATTTTAGGGGAAAAACATGTTTCTGAATCTTTAGGGAGCTCGGTTCCTGTGTACGTGAGCCCTGTTGGCTATATAGTGCCTTTTGTTTCTTGGTAAGATGGATTTTGCTGCAGTGGGGCTGGCTGTTTGTCTTTATGCGGGTTGCGGCTCACATTTTTTTCCTTCAGGAGCATTTTCCTAGCCATGTTCTTCTTATCTTCTTGCTTTCATGCTTATCACTCTCTGGATCATTTTCCTCATTTGCCGATCCTGTCTTCTTCCTTCAGACTGTAAACATCTGGAGAGCAGCGGCCCCACCTCTCTGCTCCAGTGCCAGGGCAGCATCTCAGACACAGGAGGCACTAAATATTTGCCAAAAGAACGAAACTTTGCCTGGCGTAGTCATGCGTGACTGTAATCCCAGCATCTGGAAGGCTGAGACAGGAGGATTACAAGTTTATGCCCAACCGTGGTGACTTAAGTGAGACCCTGTCTTGGAATACAAGATGAAAAAGGGCTGAGGGGTAGCTAAGTACGAAAGCTTTGGTTGGGTTCAGTTCCCGTTAACACACACACACACACACACACACACACACACACACACACACACACACACACGAAATTTTGTGAATTTGGGGAAAATTAAGGCATATATACTTTGGGAACATCTTTAATGTTTTATTCATCAAAAGTGAATAAAATGAAAATATTGGACAACCCGCCGTAGTTAGAACTTTCTTCTTTGACTCAGTGATAGACCATATGCATGAAAGACAGGACTAGATTTTTATGGCAAAAGCTTGAAAACATTGTGCATGGAAAATTCTCTGCTTTTTTCATTGGAAAAGGTTATGGTTTTTGAACCTGTGATACATGGTAAATTCTTTCCCTTTTAATTTCAAGCCCAATGTTAAATTTCAGGCAAGAAATAAGAATTCAAAGGTTTTTCTTCAGCCTTGTGGAGCTCGTAAGGTTGGTGGGTATAGTGTGAATCATTTTGTCTTACATAACTCTTACTTTGTAGCTAGGTAGCTCGTGGGGGTTTAGAATGGTGATTAGTGGTGGTGGTGAAAGTGCAGTGTATTTTTATGAGGCAGCATTTACTTGGAGTAAGAGAGGTGCCTTGGATTTTCTTTAATTCTTTTTCTACTTTTTTAGATAGTCATTATCCTGTCCTTCTGTGTGTTGCCACTTTGGTTCCATTTTATTAGAATGTGATAGAATTAAAGTTCAAGTGGACAGTTCCTAACCACTGCCTTCTACTTTTATCATTTGTATAAACAAATGATCATTCTCAGTTGCCAAATTGATAATCACCTTTCTACTTAAAAAGTCCAGTCTTCAAAATAGGCTATGGTCTTGCTCCTGATTTCCTCTTGAGGCCATTTATTTATTTATGTTGAGACAGGGTCTTGCTCTGTAGTCCAGACTCATGGCCGTCCTCCTGTGTCGGCCTCCCAAGTGAGTGCTGATGTTACAGTTGTGTGCCACCACACCCAGCTAATTTTTACGTGGTCCTGAGGAATTGGGCCCAGGGCCTTATACATGCTGGACACGTGCTCTAACCGCTTAGCTATGCTCCCAGCAAGCCTCATATTTTTCCTTTCCCCAGTTCACACACTGTGCATGAGTCATAGTAAGCCTCTTCCAGTCCCTCAGAGGCCACTCTTTACTCTGCTGATTTCAACCGGTGCTTCACATCTGCTCATAGAGATCACTTGCTCAGAAAACTTTTGCCGACATGCCCAGTCTGGGTTTGCCTCTCCTTAGTGTTCCTTCAGCATCTTGAGGTGTCCATGTGCCACCCTGTCCTCTATCCCAAAAGAAGGACATGGGAGTGGATTGGCCTCATGTATGTGTGTGGTACTGACTGAGAGGAGTTCAGCGTGCTGCAGAATGGCTGGCGCTGGCCTTCATCTCCTTTGCTCTGGTAGACAGTACAATTCCTGTTGGCAATGCCAGGCCCTAGGTGAGCATTCTTTCACCCTTGAGCAGGTGCTGTGGGCTCTGGATTGTGCCCCTTCATGAACAAGGCAGACCTGCCTCATTCCTTCATAGCTCTTGGAGTTCCAATGAGGGGATGTTTGGGGATAGAAACAAAAGTGGCCAGGAAACTTCAGAACAGACAAATAAGTTCTCAGATGCTGGCCAGCACCTGGCTTGGGGGAAGGGCAGTCAGGAGTGCCTTTCTTTAGGAAAGACAGCTGACTTTCAAGGCTCCTGCATAGATAACCCCAGCCTGCTTCACTTAAATGACTGGGAAAAATCTTTCCTCAAAAGAAGAAAAGAAATTTTTGGTTTCTCCAGAGATACCATCACAGATGCCCTTTCAAAAAGCTAACTGCCTCTGCCCCACAGGAGGGATTCCATTTTTGGAAGGATTTGGAGGGAGATGCCAATGAACAGAACACACAACCTGCCAGTGTTATTGACTCCCCAAGGCACAAAGCAGTGACATCCTATTAGAGCCATCAGATACCTTCCATTTTGTATGGATTATAAAATAATCATACATGTGAAATAGAAGGATCATCTAGTTGAGAACCACTAGAACAAGGACCCTGCTAGTGCGTTGCCCAAGGCATCTTCATTGGACACAATACTTTCTCTCTTTTTGAAAGAAAGGGTCTCACTCTGTAGTTCAGGCTGGTCCTGAACTCACTATGGAGCCCAGATTGGCCTTGAACTCGCTGCAATTATCCTGCCTCTGCTTCTTGAGTGCCTGAATTACAGGTGTGTGCCCGTGTGCCCACCTAATCTTTATGTGCTGTTGCAGGATTGAACCCAGGGCCTTGTACACACTAGGCAAGTGCTCTAACTACTGGGTTATGCCCCCTCCCCTTCCTGACACATTTTAAAAAAAAACATTAAAACTAAGACATTTAAGTGCTTTGGTACTCTACTTTGTCACAGACCCCACCACTCCCTGTCATAAAACAATACTCTTGACTCATTACCTCCTCAGTGCTAGGAGGTTTCTGAGTTGTGACATGATAGTTTAAGCCTTTGATTTTAGAATATGGGAACCAAAACTACAGCTCTATCATTACGGTTGCCTCTCCTAGCAGGAAGTATGTCACATACATGCACTTAATATCTGCACATATAGCTACATGTAGATATATTTAGAATTATTTAGTTTTTTTTGAGACAGGATCTTATTCTACATTCTAGGCTGGTCCTGGATTCACTCTTTAGCCCAGGACTCATGGCAGTCCTCCTGCCTGAGCCATCTGTGTGCTGGGATTACAGGTGTGTTCCACTACACCCTCATCTTTACGTGGTGCTGGGGGATCAAACCCAGGGCCTTGCACATGCTAGGCAAGGGCTTTAATCACTGAGCTACACCCTAGCCCCAGTTGTATACTAATTTGTGACTACATTAATTGATACATATCTTTTTGTCTTTTAATTTCAAAGAAACCTGGCTTTCTAGTAGATATATGGGGAATTAACTTTTATTGCAAGTTAGTATTGTACTGACCATCCCACTAAAAAGACTTTGTGTTTTAAGCTGCAACTTCCAGCACTGTATGAGTGCTGTGCTCTGATGGGGTCAGGAAGAGTTGGGCTCAAGGTGTGCCTGTGGCACCTATCAGCTGTGATCTTGGGCAAACCTCTACTTACCCACCTCAGTTTTCTGGTTTATGTAATGAAGGGGTAGGACCAGAATGTCTCTGAGAATCCTTTCATCTCTGAACCTCTGCCTCCATGTCTAGGGCAGGACCATGGTTTCTTCCCTTTTGGAATAATTGGCTTGGTTATAGTAGTCAAAATAAATTATTTCTTATCAAAGTAGGTCGCTCCTGAGAATTAATTGGTCCCAATCTATGTTGCTCAGGCTTGGAGAGGATTTAGCTCCTGTCAGCGACTCGTCCGGTATTCCTGGTGATGTTGGTGTTATTTCCTTGGTTCCAAATCAACCTTAAGGAAATACAGTGGGTCTTCATTCCAAGGTGTGCAGTTAGGTTTCTTAATGTATACTAATGCATGCCTTTTCCTATGGATAGTAGTAAGTTATGTCCCTGTTACCTCTTGTCAGAGAGAGAGATGAGAACTCCACTCTTTAAGTATTTGATAGAAGCCATCCTCACTAGTCTGGTAATTAAAGCTTTGTAATCCCAAGGTGTCTGTAGCCAATAGTCTGTATATCCACCCAGGTGATGACAAATACTATAAATCTCTTGTAGGACAGACATTTTAATTAGATGGATGAACGAGCCCAAGGGTATTGACTATTGTAGTGGTTAAGTCCTATGATGAAGAATTTTATGAGACAGGGAATTTTGGTTGAGAATCATGGTACTATCCTGAGCGTTTTATTGGGATTATTATGAGTGTGCTTCTGTAGAACCAGTAAGTCAGTGCAATTGTTGTCAAGACACATGAGACCTTTTATTTTTTTCTTTTTTGCAGCGGAGAGACCACTTAATAGGGGAATCACGAGCAGTGTTTTTATTATGAGTTGCCTTCTTGAAAGTTACTTTGATTTTTATGTTTTATGCTGCATATCTTTGACCTCACGGGGAGGGAGATGCTTTGTAGTTTTCCAAAGGTGCTTAGTTTGTGCTTGTGGTAAGAAATGAGAAATTTGCCAGAGCACAGAACCATGGTCAATGTGAATCCTTTGTGATTGTATTAGTGAAATAAGTCACTTGGGGCCAGTGTGAGCATGTTCTGTGTCTAGTGCTGTATACCCAATTTTGGAGCTAAGCTCTGATCTCTAAGCAACTGAACCAAAGCCTTAGAGATACATGGTATTTTTAAGTCATATGTAATCCTTGTACTTGCCCAGCACCATCTGTGAATCTCTCTCGTAGCATTTCAGTAATGGCACTGTGGCCTCTGACCTCACTCTGGGCTTTGGTTTTCTTCTCTGTGATGTCAGCGATGCTGGCTGCCATGGTCCCTTCTGAAGGCAGAGCTTTGTGGTCCCAGTTATGGGTCTGTTGGCCAGTGGACATTTGGCTTCCTTCTACTGTCTAGAAATAGACCTGCTTATACTCAGATTTATTTAGGGCTCAGAATTATTTTAGTGGGAAGGCAGGGGGCATAGCTAGTGATTAGAATACATGCCTAGAAAGTGTAAGACCCCAGCTTTGATCCCCCTACACGATGTAATAGCTGAACATGGTAGCACACGCCTGTAATCCCAGAACTCAGGAGGCTAAGGAAGCTGGATTGTCAGCAAGTTTGAGACCAAACTGGACTACACAATGAGTTTAGGACCAGCCTGGAAGACAGAGAAAAATCCTGTCTCAAAAAATTTTATTTTTTGGAGGGGAACCCAAAAGCCATTTATGTATTACATTATTTCTAAAGAGAATGTCCTAATTTACTTGCAAACTGTGCATCTTGGATTCTTCAATGTATGTTCTTTTGTTTCACTAAGATTTGGAAGAGTTGAGAACATCCTCCAAGTCCAGTGTTTCTGAGCTCTGGGTACTTATGTTGACAGTGAGAAAGCTCTGGATCCTGTTTCTAAAAAGTATACATATGTGTATCTTGGCCATATTTTGGGAACAGTGTTTCCAGATTTAGTGATCCCTGAAGCCTGGCCATGGATGGACTCAGGCCCTCAGGTAACGAAACCCTACTTGAAAGGTGTCAAAAGTGAAGCTTTTATTAATTCCTAATTCCTAGTGCATGGTTCTGCTATTTCCTCCTGTGTCTGAGGATGTTTTTGCAGAGAGCTGACTAGTTTTTAAAAGAGAGAAAGATGCTGTTCATTTTAAAAGAAAAGGATGTGCTTTAAAAAAGAACATGTGCTCACTTAGCTCTGGCTCCTGGTGAAATATGCTAGGTGGTGACCCACTTTTGGACCTATTTAGGTGTGTTGCTTAGGTATTTTCAAAAGCCTCTATTTTTGAAGGGGTTCTTTGAGGATTGCAATAGAAAAAAAAAAGAGCCATTTGAGTGACCTTAGATTATCTTTTGTTAATATAAACTCTTTCCCCTCTACAATGAGGTAGGGCTTACCTGATTCATGAACTTCTTCTTGAAACATTACCTTCTTTTAGAGTTGTGGTGAGCATGGTGGTATGCCACCATGTTAGCATGGTTCAAGAGCAAATGATGAGATTGCGTTCTGGTCTCCTGTAGCCTGGGTTCCTCTGACCCGGCACATCTCTCTGCCTCCTGTTGCATTCCATTCACCCTGCAGACATGGTGATAAAATCAGATGGTGGTGAAAATAGAGGGTAAGGGGGCAGTGTCCTAGCCAGTTAGAGATAAAATGGAATCCAGCTGTCTGGACTTTAGAAGATTTTTTTTTTTTCCTCACTCACCTTCAGTATGTGGCCATCCAATCATTTATAGAAGTTTATTGAGTGTCTGTTGTGTGCTTGTTCATTCTGGGCGTTCCTGTAGGACAGAGAACACACCCCCCTGGTCATGCTCTCAGGGGCTGCTGCTCACAAATGAAAAGGTCAGCAATAAGCAAATAATAATCAAGGAAATGACAAACGATGTCTAGGTGTTAAGTGAGGGAATTAAAACAGGGTCACCTGCAAGACAAGGTGGCTGCTTTTTCTAGAATAGTCAGAGAGTGGCATTGTGGCTAACAGTTAAGGGACATGAAGCACGCATCCTGTGAAGATTAGAAAAAGGAGAACAGCTGAGGCAAAGGGGAGAGAAGCTTGGCATGGGGCGGAACACATGGATGGTGGTGGGAAGTGGCCAGGCGGTTCGGGGCAGGGGAAGGGGTCGGAGCTCTGCGACGTCACAGGAGGGTGAGCAGTGAGCCCTTCTCTTCCTCATAGATTAGTAGTTTTCTCCCCTGGAAACCATGCTCCCATTAGCTATCTCAGAGACCTGGGGTCATGATTAGATTTCAGACATTAAACATGTCTGCCGCAAAATAGGTTCTCAAAAATGGCTGCTGTGGTTGCTTTTAATCTTCCAAGGGAAGCTGATATGTTGACAGGGGCTTTCTGAGAAGAACTGTACTATTCAGAAGACGAGGGCAAGGTGGCGTTTTAGACATCACCACTTTCAGATGCAAGGTGAAAATTTCCCAGGGTGGGAGAGGGTGAATCCGTTGGTGCCCCTCCATAACATCATGGAGACATCTGATGATCTCTGCTCATTTCAATACCATATTTCCAAAGAGAAGATGGGGAAAGGAAATAAATACTCCCAAGTTTCTTGCATATTTTTGGATTTCTGAAAGATACATGTATTTTCAATGGATTCATAAGTATTAATGGAAGATTTTAATAATTTAGAGGGATAGGGTAATTATATTATAGTGGTACAATTGACAGGGCCCTATAGTACTTTTATTTTTTTAAACAAAACCATAAATGTAAGGATGGAAATTGATAAACTCAGTGCCATTAATCTGAAGGAAACAAAACTTCAATCATTGAAAATAACTACATGCATTTGGTTCTTGCTACTTCTGAAAGTTCATTTACTTTACTATAATTTTGTGAATTAACTCTGTTAATCTTTGCCTTCATAATTTTGCATAATTCTAGATAATGCCTGTTCTGCCATCTCCTTGAATATTTCTTAACTTCCTTTCCATATCGATTTGGTTTTTGTTTAATGTAAAGAAAAACACACGAACATTGGCTCAAGTTATATACATTAGGGTGCAGAATCTATAATTATGGGCTAATAATATATACACATATAGGCTTTGAGGAATATTTATTGGACAACTACCATAATTATTAGGGCATCATAGTGTGATAGTTGGATGTTAGCCAGACTAGGGTTCAACTCTCTGGTCTGCCTGTGATTAACACAGAACATTGAACCCTTTGTGGCCACTGTTTCTCATTTCTGACAGTGCCCAATTTACAGGGCTTTGGGTGAATACATATAGCGAGGACATATGTGAACTTTGTCATACATGGCATGATAGAGAACAGCACAGAAAACTCTCCATTATCAGTGTCACCATCATTACCACCATTCTATGCTCAGTACTTAAATATGAAGTCATGGGCCTGCCCTCTTCTGAAAGTAACTTTGCCAAGAATAAGACATTTATTTACATGGAATTTTAGGATAAGAAGATAGAGATAAAGTGGAGGACACGCCTCTATCCAGTGGAGGATAAGAGGACAGATAAGAGAGTAGCTTTCTTACTTTTTTGCTTTCTATTAAGACTTTGGAATGTGAATCAACAGCACGTGTCTTGATTCTAGTGGAAGAAAAGAATGCTTTTTATCTTTAAATTTGGGTTTTGATGACAATTTCTGCACATACAGTCCCTTTTGAGAGATCATGCAAGAAAATGGAGAAAACGAAGCTGGAGTTACTGTCCAGACACAATGTGGGCCCAAGTTAGTAGACAGAACACCTGGAAATGGGTCATCTGTTGAGATCCCATATTGGATAGAGGGTTCAGAGGGGGTACCCACTTTCCCTTCAGGCAAACCAACAGCATAAAGACAGAATATTCAGTTGCAAAGGACTGAGGTGCCTTTTTGAAAAGCTGATGTGTTTTTTTTTTTTTTTTTTTTTTTTTTTTTTTTTTTTTTTTTTTTGCTGCTCTCAAGAGATGATGATGCATAGCTTTTTAAAATGGTATTAAAATTGGTTTCTCTTAAGTGTGAGCATCTAAAAATCAGACACAGATTGTTTGTTCATGTTTCCAAGGAGGAAACGTCCAATTTTTAAAAATTCATCATTTGGTGCTGATTTCCAGGTGGAATCAAGGGCACCTGCAATTTTGATCTGGTTTGAAGAAAATGTGGAATACTTCCGTTCCTACAGGGACTCATTTCAAAAGGGATCATTCTTTTGTCTGTTGACACATTTGGGTTCTCAGTGTTTTACACAGTTGAGGTTAAGTTAGAGGTTTCTGAGCTGTACATATTTGGAGTTTCATTTGTTCTTTAAGGTGGCAAGGCACAATGGAGTTGGCTGTACACAGCCATGGTTTTGCTTGTTCTGAAGTCTCCTACATTAGTGCTTTGGCTGTGGGGAGAATATACCGTTTGAGTCTCCCTGCTGGGCCTCCCCGCCTGGTCATGCACATCCTGTACCTGGGCTGTGGCTGTATTGATTTGCTGTTGTAGATGTCTGGCGGTGAATGAAAACTTGGCTGTGGGAATTTGCTCTCGTTTTGGTCACTGACCCCTGCGTTGAACCCCCCGTACTGTCATGTGTGTGAACACTAGTGAGCCTCGGCCTCCCGCGGCACCTGATCAAGAGCCCTCCATGCGGTGGGAATTCAGGAAATGTTTACAGAAGGAAGAAATTCCTCGCTGTCCTAATGCTGTGAGTCTGAATCAGAATTCAGACACTGTCACCTGTATTCCTTTTGTCAAAAAGATTTTCATTTTGAAATTCACGTTTCAGTTCTAGCCACCAGACATTATTGAGTGAGTTTTGGAGAAGCCTCAGGAATAGTTCAGACAGACTGAAGAAGGCAGGATGAGTTTTTTTTTTTTAATTTATTATTTAAGCAAGTGTAAATGGTGTGTGGATCTCAGATTCCCCAAATAAAATGTCAGCAACTCTAGTTTGGGTGACAAGAGATGAATTTCAAAACAGGACAGACTGAGAGATGAAGTGTGGTCCGCTGCATCCAGTGTCAGGACTCTATTAATGCCAGCCTGCCCTTTGTGAGAACACGATGCTGGTGAGTGGCGCAGACCAGATAAAGGCACGACTGCGACCTTGACTTGGCAGCTGCCATTTAAACTCATTTTTCTCAACATGTCTTGTTCTAGAAAAATACATGACTCCTGAAGTTACTTCATTAGGATCCCAGTGTGTATATTCCCCTCTAAATCAAGGGTCTGATGGGTGGTTGTTATTTTCTGGTCTAATTTTCTCCTATATAGCATGCATAATTTTTTGTGTGTGTGCGATAACTGGAGATCAGCAAAGGTCTTCCCACGAAGCTGCATTCTCAGCCCATTTTTATTTTTGATTTTGAGACAAGGTTTCATTAAGTCCTGAAGTTTCCCAGGCTGGACTTGAACTTGTGATCCAGCTGCCTCAGCCTCTTGGCATACTGGGATTTCAGGCCTGCCCTACCAGGCCCAGACTAGAGCACATATAATTTTGTCTCTAAACAAGGAAAAAAATCACAATTCTGAAAAAGCATTCCTGTCAAGATACTAAATGAGTCTTTCCGCCAGCAATACTTCCATTATCCGTTTGAGGGCACGCTGTGTAGCGCCAGCCCTGCGTAGGTGAAGATGATGTCACCAGGAAGAAGCGGAGTCCAAGCAGCACACAGTGAGGCCTTCTGGGCCGGCCCTCACTCACCTGTGACTCCTGCTGGTCTCAGGCAGGACCCTTACTCTCTTATTCCTCTGTTGGGCTGTTTTGGAAGGTCTCAGGCTATCGTTGGAGCTATGATCAAGGAGAACTTGTTTCTTCCCGGGACTCAGTTCCTCTCTGGAGCCTGCCAGCATTCCCAGATGGCGGAAGCCTGCAGGTGTGAACTGCGCACGTATCCTGGCCACCTGTCGCCCTGCAGCTGCCTGTAGCTCATTTCTGGCAATCTTGGGATGCGGCGAGTTTCTGTGTGGACCTCCCAGACCTTCTGCCCACTCGGGGTGGGGGAAGGGCTCTCCTCTCTGTTTTCTCTGCGCCGATCTTCCCTTTTCGTATCGTCGCCTTCTGTTCTTCTCCTCACGCCTTCCTTTAGAGCAAACTCACATCCCCCAAAGCACTTGGTCTCAGCCCCAGCAGAACTAACCCCAGGGTCCTCTCTTGGCTGCACTTGCTTCCCTTTGGAGGTGGGGTGCAGTGACCCCTTTAACAGAGCTGCTTGTACCGCCTGACCTGCGCCCTCCTCTTCCCGTTGCCCACTCGTGACCCTGAAGTTGCGGCCTGTTGGCTGCTTCCTTCCCCTGGAGGTTCTTTGATCTTTTGGTTCTGTTTTTCTCAAGATGTGCTGGGGTCTTTCTTCTTTCTCATCATTTTCCTTTTGTACCTCGTCTCTCCCCCCTCAGCCTCCTTCCATAGTGGGGTTTGTCTCGGGTTGCCATCTTCCTCATTCCAGACTTGCTCATCTGCTTTTATGGTGTTCATGGTGTTGCCCACAAGCCAAGGGCTTCCAAAGCCCGGTCTCCCGTATTTCTTCCTGAGCCTGGCGGCTGCTTCTGGAACAGGGCAGGCTCCGCACACAGCCTTCCACTGTCCCGTTTGACCTTCATGGTGAAATCTGAGAGAGGAAGAGGCGCCGTAATCCTCAGTCTTCTCACCTGAGGATCCTGGGGCTTAGACGGACCCAAGAACAGGGTCAAGGTCACCCTGCTACAAGGCTTTTACACTGACCCACGGAACAGGCTTGAGCATGGAGGTGCTTGTGGCATCACCAGGCCCACGATTAAGTACCCTGCCACTCTCTCCCACCTCCATCAGAGCTGGTCCCACCGGCACTCGGTCATCTGGCTACAGTTGTGGACTTTTGTTTTTCCTTTCCTTCTTTCTCCCACCCACTTAATTTCTAAGTTCTGCTAAAGCGGCCCATTAAATAATACTTCTCGGGTCAGTTTTTTTCTGTCTGCATCACATTTGGTTAAGCCTTTATTGTTTGTATAGATTATTGCAATAGCTTTAGAATGGAGCTCTAGGAATACAGTCCTTTTTTCTCAAATCCATCCTCCTCAGAGCTGCCTGGAGGAACTGCCTAAAACTCAGCTCTCACCTCTCTCCTGCTAGGAATCCTTTAAAGCAGGGATCTCCCACCCCTGACCCCCGCTTGCTAGGACATGAGCAGCAGGTGAGCAAGTGAAGGTTCATCTGTATTTACAGCTGCTCCCCCTCACTCACATTACCACCTGAGCTCCACCTCCTGTCACATTAGCAGAACTGATCCCTGGTACCAAAAATGTTGGTGATCACTGCTTTGAAGTCTTGCTATATCTGATCAAGCTCAGGCTCTGGAGGAAGATTCTGTTTGGGAAGTAGGCTGGCTCTTGCCTCCTTCCCCTCTGCTGTCTCCCTGTGTACTTGATTTCCCAGGGAATGAACACTTTAGGTCTTATTGTCCCTGCTTGTGTCTAACCCCCCTCATCTTCACTAGTGATGAGAGGCAGAGCTCAGTTACTCCTTTGTAATTTGACTTGTATAATATTAGAAAAGGTAGGTAGGAAATGTAAAGGAGTTTATATAGGAAAAAATAATGTCACTTTCCATGTGAATAGGAACACGCCCACAGTCAGGCTTGGGCATGCTTGAGCACATGTCAGCACCTACTTGGTGTTTCCGTTGATAGCACTCACTAGGTTCTACCATGGCCAAAGAGCATATCCTTGTCTTGTGGTGGGATGGGGCAGTACACACCTGTGGTCCTATCAAAAGGGGACTGAGTTCAGGAATGCATGAAGAATGTCAGGGAATTGGGTACCTGAGCACTCAGGAAGGACTTCTTGGAGGAGATAGTGCCCTATATGTGTCTTTAGAGGGAAAATGAGTATTGATCAGGTGTAAAGCAGTGCAGCCTTGCCCCCTTTTCCTCCTAGAGCATTTCTGATTTTCTGTTGATATGTTGTCTCTAGTGGTCGTTTTGCACCAGACAATGGACACTTAAGTGCAAAGGGAACCCTACCTGGTTGGTACCATTGGAAGGAACTTGCAACCTGAAGGCAGAGGCTTTAACTTGGTTCCTCTTGGCCCCTGGTAGATGCTGAATAAATGTGGGTTGAATTGAAGGCCTTAAGGTGAAGTGTGAGAAAGGGACGAAAGTCTGTATGAGTGCTGAAACTTGCGTGGGAGGGTCCTGCGAGGCCTGCAGCCTGGTGACCTGCCTCTCATGGGAGGGCAGAGCATAGTGTCCGGCTCTGTGCTCTGGACAGGAGAACCAAACTCCTTTGCAGGGGAGGGAGTGCCCTTTAAGGCCAACACTAGTAATCACGTGTAAGCAGAAGGAGAGCAAAGGTGGGGCTGACTTATTAGCACAGGAGACCACCAGCCTCACTTGTATAAATGTAGATTATTGTGGTTTGTCTCTTCCTACTTGCAGAAAAGGCTCAGAGACCTACCCGTGATTACGAGTTCGTCAGCACCTGCCAGAGATCTGAAAATGCCAACAGTCAGAACAGCAGGCTTGGCTCTTTAATCATAGATTTTTATCTCCCCGTATGTGAGGTTAATGTCTGACTTGGTTTGGACTCTGAATTATTGGCCCTAGACTCTGATATCCCAATGGGCTTCATCAGTCCATAATGCTTGGGTGAAGCCTTTGTTTTCTCAGAGACCCATTTTCACCAGAAGAATTGCACCGTAAGTCTTTCCACAGGAACTCTGCCCTTTGTCGGTGTGTGTTGTGGCTCTGCAGCAGAACCCACAGGGCGGAGGTGTCTCAGCCTTCGTCACAAATACAGCCGATCTTTCCATCCCCCACTGCAAATTTTCCTATGTGTTCTCTCCCCCCCCCCCCCCCCCCCCACTGTGGAACCGTAAAACCAGATTTACCAACTACCACGTGAGAACTGGTAACAAACTGGCCTAAGTGATCCACTGAAGATTAGCATCTAGATCTGGCAAGGAGTCTTTCTCTGGCCCAGTGACCTTAGAGAGGGCCAGGCAGAAGTGGCTTTCAAGGTCTGAGAATGGCATAGCCTCATTCTGAAGACAGCCCAGAAGCTCCCACTCTGCAGAAGGCAATTCTGTCCCTCTCAGCTCGTGCATGATCGGCACATACTGTTCCAAACAAGATTATTGCACTGTTTGTTCCTACCCAGACTTGGTGCCTTTACTTTGTCCTCCAGCTTTCAGGGTGATCCCCAGTCTAATCAGCTGCTAACTGGGACTTCCCATTTACCACCTCTTTGGCCTTTATGGTAGAATGGTCATCAAGGGGATTTGGGTTTTGGATTGATAAATCAGAGGACCGGCTTGGAGGTTGGTGAACTGCCAGGAGAATGGGCTTAGTATAGCTTCAATTAAGAAATGAGTGAGTCTCAAGTAATTATAACTCAAGTGAAAGATCTTACAGAGAAATGGCCTTTTGAGCAGTAGTGACCACCTCACTGAAAAATATGACCAGGTGGGATTAGAGAGGACCTAGTGTTGAGACCAGTTGATTCTTTTATAAAACTATAAAAGAACTGCACTATAAGGAAAAGAACGTCTTAAATTTTACCCGTGAGATATTTGACTAGTTCTGGAGGTGACCTAGAATAAGGAATTTTAACAGCAGGATGAGTGACAGGTTTATTTAAGCTTTTATTGAACACATGAAACATACATGCAATGTGTAAAAGTAAAAATCTGATCTTTCATAATGAAGCCGTATTTTGAGCAATATTTATTATGTAACATCCTGTAATCCATTGTGGAAAAGTAAAAGTTGATTTATGAATACAGATCCCTTTAAAAAGATGTTTCAAAAAGGTTTTGTCTGAGGCTTTGTTAGGCCTTCCACTTGGCACCAGGAAAGTGATCTGAATTATTCAGAATAGAAGTATTACAGGTTTATGTTGTCTATATTAGGAGTGGGGGCTGGGGCTTTTTTTTCTGCCACGGTTCATTTGGAGTTTTATGACATTGTTTATGGGCCACACAAAGCGATCAACCTAAAAATTAGCCTGTTCTATGTGGTAAAACACTTAATTAACTCACCCCTGATTGGACAGCTGAAACTGCTTCTCTCTGGGGGGTCTTGGTCGGCTGGACCAAATGATTTTGTGGACTGTGTTTGACTCACACGCCACATTCCCCATCCCAGCTCTACGTGGAAAGTAGAGCCTGACCTATTGACTTTTTCTAGGGTCCAGGACCCTGACGATTCTTAAGTGTGAGTCTTCTGTGTCACTGCTGTACAGGTTCCATATTTTGGAATGGTGGCTTTTTTGGATGGTGACTTCCTCAGGGGGAAAACTTCCAGTAACGCTCTTTCTTCATCCTGAAATGACACCAGTAGGCCGGTAGTGCACCCTGAAGCTGTCATTTGAAAGCCCTCAGCTTGCTCGTGTGCTTGGGCAGGAAGAGCTAGGGCTTAGCTTCCTAGTGGCAGTGAATTGAACGGCCTCTCAAGATTCCCCCTGACTGCAGGGTTCTGAGGTCATTCCTTTCCACTGAAAGGGTTGCTGCGCCAAGGTGCAGAGAGTGCAGGAGAAAGGGAAGTAAGTATGCATCTGGGCACCACTGAGCACCTGGGAAGCAGGTTGAGAGTCAAGCGAGGGTGGTGCCTGGCATTTCTCAGCCACATCCACACAGAAGTGGTGGACACAGAAGCAGGATGAGGGTCACGTGTGCCCATGAAAAGAGGCCAAATACCAGGCTGAGAGCAGAACTCTTAGTGATGAATTTAATTCCTTTCTCTTTCTGTTTGTTGAAGTGCTTAATGTTTGTAAATGACTTACTTGAGAAAGAGTCTCATGAGAGAGACTGATGGCTGTCCTATGATGGCCCTGTTCCTTTCAGGCTGTGTCACCAGCTGCGAATGATCCTACAACCACAGATCCAGCTGTGGAGCAGTAGCCCAGAGTCTGCATCCTGTGGGCATGCTTTTGAATGACAGAAATGGAGGGTCCCTTGGACTCATGAGTCCTAACTGCTGGTCTTTGCTCAGTTGAATTTGTGTGCTCCTTGTGGACAGAAGTTCCTCCCTAGGGCTACTGCCAGTGTGGCCCATTTTCACCAGGTCCCAGTTGCTACTTCTTAAGCTGAAGGAACCTTAGAGTCATCTTGGACTAAGATTTTTTTTTTTTTAAATTCAATGGTGGCCTCAACCTCCTACTTGAGAGGTCAAGGTGAGGCTTGAGCTGTCTTACTTCACACGCTGGTTTCTTAGTTTCCATTGTGAGAGAGTGACCTTATCAGAAAGCCCACTAAGAGGGCTTTCAGTCTGTTCCTGTCACAGTTGGTGGCAATGTGCCCCTCTGCTCTTAGTTCTGTGTTCTGCCATATTTCCTAACAAAGATTTTTCTCCCCTTTCCATTATTTCTAGGGGTGGGAGATCCCAAGATGTTTATATAGAGGTGGCTTGCCTTCTCACACCCTTTCCAGACCACAGGTTTTAGGACAGTCCTTCACAGATTCTCCATCTCTGTGGTCCCTTTGAAACTAGAAGAAGCAGGTATTTCAGGTCTAAACAAACTCAGTTTTTGTAGATTATGAAGGCTTTAGATTTCAAGAAAGAAGAGTAGTATGTATGTTTTATCTAACTCACATCTAGACACTACAGCTTTCAAATTTTGTATGTGAAGGCCAGACTGACAGCAACACA
Source organism: Ctenodactylus gundi (assembly GCA_004027205.1). Classification (NCBI taxonomy): domain Eukaryota; kingdom Metazoa; phylum Chordata; class Mammalia; order Rodentia; family Ctenodactylidae; genus Ctenodactylus; species Ctenodactylus gundi. The sequence goes on along the minus strand of PVKB01000220.1, from coordinate 132,149 downwards.
GAAGATTGATTTGATGATGGTGAAAATCACTGGGTACCACGCATGTTGAAGAGGATGTGCGTCCCGAGTCTTGGCTTGTTCCCTCTACCTTAGGCTCTGTTGCAGTGTCAGGGAGCAGAAAAGTAAAGCATACAGTTGGGTTGGGGGTGGGGGCTAGCACACAGTTGTAGGAGCTCGGGGAAGATTAATTAGATGTCAGGTTAAGTGCTCCACATGAATTAACTCATTAAATCCTTAGAATACTTTGAAATATATAGAAGATTTAATTGTCCCCTCCTCGTGAGACAAACTGAGGCCAGCCTAGAGAGGCTAAGCTTCTTGTGTCAGGTGGAGCTGGACGTTGAGTAACTGCACGGAGCCATTAGGCTGTGCCTCCCTTCCTCCCCTCAGTTTTGTGTGTGGGTCAAATGAGCAACTTTGAGATGAACTTCTGGATATTTGCCTAAGGTTAGGAGCCTCTTAGTTCTGCTAAAGTGGTAGAGAAATTTTTCCAAAGGTCAGAGTGTGTAGGGCCTGGTCAAGGAGGATACCTTGCCTGTAATGCTTGTGCCTTTGCAGCAGATGGTAGGTCCCCAATTGACGTGCCCATTCTGTGTAAGAAAGGCTTGTTGATCATAGTGGTGCAGGCCTGTAATCCCAGCACTGTGGGAGGCTGAGGCAGGAGGAGCACAAGTTTGAGCCTAGCCTGGGAACTTAGTGATACCCTGACTTAAAAAAAAAGAAAAAAAGGAGGCTGATATGGTAGCCTGATGGGAAGTCCTTGGCTCAGTTTCCAGCACCAGAAAATAGAATAAAATGAGACAAAACAAAACAGAAGACTTGTCAGAGTGACACATGGTTTTTGTTAGCAGTTTAATGAATGAAGTATCAAATGATCACATAACAAATTTGGTTGACTGCTGGGAGTTAGCTCCACTCAGCACTATGCCAGCTACATCATCCATTTCTACCTTTGATTTCACCTTCTCTAATTGGACAACGAAGTCATGATTGAATTTATCCACAAGAGCATCTGTATAGAGTGTAGAATAACTCCAAAGACGGTAACTTGAGGTGTTGTGGAATTTCCCCACGCTGAAGGTGGTAGCATACACCAGTAGCCTTGTATCTTTCTTCTCTCCCCCTGGAGGTATTTCAAAATTAACTATTATCTTGCCAATAGTTTCAGTACCTTTCTCATTGTTGATGGATATTAAACCCAGGGCCTTATGCATGCTAAGCATGTGCTCTACCTCTGAACTTTATCCTCAGCCCCAGGTTCAGCACTTTGCTGAAATAAAAAATCATTAGGTATCTGAGGTTATGCTAGACATGGGATGTGCAGAAAGAAACAGGTAAGTTCTCAGCTCTCAGGAGCTTGTATTGTAGGGGAGGCGGATACACAAACACTTCGATGGTGCAGAGATTTGAATTTATGTGTTGGTGTATTCGTCACGCAGAACTTTGGAAAGGAGCGTTTTCATGACCAAAGCAAGTATGAATAGAACTGCCCATCTTTCTGCCTGTTTTTGGCAAACCCATTCTGTCAAAGTGATCTTGATTTAAAGTCTACCCACAGTCCTGGACTTTAACCAGAGAGCCATTACAGGAGTGAACATTGAGATGAGTTATTTTCCCTAAACTTTCTAATTCCCTTCATGCATCTTTTCACTCTGGCATTAGGTAATGCAGTCAAAGTTCTCTCAAGCCACGTTAGGCATCGTTTATGGGTGGCCTGGGAATCGTGCCACCTATTTACTGTGGCTTGTCAGTGGCCCCTTTTCTTGTATTCAGTAGGGATACCGTGTGCCTTTAGGGCTCTTTGACGTAGGGTGGTGAGAGGACTGGTGGGGAGAGAAGCAAAGATAGGTATTCTGCGGATGATGAAGGGCTGTGGTAAAAATTCAGAGAATGTCACTTTGCAGCTTACCTAAGGCAGTTTGGCTTGTGCCAAGCTAAAGGAGGGACTGTTGATTGAATTACTTTGTAAAATGCAATTGCTCTTTACTTAACCATTTCTCCTCAGGGCCAGGGGGTGAGGTGTTGCAGTTTAAAGCAGTTTTGTGTGTTGCTGATTTCTTTGTGAATATTTTCGAGGCTCAGGTGAACTGTAGCTGCAGCCGGTTCATGCTTTAGTGGCTCCTTCAGCTGCCTTCATCTGCTGCTCCTGGCTGGGCCTTGTGCCCATACTCGGGTGGCTGTCACCTGGAGTCACTTTTGCCTTGCTGGACTTAGTAGTGCGATTTCTGGGGCTAACATGGTTGCAGCCGCTATGGTTTAACCCCAATTCCTGCTTTCATGGAGGTTTATGCTCTGGCTTAGAGTCATTTTCTCCTAAGTGGTGGCCAAGGTCAAGCAGAGATGTGGTAGAGGAGACACCTGATGCAGCCCTCGAACACTCCCGCCACCACTGTGCCCCACGATGTGAGGTCCCAGGTCTCTTTCATCAAAAATTATCTCATCATGCCTCCCTCTGTTTTGCACACCAACAGCCTAATATAACTAGTAATGAACCTCGTTAATACCTTCTGAGGTGTTAGATATTAAATTAAACCAGGAGTATTAACTTCATTCAGTTAGCAAGGGAGGATGCAGCCACCTTTGCCAAAATAGAAAGGAAGAGAGGACCCAGATCTTTCAGGGAACGGGATTAAATAGCGCTTTAATGAGCTTGGCTGAGGCACTGCTATGAGAGGAGGTTAATAGGACTAGGGGAGAGTGTCGTTGGAGTGCCTGGAGAGCAGTAGAAACCGGCAGGGCCCCGCCCCAGGCCTTCCCTTCCTCTTTATCGTAGGGTCTTGGTCCAGGTTATTTGATGACTGGCCTTCCGGTTTTGTCAGCACCATCCTTTCTTTTATCCTTCTCTGTGGAGCTTATGCAGCTGGTGTTTTATGGAAGGGTGTATCTCCTTGTGGTGTATCACAACCCAGGCACCATGTAGGGGACAGACTGACCAGATGGTCCAGGTGAGTTTGCCACAGTTCACGTTGCTGTAAGATATTCTGGGAGTACATGGCCATAAAGAGGATTTTGACTGAATAGAAGGAAAAGGCTGGGTAGATACAACATAGCCATTTCAGCCATGGATGGTGTTTGGAGAGGCAGGTGGCCTCCTAGAGTATGCTTGGCCAGTGGAGGGAGATAAAAGCTTTGGCACCACTTCTGATGATGGGGCTTGGATAGAGCAAGCTATTTCTTTTTCTGTGTAGACTTTATTAAGATGTTGGGAAGCTTCTTCAGTTATTTATTGGGTCCCATAAAAGGGAAGAACTCTTATTACTATGTTCTTAATTTTACCTGCCATGCTGAATTGGGCACTGGGTTGTATTCTAGTCCTGGTATGCAGCTTCTCTGGCTGACTGACCTCTTCCTCTCCTTTCCACCTATCACAGTCACCAAAGCCACCTTCAGGAGCCACTCATTAAGGTAACCCATTCTCTGAGTCCTCCAGGATGGTTAGGGTCAGCATCCATTTTTCACCCCGTTTTGTGCTTTCATAGCCACTGCCTCTCCTACCTTACAACGCTTGCACATGATTATAGTTAGTTACACCCACCTCACTAGACTGTGTAAGCTTCCTAAAGGCAAAAGCTCACAGCTTTCCAGCAGTCTCCGATCCCAGCACAGTGCTTAGCTCATGGGAGGTGCCTGCTTCATGTTTGTTAGTGTTTGTTGACTGAGTGAGTGATGTGTAGGGAAGGTTCCCTGCTGAAGCCAGAATTCAGGTTGCATGGAGTCTTCCTGAGAACTTTATTAAAGATGATGCAATCGATTTGTTTGTTTGTTTGTTTGTTTGTTTTTTGAGGCAAAGTCTTGTTGTGTAGCCCAGGCTGGTCCTGAATTGACTGGAACCCAGGCTAGTCTTGGACTCATCACCGTTGCCCTGCCTTAGCCTCTTTAGTGTTAGGATTACAGGTGTGTGCCAGCTTATGTGATGCTTGGGAACTGAACCCAGGGCCTTGCGCTTGCTAGGGGGCTACATCAGGTGCCATTCCTCCAGCCCCTATACTTATATTTTTAAAAATTTATTTTATTTACACTTATCTCTTTTGAGGAAGGATCTTGCTGTGTAGCCCAGGATAGTGTTGAGCTGAACTGTGCAATCCAGGCTGGCCTTGACCTTTCAGTCCCCCGGCTTCAGCCTTCTGAGTACCAGGATTTTACAGGTCTGTGCCACCAGGGCCAGCTCAGTTTACACTTTAAAAAGAAAGAAAGAAAGAAAGAAAGAAAGAAAGAAAGAAAGAAAGAAAGAAAGAACGAACCCCTGCTCTTGAAAACGCTGAGTAGAAGTTTTTGCTTGGTCCTTTGTAGTATTCAGGTATTTATCTTCCTTTGTGACCATTTTCTACTGTGACACTTGCAGTGTTCCTCTGGGCCAGGTGGATCATCATTGCCATTGCACTGACGAATCGGGAGGTTGAGTGACTCCCTGAGGTCCTGTGGAGTGTGGCTGGGACTCGGTCAGTCTTCTCACTCCAGACCTGAGGTCTTCCCACTGTTTTATGCCAACTCTCCAAGTTATTTATACCAGTCCTGCACACTGATAATTCTACCTGATCTTCCATCCAGGCTGCTGAGGTAGATGTTATGATCCCCATTTCCCAGATGAAATAAGAGAAGCAAAATGATGAACTTTGCCAGCAACGTACAACAGTAAGATGGGAAGAAAAAGTCTGAGTACAAGCCTAGTTTCCCAGGGCGTGGGTTACAGCTGTTGCCTGCAGAGAGAGCCAACTGCAAACGTTTTGGTGGGGAATGAGGCGGAACGCTCATTGCCTTAGAAATGGTGGTTGATGCTCGCGTGTTTATTCCTGTGTTCATGGTTGTTATCACAGATGTCATATTTAGCAGTGATGTGCCAGGACTGTGCTTGGATGCAAAGATGAAAAAGGTACCAGTACGGAGAACTGTGACAAGATAGCATGTTTTAAATGCCCCTAAGGCATTTTGTGGAAGGTACTACAGGAACTTCAGGCTGGGCAGATAGCCAGCATTTGTATGTAACCTTACATATGGTGCTCGCTTGCTGTTCCAGTGTATTCTTTTTACTCTCCTTCCTTCTCTGAAACCTTGTGGGCTGAGGGTGAAGCAATGGACTGTCCAGAGGCCGCTAGTTGGCCTGCACTGGCCCCAGAGAAACACCAGCATATGCACCTGCCCAGGCTGTTTTGCATGCGTAGGTTGTGGGGTGTGTTGGCATTAGAGATAAAACCCAGGAGTGATCTACCAATGAGCTACATCTTCAGCCCTAATTTACTTTTTATTTGGAGAAAGGGCTTTGCTGAGTTGCCCTGGCCAGCCGTGAACTTATGATCCTCCTGCTTTGGCCTCCTGGGTAGCTGAGGCTGTAGCTGTGCACAAGCATGCATGGCTCCAGCCTGTTATTATTTTTGTGAACAGATTGCAGAGAAGCATAGAGAATGGAAGTGGTAGATGTTTAGTTCCCTGGAAAATAGATTTACTTTTCTCCATTGAGGTCAGCATTTATGCCTGCTTGTTCCTACTGCTGCAGAGGTGGAGTGCATCCCCCATAGCCTCTCAGAATCGTTTTGCAGGAGGAGAAACTATAGTTGTGCTCTCTCCTTAGCTCCTTACCCACTTCCTGTGCTGCTGGAAGGCACCAAAAGAGTGCCGCGTCTCCCCTTGGAGGGGTGGTACACTTTACAGTGCTTTCCCTAGCTCCTGGAGGAGGGACGAGAGATGGTTGTCAGTTTGTTGTAGGGCAAGAGAGCTCAGGTAGATGTTTGAAGGATATGTCAGGAGCTGTGGGTGAATGTCTGTGCTTAGACCACTTGCCTAGCAAACGCAGGCCCTGAGTTCAATTCCCCAGCACCACATAAGCGAGGCATTAGAGGTACATGGCTGTAATTCCAGCACTTGGGAGGCTGAGATAGGATTGCCATGTTTCAGGCCAGTTGGATTACATAGTGAGTTCAAGACCAGCCTGGACTACAGAGTGTGACCAGAGAAAACAAGGGTGTGTCAGCCCTTTAAAGGCCTTCTCTTTGCTTAGGTCCTCCTAACACAGACCGGTAATAAAAATTCCCCACTAAGCTTGCTGACTTTGACCTTGCAGTGCTCAGGGCCTGGTTGTTGGGTCCCTGTCACAGGGGAGCGTCTCTGTGGAGGGATTGTTAGGTTATTTTTGACCTTCCCTGTAACAGCCGGTTCATCTCACGTGGCCTCAGCCAAGGAAATGAGTGGGCTCTGCTGCTTCCTCCTTCCCTGTCCTTTTGATGAGGTGCTGCCTGCTTTGCGTGGTAGGATCCCAGGGTTGGTGTTTTACTCCATCGATCAGTTCATGCAGTTTAAGCAGTGCCCATCTTGGGAGCTTCACCTCATGGAGACATGCCAAGAAATGGTACTGTATTAAAAAGCAATAAGGTAACTATTGATCCCCAGAACAATCGATTGGACTGTGTTATTAGGTATATTAAGAGAGGAGAAGTGCATCCCTCCGATTTATTTCCTCTGCCTTCATGAGGGGACCAAGGACACGGGACTTATAAATCATCCTTCTCCCAGATGAGCTTTTGGCCAAGGTTTGGTAGAGTTGTGTTCTACCACTCTCCCCTCTCTGAGCACGGAAAATGGGCAGGAGAACACGGTGGGGGTGGTGGGGCCACGTCTGGGAGGAGGAGCACAGTGACTCATGCTAGTGTTCAGTTTTCTTCTCTCCTTTGAGTTGTCATATTCCAAACTTAAGAAAAAAAATTTTTTGAGATAGGATCTTGCTTGGCAGTCCAGGCTGGTCCTGAACTCACTGTGTAGCTTATGCTGGCTTTGGACTCACAGCAATCCTCCTGCTTCAGCTTCCCCAGTGCTGCCGATTACAGATGTGTGTTACCACTTCCGATTTATGTTGTGTTAGAGAATGTAACTCAGGGTCTTGTGCTTGCTAGGCAAGTGCTCTAAAATTTGAGCTATTCCTCCAGCCCCTCATATTCTAAACTTTGGAATTTAGATGCTTTTGAACACTAAAATTTATTCTATTGATACATAAACAAAAGCACACTTGCTGGAGGAAGATATTTGAGTGGTGTTTGGAGGCATAGCTGGGGCTGAGGGAGATCCCAGGAGAGACCCATCCAGTGTCGGTAGATTTTCACTTGGCAGAGCAGTGTCCTCGTTTTCTGATACAGGTTTAGCTCTTTGGGACCCAAAGACAAGTCGGGGTTAGTAAAGATAATATGTGCTTGAGTTGAGGAAACTGACCTATGTGTGAGCATTGTGCTGGAAGTCTCAGTGATTCGCAGTGGTTTCTCACGTCTCTTTCTCTTTCCCTGTCCGACTTGAAGGTGCCTGCTGTGACACTCAGAAGCCTCTGGTCATGATGCCTCTGGAGACTTGATGGGAAGAGCCTGGGTAAACTCTGGGAACAGAGCGTGTGCCTCTCAAAGAGTGTCATCTGCATTTGTCACGGGCACCCTCATTGGCCCTTCATGTGTGGGTGGGGTGCAGTGTCTCAGAGCAGCTGCCCAGACTGTGGTAGAAAGAGTTGGGAAGTAGGACTTCTGGGTGCACCCCAGGTCACGTCTGTCTATCACGTCTGTCTGTCTTTTGAAAGAATTAGGTCTTTCCTCTGAATGGTGTGGTGTCTCGTCTTCACTTGGAGACCTCACTCACATTTTATGTCTGCCTTTTGAATTATTTGTCTTATTTCTCCTTTCTTTAAAGTTAGGATTCTTCTCACTCTTTTTATGTTTTGTTTTATCTCTTTCTTCATGCCTGCGTGACTGTTAGGGAGCACAGTGACTTGGTGTAGCAAGACGTCCTTGATACTTTATTGAGTAAAATAGTCTAGTGGCAGAGAAGAATGCTTGGTGTGCTGTGGTTCTGAAATGATCACGATGAAGAAAGTCATTAGCGTAAAGCTACATCTTTTATTTGAAACTCTCCAAATTCAAGGTCTTTAGTTTCACATAGGGTCATGTATTAATGGTGCTTACTGTGGAGGCCAGGATGACACCTGTCGAGAATATTTGTGCTTCTGTGGTGAAACCTGAATGTTCACATGAAGTGGGGTAAGTAGATATGAAAGATTGCCTTACGTCAGGTCAGGTCAGATTTTTTAATTTTGGTTTTGGAGTTTTTTTGAATATCCAGATTATGGATAAGAGATAGATGATCTGTATAGTCAAAGGGAAAAATAACTAAGATTTTTTTGTATCAAAATCCCGCAATTTTGGGGGGAAAGTGGACAGGTGGAATGGTATGATAGGATTTTCATTTTCCAAGTTAGTTTTTTTTTTTTCTAGTAAGCATGCGTAAATTTATAATTACAAGCAGAATGACTAAAGTACATATAACATAGCTAGAAACACATTGAACCAAACTATAGAAGGTGGGCCTGGTGGCGCAGGCCTGTTAATTCTAGCACTGTAGAAGGCTGAGGCAGGAGGATGGCAAGTTCAAGCACAGCCTGGGCAAAATAGCGACTTAGTGAGATCCTGTCTCAAAACAAAAATGGGCTGGGAATATAGCTCAGTATGAAGGTCCCAGTACCACAAACACTCACACACACATACAGGCACACACATGCACATACATATGCAACAAATCTATAACATTTCCATTAAAACATTGAGTTTTTTTCTTGATTTTTCAAACTTTTGTAATTGTATTTCACACACACACGCACACACACACACACACACACACACACACTCAGTCTTCTAGATGATAATATTTGGAAAAGTATAAATATGACACTAATTAAAACATTTGAAGAAAGAAAAGCACTCCCCTCCCCTGCCCCCGCCCCCATAAATAAAGTACCACATCTTTCTTTGGAGTACCGCAGCAAGAGCCACGCCTTTCCCGGTGCCCTATTACAGTACATAGGCCAAATGTGACAGGCAGGAAAGCATATGATGAAAACATCGAAGTGTCATTGCGCCTCTTATGGGGCGGGGCGCGGAGTGGAGTTATACCCAGTGGGCATGGTCTAAAAAGTGCCTGGAATCATTCTCTAAAAGTAGAAGGGAACTCGCAGTTTTATATATGACATGGAACTAGGAAGGTTGGGAGTTGATGATTCCTTTATAATTAATCATTACATAAGGGCACATTTTATTTGTAGTTTTTACCTTTCTGTGCTTCTAATTCTGATGTACTCCTGATGTCTTTTCCCATTGAATTATATTAGTTTTCTGATGTTGCTAGAAAGAGCTGCGTGATATCTGTCCCTGGCTTACATAATTTTCTCTCTTCCTGTTGTTGTTACACTCGCCGTAGCACCTCTTTGTACGTGAGGCTGTTCGGTTTTCTTTTTCCCCACGCTCCCCCACACTTAGGGGTTATTTTCTTAGGAAAGATTTTCTGATTGCATTAGGAAGTTAGTGTTCATTCTCTAAGCCTTTATTGAGCACCTACAATATCTAAGGCTTGAGAGATAGAGCTGTGAGTTTAGGAGCTTTGGGCAAGCCGTGTGCCTTTCCCGGAGCTCACTGTATTCCCCTCCCATCAAAGTAATTTTCCACTTAAGTGTAACTTCACTAATCGGGCCTCTGTGTCTTCTTCAGAGTATTTCATTTTTCTGTACTTTTCCTTTGAATTTAATCACACTTGTAATTCCATAGTTACTTTGCGATTACTTTTTTTCTTCCTCACTAGGATATAAGCTCTGAGAACTAGTTTTGTGTCTGATTTACTTCCTGGGTATGTTATATCTGGCAGGTGCCAGGTATTCAGATGTCCCACTAACAAATGAATATTTGCATAAATTAATTAAATTAGTGAATGTTTACATATGATACTTGCTTTAAGAAATTTAGAATATTAGAAGCGAATGTTGAGTTTGATTATTTCAATGATATACAACAATGTATGTACAGCATTATAGAAAATAGAAAATAAATACTTTTGTAGCTATTCTCTCCCCTTTTACAATAAAGTCCCTATGTTCTGCATAGGGATGGGTCTCTTTTTGTTTGTTTTCTTTTTGAAACAGTCTCTATTGTACACACTGGTCCTGAACTCACTGTGTAGCATAGGGTGGCCTTGAGCACACAGCAATCCTCGTGCCTCAGCCTCCTGAGTGCTGGGACTGTAGGCGTGCTCATGTGTTGCTGGAGAATTGAACTCAGGGCCTTGTGCTTGCTAGGCAGGCGCTTTAATCACTGAGCTATGCCCTCAACTTGGAATGGGCTGTCTTAAATTAACTCCTTTTCTGTGCTAAAGCAGTTACTTTTATATGAAAATCCTGCGTTCTCATTGTCTTAAGCACCATAAACATTTTACCCTTATTATTTTTAATCTAGATTTTCTTGTTTTTCTCCTATTGTTACTATTGCTTTGTACTTCTTTTTGCTGGGCTTACCTGGTAGCTAGACCTGATAGATTCTGGTCTTTATGAGTCTTTAAAAACTTAACTCCTTAATGAAAGAGATGCTATGTAAATATCTAATACAGACTCTTGTGGAAGAAGGTTGGTAATAAGATGTGGGACCCCTAAGAAAAACCATTTTCTTATATATGTTTTAATGTATCCATTAGATCAAATGGAGAACTTTTAAAAAATGGATTACCTTCAAATAAATATTTATAACTTCTAAAGGAAGATTGTTTTTGGTGGTCTCATTAAAGATGGAGAGTGCTTTACTGCTACTGCCTTTAGAGTTGCAGGTTGCTTCCTGGTTAGCTCTTGAGGTCATTTCTTATAATTATTCTTTTCAGGGCCAGTGTCATTAGTGTTGCTCTGTCATGATTTTATTTCTTGCCACCTCTACATTCTTCCCAACTTGGACTCTCACCAAAACCCCTGCATAATCCGTTATGAGTTTAAGACAGTCACTTATGAGAGGGGCAGCACCAGGCCCATGAAACCCAATTGAAGTCTCTTTTAATCATAGATCTTCTTAGGCATGGTAGAAACTGGCAAGTGACTCACAAGGGGTGGACACCTGGCAAGCAGCTTGCCAGGGTGGTTAGTCTTTCCGGTACCGTATCGCCACCCTTTTGAAGCATCCAGAGAACCTGAAGAGCAGGAACTGCCAGTCAGACTGACTGAGCACTTGGCACTCCTTCAGGGAAAGATGGCTGCTCAGCCAGGGCGAAAGAGGAAGTGGGAGGGCAGTGGAGGGGCATGGGACTGGAGGGTGACCTTACATTTCCATTGTTTCATAGGCTGCCCGGTCTTGTGCAGTGAGATGTTTGGGGACTGGGAGGAATGGAATTGGGCACTTCTGTTGTGACTGTCCCAAGTGACTGTCGCATCTGTTTCATCAAGTGCTAAAACTGGTATCTATTTTATCCTTGTGTGACTTCATATTCCAGATTGTTTGTGACCTCTGACATTTCCCTTATACTTGTCCCCAGTCCCTGTTGGTTAGAATCCTACTTCATTGTAAGAACTGAGAGTCTTCCTATGCTGAATTTCTGTGGAATCTGAAAACTAAAAAACTGAAGACTCCCTTTACAGACTATTTCTGACATTGTCACTAATGTGCTTTAAGTGTCAGTTAATTTTTGCCTCAGTTTATAGGCTTACATAGTAAATGAGTCAAGGATTCAGCTGCAGCAGTAGGGCGAATTTTGATAACTTACTATTTTCGTGGGAAATCTCTGGGAGAAAAGAGAGAGACAGCTCTTCCTTAATTCTTTGTTACTATGGGTAGAGCCTTCCCAAGAATAGAACGAGACCTCAGTGGACAACCAGTGGTTGAATGACATTCTAGAGAATAGTGAGTCATCAGAACACTGGTCAGTGTCCCCAAATCTGTGACATATCAGCACATCTGCCATGTTTGACTAACAGCCCTCCAGGCTTAAACTGAAAAAGCCGCCTGCCTCATCCTTGCCTAGGCTGCCAAGTTACGCTGGGCAGACTGACGTCATCTCTCTCTCTTCTGTTCTGCTGAGAAGTTAATCCCTATAGTTACTGTTCTTCTTCAGTTCTCTCTATCCTGTCATTCTTTTTCTATTTATTAGACAAAGTCTTGCCCTGTCATCTAGGCTGGTCTTGAACTTGTGATTCTCTGAACTTGGATGTGCTGAGGCCTTGTGTGTCTGGAGCTCCTTGTTGCATTTGGGGCAGCTTCTCTGTTTTCTTCTCCTGAAGAGTGTCTGGTTTATACAATGGGCGATGCTCCTCTTTTCTTATGGCCTGGTATCTCCTTTAGGCTTCTCTTCCTTGGCCTGCCCCATTACCTTTGGAGAGTAATTCTAGAGAATTGTCCTTATCTACCGGTATGCTCATGGTTTGGAACTTGCTGGCTCACTGGCTACTCGTCTCGTCTGCATGGTGCCTCCACCATGTCCTGCACCCTTACACTCCTAGGTATTTCCTAGTTCCCACACTTGTGTTTGAAAGGCTCCTTAAACTCTCCATGGCTGAATGCACTAAGATTCCTCCTCAACCTTCCCTCTTGGCTTTATGATTGAGATTGGGGTTTTGGAATCAGACAGAACTGGATTTGAATTGGGGCTTTGGCACATCCCAGGTGTTTGATCGTAAGTCATTTAATTCCGAAGCCTTAGTGTCTTCCTTTTTAAAAATGGGGATAAACTAATACCTGTTTCAGAAGGTTCTCATGAGGTAGACCGTAACATGTTTACACAGTGGCTGGTTCTGAATAAGACTGTAATAGTTTAGTGGCGTTTAGTGGCGTTCCCTTTCAGTCTCCTCCATCCATGGAGTCATTGCAGCTGGAAACCTGGAGTTTTCCTTAACACCTGTTTTTCTCAGCTTCTATATCCACCTAGTTACCCCACATGGCTGATTTTGTTTTCTAATTCTGGAAGTTTGGCAACTTTCTCTTCTTTCGATTTCTACTCCCAAGGCCTGTGTTCAGTCTATCTCAGTCCTCAAGATGAAGCCACATCTTTTGCTCTTTTGCCGTTCTGTATACTTCCCCTCTGGGGCACTACCACCCAGCCTTCTCTGTCTCCCATGGTCTCTCCCTGGTGGCTGCGTGTGGTGACATCTCGCTATATGCAAATCAAAGATGGAGCTCCATATGAGCCGTACCTGGCTCTCCCCCTGGGCTGGGTGGCATGCGGTTGGCCTCTCACCGCTCTCTCACTCCAGCTTCATGCTTCAGCAACACTTTTTGCCCTGTCCCTGCTCATGCCAGACTCTCTAGGTGGCTTCCTACCTTTGCTAGCCACACTGCATGGAACGTTCCCTTCCCTGCCCTTGCCTTACTGACTCCTCCTCCTACTGAGGACTCAGCTCAGGTGTCACCTCCTCCCTTCCTGATTCTGCCAGGCTGGGTTAGGTAACCTTCCATAGACTCCTGTCCTTCTCTGGGCTCCTCGTGCATTACCATGGAGCATCGTAATATATCCGGGTCTCTCCTCCTGCATGAGGAACGGAGAGCAGGAACTGTGGCTCTCATCTTCGTATTTCCATGCTGAGCTTTGTGCTTGACATGTGGTAGTTGGTCATAAAGTGTTTGGTAAATGAATAACTGAATTCGAGAATCGTGGCCCTCTGGATGATCTTGGTTTCCTGGCTGTGTGAACCCAGAGTTCTGGGAGCTGGGAATCAGCCATTCCAGCCATAGCTGAGACAGCCCCAAATGAAGCAGACACCCTGAGATCCCTTTCATTGGGACTCCAGTCCTAGGACTATGATCGTCAATTCTGGAGTGTGTGAGTGAGCCTGAAAAGTATTCCTGTGCAGAGTAAAATACTTTATGTTGTAGATTGCATTCTTGTTTTTGGCCAAAATACTATTTTAGAAGTGGCAGCAATGTTAATATATTTTATTTGAGTGACAAAGTTCCCTTGTAGGAGATGTCATAGGTGTACGTTTTTTTCTGACTAGTCACATCATTGTGAACTTATTTTCCATAATTGTGGGATTAAGAGAGCATGTGTGTTGAGACACATCTAAGTTCTCTGCGAAGTAGACTGGCCTACTGGAGAGGCTCCTGGAACCCTAATTTTCTATTTTAAAAAGCTGATGATGACTGAACACAGAAAGGCTTTCAGCATATAACAGTGATTCTGCCTGATACAGTGGGCATGTGTAGCTACGTAAGCCTAAAAAAATTAGAACGAGATGAAAAATTCAGTTTCTTTTTTACATCAGCCCAATTGCAAGTCCTTGCCGATTGCCATGTGCCGCTGGTGGCTGCTTTACTGGACATCTCAGCTGTAGAATATTTCCATTATTGTGGATACCGATTTGGAATGTAAGAGTCCTGATGCATAACTTCACAGTCACCTTACCACTGAGGGAGTTTTACAGAGTAGCAAAGGAATCCTTGCAGGGAAAAACATAATTATTAATCTTCTGTATAGTGTGTGCAGTATTACATTACCTTATCATTTGAGTGTGTCTGTGTCTTGAGAAACAACCCATCCAAACTCCAAATAATGTTATGCTGCTATCTGGAAATATTTTCATATATTGCTCAAAAGGGAAAGGAAAGAATGTGAGTTGAATAAATGAGATTGTTTTCCTGTTTCATATTATCATAAAAACTCAAGGGGCTAAAATGTTTCCTGGAACTAAATATTTCTGTTTCTTAAAGAAAGCTGTGTTTTCTTTGGATGAAAGGGAAACAAATGATTTGTGTTGTTGAATGATATAACAACACTTTAAAAATTAAAATCAAAGAAGTGCAAGATCTGTTTTCCTTTGTTTTCCAGTTGCCTTATCCACTTGGCTTCCAGTAGCCTGAGCAATTGAAGTGAAAATAGGTTCAGTTTAACAATAACCAATCTAGAAAGCTCCAGGCATCTTGCAAGACCGTGGAACTCATTGGAATTGTGTGTCTGTTTCTTTTTCCCCTCCTTTTCCTTTTTTTTCTTTCTGTTCTTCCTCCTCCTCCTCCTCTCTTCCTGTCTGCCTCTTCTCCTGTGGTGCTAGGGATCAGACCAAATGTTTTGAGTATACTGGACAAGCTTAGAACCTTTCATTATGGAGCAACTATTTTATTTTTTTTTATATTGAATACCTTGGATACCAGTGCCGCAAGGAAATTGGGGAGATTAGAACAGTCAGCAAAGGTGATTGCCTTGCTGCCGACCTCACACACAGAGATAGATTCATGTCAACAGTTGTTAATGTTGTCCATTAGCCCACAACTTATAACCCTGGGAGACCACAGATGACTCCTGCTGGGATGGCTCCTGGAACTCCTCTTGGAGTCTGCAGCAGATGAACTCCTTCTGCGGTTGTAGAGAGCTGGTTGATTTCATGTTGTTGGGCTCTTCCCCTGGCCTGTTCAGAGCAGTCCCTGGGTAATTTCTTAGGTTTCTTTTATTTATTTATTTATTTATTTATTTATTTATTCATTTGTCTAATTATTTAGTTTTTTTATGGTACTGGAGGAGTGGATGTGAGCTTGATAGTAGAAGAGCTTGATTTTCTATCTTTCCCTTCCTGTTTTCTCTCTCCTTGTGTGGTGCTCTGTTATTAAGGAGCAGAATAGGGGATGTGTAAGTTGGAGTATAGTATGGACGCATTGGTGGGAATGGAAAGCTGAGGGTATGTATCTTAGATAGTGATCACAATGGTTGTTACAGTGTAGTGTGGAATAAAAAGGTTCCTAGCCACCATTGGCTGTTTATTTTACCAGTGAAACCTTTTATTTATCTGTGACATAGAATTTCAGAGTTAATTATGTGTAGACTTCAATCATGATCTTTCTAAAACTTCTAACTCTGTCTTCTTTAATTATAATGAAAGCTTCACTTCATACCCTTCAAATCTTGTGAAAACTGACAGGATAACCTAGTGTTATGAAATTGGGATTTGGACCAGGTGGACCAGGGAAGGGAAAGGCGTGCTTACTCTTTGGACAGGTAGTTTAAATGTCAAAACTTTAATTTTTATAACCTGTAAAGTGGCAATAATATTACTTATCTCACTGGCAAAAGATGGACAGTTCTATGTGTAGAAAAAGAAGGTTGACTCATTTCCAAAAGACCTTTAAAATTAATCAACATGGCATATTCCTTGATCATGTTTGTGATTACACTTGGGCATATATTTACATTTTACCTTGCATATTTCTCAGTGTTTTGAAACTATAAGGAGGAAGGGCTTTGCATGAAATCAGTGAGATAGTCTCAGAATTTGGGTTATTAAGGAACTATCAGCAAACAAGGTAGAATGTGACCAAGAAGATTTGATTTAATAGTGCATTACTTTTTAAGACTTTTTTTTTTTTTGCTATACTATCTAAAAGAAAACACTGGGGTCAAGGGAAAGGAGGAAACTAGGACTTTCAAAGAGTTATTCATTAAAAACAGAGTCATTCATTTAAAAACAACAGAACTCTTGATTATTTGGACATTTGAGAAATAGTTTTAATGGATTTCCATCCAGTCTAAAAGAAGCAAAAAGTACATCAAAGAGTTTTTGGGGATAAACTGCTCAGGTATGACTGTTCACATCCATTAATACACATTTGTAAAAATCAAATTTCATATAACTGTGATAAAGAGGAGGTGGAATGAATAATCAAATGTTCTTCTCAATAACAGTTTGCAGTGATCATAGCAAAATAAATAAATAAATGAAGTTCCTTGTCCTTCATTCCTGAAGATGTGTGTTCTGTCAAAGCTATATGTTGAAGACCCTCCTTGTAACCTGCCACTGGGTTAATCCCAGAGAAACAAGAATGTGTAAGGAGCAGCTCAGCTTTGGAAAAGTAGGTCATCTAAAAGGGGAGACCCATTAGCACAGGTGACACCAGTATTACTCCAATGTGATGAGTGTCGTGATGGGACGCTAGGAGATCATAGGTCCCAGCCTCTTGCCCTGTGTGAGAAGGTGCAGTCTAGATAAGACTTCCTGGAAAAGTCAGCTTGAATGATGAGGAGGACTTACTCAGATGATGAGCAGGTGAGAGTGAAGGCGAAGGGCCTTGAAGGCTAAGGGAACAGAGTGAGCGGTGTTAACGAGCTAAACATTCGGCCTGCTTGCCAGCCCACAGTTCTAAGCGGGAGTCTGTTGTGAAACAAGGGTCAGGAGTCAAGGGTTGTATAGGGAAGTGAGTAGTTGGGGGTGGGCTGTGCAGAGTCACTGTTCTGTCTGAGGGCTTAGAGCGTGTGCGGTAGCTGTTGGAGAGCCACTGTGCAACTCGAACTATGGGTGGAAGTGGTCAGATTTGTCCTTTGAGTGGGTTGCCATGGCAGCTCAGTGCATCAGTGATTTAAGCCTGGGTGGTGGGAAGCTATGATAGGCCAGCTATGAGATATGAGCACATGTAAGAAAGTAGTGGAAGTGAGGACTGGAGAGGAGAAGAGAGGTTTGAGACAGGTTCAGCATGTGAAGTTGCTGTGCCTTTGATGACCCGGATATGGGAAATTAGCGAGAGAGAGGAGACTGCTGAAGTTCAGGTACCCTCATGGACATAATGAATGTGGGAGAAAAAGTAAACGTGGAGGCCACCATGATGTCCTGATTGCACAGTGTCCATTTGGGCAATGGACAACTTGAGTTGATGCCCTGGGCTGTGGATTTGAATTTGGGAGTCAATCTGCATAAAGGTGGCAGTAGTTTGATGTTCAGGGATACTGAGGTAGTACAGGGAGGATGGAGTTCTAGGTATACCATGAAGAATCAAAAAGATGGATGAGGGAAGACAGTTTCCAGATGGATTCTGTGGTGTCACAGAGGCTGGAAGACTTTGAGGAGTTTGTGGTTGAGATAGCTAACTCCAAGTATCCTTAGTATTTAATGAGGTGGCAGGCAAAGTAGAAGGCGGCAGGGAAGCAAACACCGCCTGGAGTATTCTAGTTACTGTGGGAAGTGGGAGATGAAATGATTGAGGAAATGTGAAGAGATGATGTTCGATTAGACACTGTGAAATGACAATGAGCTCACAGTAGAGGCTCCCTGACCTGTATGTTGCAGCGGAGGCAGCAGGTGAAGAGATTGGTTCAGGGTGGGGCTTTGTAAGTCAGATGTGACAGAAAAGCAAGGTGTGAGGATATGTGTATACACGTGTGTGTGGGCATGCTGGTAAGAACAGAGAAAAAAATGTGACCAGGAGGTGCCATGAGGCTGACCTGACGGGCTTTGTGTGGTCACAGAGCAGGTGTAATAGGAGAAGGGTAGGAGGCTGTAGGGTGGTATAGATCTTAGGACCAAGTTGTTCTAGGGTGTGGCCACAGGAGTGGGTGACAGGGGTGGCTTGGTCACAAAAACCAACATAGCACATAGGTCATTCCCTAGGAAAACTGTGGAAATGGGCCTTTTCCCCTAACTGTACTGACATTGAATTATAAGGCTGGATGATGTACAGAATAAAAAAAAATCTCTTTTGGTATGTTTAAGAACATGGTAGACCAAGCATAGTGACTCACACTTGTAATTCCAGTGCTCTTAGATTCTGAGGATCACAACTTTGAGCAAGCCTGGGCAACTTAGTGACTTAGTGAGACCCTCTCCCAAAACTAGGTAGTTAACTAACCAGTTCAGTGTTAAGAGTGTTAAAGCATCAGGTTAAGTCCCCAGCACTTCTTGAAAAAAAAAATAAGGTAGAGAGGCATATTTTGATAGGTCCTAACTGCTTTGAGTATTGTTCTGAATGCAAGGGTAGATACAGGACAGGATAGCATCTCGGAGAACTCCTGTGTGATACTGTTGGAATTATTTAAGATGTAGATAAAAGTATGATTTTGTGATTTAAGGAGGAAAATAAGAGAAAGCTTCAACAGTGAATATAATTTATGATAATGCTTTTTATTTTTATGATAATGCTTTTTATAGTTACACTTAGTTTCTCAAGGTTATTTCACTGTGTTGGTATTTGGTTTAATTTGGTGGCAATGGGTAATCTAATTAGTCCTGTTTTTCTTTCTGTAGAAAGGGCAAGACAAAATATATATTCCACGTGTTCATTGGGTAGAGATTGGATTATTAACAAAAGAACTAAAAACTCTGAAGTCAATTTAAGCATTTTCTAGTGCTGAGGGAAGCAGTAGACTTATGATGAATTATATGCATATTTATATACTCCTATCTACAATTCTACACTCATTTTCATATATTTTTATGTTTAATTTTTTAAATTTCAGGCATCTATATCTTATGAGATGAGAAAAAAATAACAGCAGATGAGTTTAACTTGTATTTTCTGGTCTCCTACTATATACCAGGTAGTGAGAACACACAGGTGGATAAGGCTTGATCCTGCCCAGAGAGCTCCAGCTGAGTGGAAAACAGCACCACCTAAATGTAGGAAAGGTTAGATCATCATGCAGGGTTTAAATAGTGGAGAGTGATGGGGCTAGTGACAAATCCATTAGGCTGTGGTACCTACTGGAGTGCAAAAGAAGGAAGTCGGTTTAGGCTGTGGTGGTGAAGGATGTAATGACTTAAAGAAGAGAAAGAGAAAAGGCTTATGAGAGAGACTGAAACTTGAGTGTTACAGGAGCTGTGTTCTGTAATCTCTGCCTTCTCTCTTGCCTCAATTTCCCAGTTTGTAGAATGCATTGATGCTGTTAATACTTACCTACACTGTTGGAAGATGTATTAATTGCAAAGCTCTTGGAGAGCTCCTTGCAGATAAGGCCTGGTCCTTTTAATATGTGGGAGAGGTAAAAATGGTATGGATTTTGAAGGTTTTAGATGCTAGAGCATCATTTTTATTGCTTAACTTTACCAAGTAAGATTAAAAGAATTACCATATTACCAAAAGCTTGCCCCCTTTTTCCCCAATAATGGGAGATTCATAAACTGCTTATCAAATTTTAAGTCAAACTATTAGGTAGATAAATTTACATTTTTGGCAAAATTGCTTCTATGACTGTGTTGTTTTTTTGTTATGTATTTCTTTACAATTATGAATAATAGGGAACCAAGGACTTGGGACTAGCTCAATGGCAAAACACTTGCCTGGTGTGTTCGAGGTTCTTGATTTAAGCCCCAGAACTACGAAAAAAAAAAAGAAAAAGAAAAAGAAAGAAAAAAGAAAAAGGAGCAAACCAGGAGAGGGGTGAAAGACAAACATGAGGAAAATATTTTGTAACTTCACCTGTCAGCCTGCTTCTTTGAGGAAGTGTGGTAGAAATGCCAGGTTGACTAATGAATCCTTAGGGCCAGTGGCTTCAGAGTAAACAGGTTTCCTGGGTGTAAGGTAATGCGTGTCAGTCATTTCAATCTAGTGTTAATTGCTTTGGGAATATGAATGGTATTCATTAGATAAGGGAGCTTATGCTCAGACTCTGTAATTAATGTGACTCTTTCTTAAATAACCAGCGGCCCTTCATCATCTCTGTGTTCCTTGTTCAGATGTCTATTTGTACTTCCTTCAGTGGCTGAAGGCTTTGAGGCATTCAGGGCTCCTGGGGCTTTTATTGTACTGGTGATGAAAATTAGTCCAGATGACCTTAGGCTTCCCCTGCCCGAATCCATTCAGAGTACCTCTGTCTGTGGCTGGCTTTGTCTTTTCTTTAAGGTGGTCTTATGATGTGTAAAATACAAAATTTCTGAAATCTGAGATTTTGATGAGTAGGGAAATCCCTATGTATTTCATTGCTTCTGAAACCAGAAGGGCTTTTTCCTACTTTGGGAGATTGAGGATCCAGTGCCAAGAGAAAGTAGAAGATATGGCAAGAGTGGTAAGAAAAGAGGAAAGTAACAGAAAGACGAGGAAGCCTAAACTATAACTATGGAGACAGAGTAGAGTTAGGAAGCAGCCCTCAAGGGGACTACCTCTACCCCTGCCCCAACCTAAGCATGTGACTCAATGTCCCCATGTCCCCTGTGTTGGAAGTGTGTGTGTGTGTGTGTGTGTGTGAGAGAGAGAGAGAGAGAGAGAGAGAGAGAGAGAGAGAGAGAGAGAGAGAATCAGAGGGGAGAGAAGGAGAGGAAAGGAGAAGGAGAGAGAACCAGCCTTGATGTGACTGCCACCAGGGTCACTGTGGGTGAGTTCACTGGGGTGAGGTCATGGTGCAACAGGCACTGCCAGCTGCCCTTGGTAACTGCTCTCCTTCCAGCATTTTCCACACCCAGCGTGGTTCCTGTCACATAGATTCTCCATAAATGTTTGCTCAATGGCTAACTGAGTGAATGAGTGCTGCAGCCACCTCCCTAATGCTGGTCCCTGTAGGAGAATTTTTGGCCTGGAATGACTTTGCCAGGAATGTTACCAACCAGAATGGATTTTGTGTCCTGTCTGCAATTTGTAACAACCACAAATGATGTTTACCACTTAGACCATGGGCTCTGAGTCTAGGTTCCTTAGAGAAGCTTCCAGCTGTCTGAGCACCTTGTGAAATGGGATACAAAGTTAGGGTTTTCTATGGAGAAAGCCAGATAAACCTGTGACTCTGATGGTCTGAGAAGCATTGCTTCAGGTGGATGAGTCCTCCCATTTTGCCTGTGGGCCCCTGTACCTTATACCAGCCTCTGACTCCAACAGCTGCTGTAGATGCTGGACTTTATAGCCCACATTGGTCTCTTCCCTGGCTGTCACCACCACTTCCCCAAATTACCCCTAGTGATGGAAAAAAAGAAGAGAGAGAGCAGGGTCCTCTGCCTCATATGCCTGAAAGATGACACCTCTTGGCTGAATCTTAAGGAAACATCTTTCAAGGCAGAAGCTGCTGCTCACTAGTCACTGATGTTTATGAAACGACAAAGGAGGAACAACTAGGCCATTGGCCAGAGGATATAAGGATGACATGCCCTATGGCGATTCATGTGACTCTCCTGTAGTTATTTCTCATCTGTAAAAACTAGGGCTGGTACTAATTACTTCCTCTTACCAGACTGGTGCTAAAATGGCTTGACAGCTGGAGCATACTATGGAAGTCTTACTGTTCTGGGGCAAACTTAATTTATTTTAAAATTTAAAACAGAAAGGTGTCTGATTTTAGCTGGAGATATTTCACTCCTAAAATTCATTAAATGTTTTTGTAGCCTTTGAAGATGATATATTATTTTTAAGCTTAAGTAATTAAAAGACTTGATAATAATTAGTATGTATGCAAAATTACTGGAAGGTTGTTAATTTAGGTGTGTATTTATTTATAATTTTAAAACTTAACAATGCCTAGAAACTTATTTATTATGTGCCGGGCACTGGGAAACATTGACAAGCACTGCATTAAAGATACCTGTGTAGTGTGAGGGGCTTGGACATTATTTTCCTCAGAAATCTGTGTGGTTTCATCTTGGCTAATGTGAATTATGTTTGATGATCATGATTTCTTTCATGCTTTGCTTTAGAAATTCAGATTCAAGCTTATAACTCAAATTTAATAAAATTTAAACTGTTTACATTTTGATTTTTGCCCCATCTTTGATCTCCTATTTCATCTTCCCCTTTCTATGCTCATATATTTATCCATTGCAAAGCTACTACATAAGTTCCTATAAAGTAACACTGTTTTGTGGAATATAGTTTATATTGATAAATATGGTTTTACTAAATGTTCTTTCTTGGGCATTGGTTCTCAGATGAGATCAGATGTGTTCAGGGTGGTATGTCCATAGACAAGGCATTTGGCTTTCAAATCAACTCTAAACTGTTAGATTTTGGACTGTTTATGTGTTAGCTATGGGAGTAGTTTTTGCAGAAGTGTTGGATTATTAATAGCATCTAACCAGAGAATTAGAAGAAAAAAATAAGGTGAGAGAAAAATTTGAGTAAGAAATGTAGAACTTTTAAAAGTATAGATAACATACATTCTGTTATATAATTATGTAGTATAGATCATCTCTCGCTCTGTCACACACACACACATGCGCGCGCGCAAATGTTGATCATTCCCTAATCCTTAATTCAAAATTCTCCAAAACCTAAAACTTTTGGGTTCCAGCATGACAACACAAGTTGAAAAAATCTCTCGCTTGACATCATATGATAGGTTACAGTCAAAATGCAGATTCATTAAAAATATAGTATAAAATTATAAGGTGTATAAGAAACATACATGTTGAGTTCTACCCTCAAGAGATCTCATTATGAATATGCAAGTATTTTAAAATCTAAAATTTGAAAATCTGAAACACTTCTTATCTAAGCATTTCAGGTAGGGAAGAATCATTATCTATCTATCTACATATATATATATATATATATATATATATATATATATATATATATAAACTGAAAACCCTCATCTGTGATAGGAAATTGTTCATCTCCTTAGATTGTTGAAGAAAAAGAAAAGGGATAGAGTGATGGTGAGAACAGTGAAGGAAGAAACTAATTTGCTGGATGCCAGACTTCAGTGGGCAAGAGTCCCCTGAAGAATGGGATGGCTGAGCCCAGTGGCACAGGCCCATAATCACAGCACTATGGGAGAATGAAGCAGAAGGCTTGAAAATTTGAGCCCATCCTGGGCAGCTTAGCAACTTAGTGAGACCATGTTTCAAAAACCAAAAGATGGGTTGGGGATATAGCTCACTTCTAAGACCCTGAATTCAATCCCTGGTGTCACAGAAAACAAAAAAGACATGGTTTGCAAGGTGGAAGTTCTTAGAACTCTGTTCCGTTGTCTCTTTTTCTCTCTTTCTTTCTAGTCCACGCTGGTCCTGGACTCACTATGTGACCTGGTCTGGCTGAACTCATGACAGCCCTCCTGCCCGAGCTGGAATTATAGACGTGCACCAGCACACCTGTCTCATTTTTGTCTTGCTGGGGAATCGAATGTAGGGCTTTGCACATGCTAGGCAAGCGCTCTACCCACTGACCTCTGGCCCGGGTCAGGTTCTTACTGTGTCCACACTGGACGAGATGGGGAGAACAGTGAAAAGCTGAGAGTGTGTTGAAGACTTCTACACATCTTTCTCCATTTTCGCATGCGGGATCCCCAGTAAGATGTTCTGCCACCTCTCCTGAAATCAGTTAGTGCAGGGGGCATGGCACTGTTTGTATTTCTTGACCTCGGATGTGCTGGCCGCTTGGGATGTCAGGGCTTGTCGGACGACTTCCAGTTCTCAGTGTGCTCTTTGGCTCTGTTTCTCCTCCTCTCACTTCTCCCCTTCTTACCCCTTGAATCTTTCTCTACTACTTCTGCTTTCAGCTTAAGGGAAGACACTTCTTCAATTTGTCTGAAAACAATTTTGAGAAAGGAGTACTTCTCAGAAGTAGTTAGGTGTCTCTGTGGAGTAACCTGAACACTGGAGTGTGAAAATCATTGTGGCTGGGAGGTGCTGACCTCTCCCAAGCTCACATTAACACCAGGGTGTGTCGTGTCAGTCTAGAAAGGTCAGGTTGGCTTCTTTTCTTTTCTTTTCTTTTCTTTTCTTTTCTTTTCCCTTCTTTTCTTTTTGTACTGCTGTCTCTGGCTTCTTTTCACCCACTTAGTGAAAGAATCAAATGTGTCATCTGTAGTGATCATCTAAGACGTCAGATTTTACTTTCTCTAGGTGTTACCTGGATTTAGAGCTCAGCAGAGGCAGTTTTTATTAAAAAGACATATGCCTTAAAATGAAGATTTTAGAGTAGTTTCAGAATCATGGAAGGAAGCCGTTACAGAGTTTCCATACCCCCCACACACTCAGTTTCCTTTATTACTGATATCTCAGTATGGTTGATTTGTCACCCTGTGTGAGCCCATAGTGATACATTGTCAGTAATTATCAGATTTCCTTAGAGGGGAGGAAGGGAGGGGCCGAGAGGATAAAGACAGACTCGCTGCCTTCACACTGAACAACATCCCCAGCCCATTTTTTATTTTTGATTTTGAGGCAGGGTCTTTCAGAGTTGCCAAGTTGCTCAGGCTGAGCTCAGCCTCAGCCTCCTGGCGTGTAGGACTTACAGGTCTGAGCCAAATGGCCTGACCTGAGGCTCCTTGGTTTGTGCTTTTTGTGTCAAGATCCCAGGATACCACGTTGTGTTTATTATCCCTCTCCTCCAGTCTGTGCAAGTTTCTCAGACTTTCCTTGGTTTTGATGACATTCATAGCTTGAGAAACACCAGTCACTCATTTTGTAGAATGTCCTTTGATTTGGCCCTGGCATTTTTCTCTTGAGTTATAGGACTTTGGAAAGGAAGACTAGAGGTACAAAGCTATGTTCTATTATATCATGTCCTGTATCAATGACATCATTACCCTTTACATCCATGCGTGCCATCAGCAGGACTTAGCACTGTTGAGGAGAGTCCGGTCTCCTGGCTGGGGTACCGTGGGTCAAGTGTCTCCTGCACGCACTCTGCTCCTTAACCCTACTGCACTCTTTGGAAGGAAGTTACCATGCACAGCCCCGATAGAAGCTGTGGGTAAATTTTCTTCACCTCTTTGAGGGAGGAGTATGTTTATAAATGATTTGGAATTCTTATGCTTGGGAGATTATCTTCCCTCCACATTTATTTCTTTTATTAATATAATTCTTATCAGTATACATTTATGGCTATTTTATACTTTCGATGGTAATCCAGCACCATATTATTTTGTTGCTTAAGTAGTTCTTACTTTGACTTTTGGGAACCTTTTTAAACTAGCTTCTTTGTGGCATAGCCCACCCGCATCATGGTGGAGTGATTTTTCTTGTTGTTATGTTTTGGGTTTTTTTTTTAAAGCATTTTCTTATTATTCCTGGCACTAAAAGATGCTTCAGCCTTACTTTATATATATTTTGTATTTCATCTCTTGAATCAGCCATTTTTCCAAGGAACCTCCTGCTTTCTTTTAATAAAGAATGCTATTAGAAGCCAACTTTGCGGCACTGAATGTTACTGTTGCCATCGGGGAGTTATTGCTTGTGGGTTTTCTCAACTGACAGAACAAGGAAGTAAATGTACCCTTGTGTATACACATGTCTATAAATATTTCAATACATATCCATCTGTATCTATGTTATGTTAAATTTGGGTTCACACTAGTGTCTCCAACTCCAGTGTCACAAAATCCTTGCAGAATTTCCCCTTCCTTGTCTGCAAACTCCTACTGCAACAGTAAACAACTAGCTCCCACTAATCCTCTTGTTAACCAGTACCCTCCACTCCATAAAAAATAGCTTTATCATCTACTGTCTATTGTGTATGGGAAGCTCCTTTTTACCTTCAGTCCCAGGATCTCCACTCACTTCCAGAGTTAGATAGGCCACACCTTCACCCTCACTCCTTTCAGCGAGGTTATTTTAATACATTTTAATACAGTTAGTTCTTAGGTTGACCTTTTGATGTCCTGAGTTCTAATTGCATACATTGAGGGTCACTGTGCTTGAAAGTGCTGTAGGTTTTTGACAAGTCCAGTTATTCTGTATCTATAATCACAGTACCATTCAGGGTAGTAGTAAAACATCCCGTATGCTGTGGCTTCAACTCATCACTTGGTCTGAAATTCCTATTGAATCTTGAATCTTGTAATCCAGTTGTATCTGAAACTGTCTGTGGTTCTAGTGCTAATCATGTTCAGAAACTAGTCTGGTGTCATCTGGCTGAAATGGTAGTTGGGTTGCAGCTGTGATTGTGGCTGAACTGGTAGTTTGGTTGCAGCTGTGATTGTGAAACTGGTTCCCAAGAGCAGGCAAAAGTTGATTTAGTTAAGATGTGACAGAATGAGACAGGTGAACATTGTGAAACCTTCCTTTGTAGCAAATATTAATTAACCAGGCTTATAAATAGGTCAAAAGTGCCTTACGATTCTGTTTATAGGGTCATATTAAGGGTACCCGAGGTCCTAAGGTACAAACCCAGTAGGTCTGCTGCCAGCTTATTACATTGCTTACCTCCAGGGAACTGCCATACAACATGAGTATAATGTGCTGCACTTTTCTGAATGTGACTATGAAGATATGTGGAAGAAAATGACACAAAGATTCATGGGGGAGCCAGTGTGGAGGCAGAGTCAGCTTCTGCCAAGCATCATGTATCGTCCTCACCCCATCTCATCCATCACACACCTGCGATGCTGATGTACAGTCTAGTTTGCTGCTCACCTGGCTTGTCTTTCAGCCTGCTTTGGGACTGTTGCTAGACTAATATTTTGAAATATAAATTTCATATCTTGATACATAAAACGTTTTACACAAAACGTCTAAATTTATCTTCCAGCTCGGCTGGCTTATGTGTAGTTTGGCATACCGCGTATCCCATGCTGCTTTGGTGCCGTTCTTTCGCCCCCCCGTTTCTTTCCCCTGACTTGGCACCGTAAGTTAGAGGTGGGGTTAAACTGCCGACGGCATTGGCTTAATACAAGCAGATCTCTGCGACAGACCTGCTGAAGCTAGAGTGGGCACTGTGGAAGAAGTTATCCTGCTACTTCCCACTCCTCAGGACTAGGGGCTCCTTCAAGTCCTACTGTCCTCCAGCTCCATATCATCTGGCCTCCTCTTCTAAAGCTGCTGCTTCTGTCAATATTAAACTTTGGTGATTCGCTTTACTCTCAGATTGCATCTTTAGCTCTTCTTTCTCGCCTGTAGTCAAGCAATTTTACTTTTTCTTTCTTTCTGGTGCTCCTACTTGAAAAGTTGCATAGCTCCTAGTGATAACATTTGGAGAAAGATTCCCAGATAATTACCCTAGCCCCCTTGTCACCCTGTAGTCCACCTTTATTTTCAACTTGTTGTCAGTTTTTTCTATTTTAGCCCTTTTGTGTTCAAATTTACACTCATTTCCTTCCTCCTAAAACATGTTCTTTCCTTCCGAGTTCCCTGGCTAATTAATTGTAACAGAAGTTGGCAGATTTATTTTTCTTCTGTGAAGGACAGACAGTGAGTATTTTTGTCTCTGTGGGCCATGAGGTCTCTGTCACAAGTGCAGTCATGTGTTGCTTAATGTTGGGGTTACATTCTGAGAAATGTGTTGTGAGGAGATTTTGCCATTGGTGGTAGTGGTCAATCACTGCATATTGCCCCTTGATGCAGTCAGAAGACACAGTAAACAGGAGATGTTTGGGGCTGCTGCTGACATAGCACAGCATACTGTTTTTTAATAAACTGTTTTTAATGAATAAGAATATAATATAAAATGATAAAAAGTATGGTGTCATAAATGCATAACTCAATAACATAGTATTATCACTGTGGAATACTAGGTACAATTCATAATTGTATATGCTATCCTTTTATATGAGTGGCAGCACAGAGGAATTGTTTACCCTAGCATTATCATGAACACACATGTGTTGCCCTACATCATTACCAGGCCAGTCAGTGACAGGATTTATTTCTGACCTAGTACAGTCTGATAGGACCACCATTGTATCTGTGGTCTGTCATTAGAGAAACATCATTTAGTGGAGTATGACTATGATCGTCTCTCCCTTGAAACAGAGACAGCCATTGGGAACCTGTAAACGTAAAACGCTGTGACAGTGTTTCCGTAAGTTTAACCTAAGAAAGAAGCAGTAGTTAAACTTGGCCTCCAGACCACGGTTTACCAACTCCTCTTCTGGGTCACGGAGGCCTAAAACTCAATACCCTGTGACCATCTATTACTTCTATTTTCTCTTGTCAGATAATTTTTCATATTGACTCCATTTGTGCTTCTGAACTCTTTTTATTTCTACACTGTCTGCTCATTCATTGGTCTAAGAAACAAAATGCCCCTTTTCCATGTTAATCTTGTTCATTTTGCATTATGAAAGCTTCCAGTGATTCTCCTTGACTGTCATCATAACCCGAAGCTCTTCCTGGAGCTCTAACATTCCCTCTCTCTCTCCGTGTGACCCTGGCTCTGACTCAGAAAGGCGGCCTTCTACTCAGTGAACCTTGCCTTCAGGCCGCAGGCTGCTTCCCAGGAAGAGCTCTGCCCTAGCCCAGAGGTTGCTCTTTGTCCTGTCTGAGTACTTGGGATACGGCTGCTTACCCATTCAGTTGGACGGCACCGGGCTGTAATCCCATCTTGGTGCTGTACCTCCCTCCCCTCTGAATGTCAAGAAGCTGTCGAGGGCTGCTGATTCGATGCGCGGTCCCCATCGACAGTGATTACCAGCTGATTACCAGGTCTGCTCATTGCTCTTGAGACTGTCTCAGTTAATGATCTCAGGCAGTGTCCTTGGCCTTGTACACTTGTCCTTTTTTACTTTGCACCCTACTTCCATCAGCTGAAAAGCCCGGCTCCATCGTATGCACCTCCTTCTCCATCCTGTGTACCTCCCCTATTCCCCTTCCCTCCCTTTGCTGCTGTTGCTGCTTCAGGTCACCACCGTCCTTCACCAGGACCATTGGGATAGACCCCGAATGTGTATTTCTGCCACCACCTTCTCTTCCCTGAAACCTCAGCATCCTGTTGGTGGGGATCTGTCGTGTAGATACGGTGCTGTAACTTTGCTGATTGGAGTCCCTCAGTGGCTCCCCACCACCCCATGATAAAGGCTGGCCTCCCAGCATGTCATGAGGCCATTATTGATCTGGTTTGCTGTCTCCCCCAGTCTTGTTTCTAACTTGTGTCATTTACACAGCCTACCTTTAACCACACATATTCCCTGATAGGTCCTCTGTATATCCCCCCGCCCCCACCTACCCTGTTCACCTGGAAAAATGCTACCTGAACTTAGCACAAATGTCTCTTCTTTTGTGTAGGTTTCATCTCTTCTTCAAAGACCAAAAGGAGCAAAAGAGCTATTAGGAGAAACAATTGTGCTTGATGTATTTTCTAAGGTACCTTTAGTTTAAGAGTATTCCAAAGACGACCTAGAAAGTAAGCAATGAATAATTAAATTGGCAAGTCTGTAAAACATCTTGAAATGCTTACGTATGCTAACTGTGCAGTTTGACTTACTCTTCGCTTTGGTTTTGCTAGTTTTACTTCTTCCTTCATTATAAATGGATAAGGAGCATCAACAATGCAGAATAATTCTGGGTTTATTTATACTCTTTCTTAAAGCCTGCCATCTTCATTTTTAAAAAATGTTAAGTTTGGGCAGATGGGAATAATTATTGCATTGCAAATGTTGAAACAATGTACCTGTTTATTTTACAAATAAATGTAACAACAACAGTGGCAAAACTTACTAGGCTTTGAACTGCCTGATATTTCTCCTTTCTTGTGGGGGTTTCCCTCAGAGAAAGAAGATTAGGATGGGATACAACCTTCCTAGGAGCCCTGAGAAATGGTGAAAAGGAAGGGGCCATGAGACCTCCAAGCAGGCTAATGAGTGTGGGTTCTTGCCTCTAATCCAGCCAGGGTCACACTGATACTTGTCCCTTTTGTTAAATGCTTGTTTCTTACAAAGACAGTAAATTCCCATTCTGGAAGGGTCTACCCAGTGGGGAAGAGAAGGAATGGACTCATGCAGAAAGTGCCCTTTGGGTGTATTTTTTCTAAGTGAGGTACAGTGCACGTGGTTAGTAGGTTTTCTACCTTTGGTGCTTTCTCTGTCATGAGCTCCTTTTGGGAGCCCTCTGTACAGAAGAAACAGAGTGCTTTCTTAGTTTTGGAGGGCACAGTCTTGCTCAGGAGCCTGGTGCTGTTCTGAGAATCCTTGCTGGTTTCAGGGCAAGCATTTGACTCCTTCAGAACTTGTCCCATTTATTTCACTTATTTTGGTCCATCAGAGCAGCCAAAAGTTCCATATCTCCTGAAGGGTGAGGCATATTAATACTAGAACAGAGGAGAAATGGGCTATGAGTTTTAATAGTTCTAAAATATATCGTGGCTCTGTTTGTATGTTTAACTGGGTGTGGACAAGAGTTGTAAGCCTTAAGTGTATATTTTAGAAACGGATTTGTTCTTGGTCTTCAGATGTTCTCCCCTGCTGGGTGCAGTCCAGGCAGTTTGACTCAGAGCACAGAATGTTAGATATGAAAAGGACTTAAAGGCTTAGTTTAGCTTTCATTGTGTTGAAGTGTAGAATCCAAATGACCTATCCACATGCAGGAAGGCAGTGCTAGCATGGTGCCCATACCCTGGGGCTCTCCCCTACCTGTTCCCAAGCTCATGGGAACTAGATCGAGCAGGAAGGGGGATGGACCAAGGATTTAGTCCTGAAAAGAGTGCTACTGTTTTATTTCATTTTACACTAGTCAGAGTTAAAAAGTCACATTTCTTTTCAGCTTTTGCCATTACCTTTTCTGGCGGTTTTTAATCTGTGTCACTTTTTGTAGGCTTTAAACACTGGGTCCAATTATTACAGAGATGAGGAAGAAAGTCAGAGGGGTGCAGTACTGCCTCACCCACACCCTTTCCTTGCAAAGTCCTCCCACTCGTGGGATGTGTGGTGTGTCTGCTGCACGTGGTGCTGACCTGGCTGGCCAAGGGGACGTGAGCTGCCTGCTGCATTTTGCTGGCCCCAGCACAAACTTGCCTTGCCTAGTAGCAACTTCTGCCTTGTGTCCCCACTGGGAGCCATCTAGCGACAGCATCAGGCTGGCACTGTCTCCACTAGCTTTGGCAGCAGGAAGGCAAGGCTAGACGTGGGGCTGGCAGGTGGTGGTGAGCACCATCAGGTGCTAAGGACATGAGTCTTGCCAGGGTCCCCTGGGGAGACAGCGATGTGATGACCTCATGCACCAGATGCCAAGGCAGCCGGCTTCAGGTTGAGCAGAAGGCAGCAGACAGACCTGCAGGCAGGTGAAATCACAGAACCTGGAGGGAGGCTGGCAAGGCACTGGTGTGGGATCTTTCCAGCGTCAGAATCTTGGCCTGGCCTTCATTGCTGTGTCACCTGGGTCAATTCTGTAATGTCACTGAGCCTCCAAGCATAAAGACTTAGTGAGACCCTGAATCAAAATTTTAAAAAATGGGGAGAACTAAGGATGTAGCTCAGCGTGAAGGCCTCAGGTTCAATCCTCAGTACTGCACAAAACAAAACATTTTTCTTTTTGTACAGTGAGGGTGATGACACTTACCGTGCAGGTGACAAGGTGAGAGATGGCAGGCCAAGCACTTAGCGGGGCCCCCAGTGTGCTGCTGGAGCCTGAGACGAAGCTGTTATTTTTATTATTAAAGGAGCACTTGCCTGGCATGCTCAAGGCCCTGAGTTAAACCCTCAGGACCAAAATAGAAAAAAAAAAAAAGACACCCACCCCCCACTCCCTCCAAAAAAGAAGATGACTGCATATGTCCATGTAGGTTATTGGTGTGACACAGTAAGAGTCGGGGCTCTCTTTCCTGCTAGAATCCCAGCTCTCATTTTAGGCCTGACAGTTTCAGATGAGGGAAAGTCATGAAGTGCCTTATCATGTTCTGGGTCCCTTTGTTATGCATCCCTAGTGCAAGATTCAGAAAAGTGACAGGAAAGGGCCACCTAGCCAACAATTTAAATTTTTTTGGCTTCTTTATTACAGAGGTCTGTTCAAGGCCCATAAAATTTACCTTTGCCCAAATAAAGGCTTTTTTTTCTTTTAATAAACTAGATCCTCCTGTGTATTCCATATTGAGATGGATATTGCATTGCTGAAGTTTCCTGTTCATGATCAATTCTAATGTTTTTTTTTGTGAAGGGAAATGGTTCTAAATTATTATCAGTTAATTAAATGAGTTTCCTGTGAGTGCTGTGTGTAGGCTTTTATGTAAGCTTGCTTAGAATCATGGATCATTAGCGCTAAAATTTTTTTTAAACACTTTGTTTCTTGGATGAAGTGAGGAGCCAAGGATATAAGTGGTTTGCCCAGTTTCTGCAAAGTGATGAGAAAGTGAAGCCAACACTGGCTAAGACGTGTATCAGGGTGGGGTGCTGGAAGTTGGTGGGTACAGGAGGGTATAAGCCACGGGCCCTTGTAGTCTGTATGCCCCTGGCATTTCTCAGAGCCATCTTGCAATGCCTTTATTATTTATTTAACAAAGTGCTGTCTGTCACGTAGTATTTGTCCTTAGTAGATACTATTCCTGTTTTAAAGATGAAAGACTGAGGTGCCCAGTCACCTTCCTATTCAGCCTATCAGATCAAATTAAAAGATATCTGTGGAGTGGCTAGTTGGCTTGAGGAGTTCTGCTAGGTGCCCTGAGGAAGGCAGTGTCACATCCTGCCAGAATGATGCTTACAGACTTATTGTAAGTGATGACATGGAGTTATGTGAAAATTTAGCTGCTTGCTCCAGGGTGGTGATGAGTATTAAGAAAGGAGTTGAAGGCTGGAGATGTAGCTCAGTGGTAGAACGCTTGTCTAGTAGTTGTGAAGCACTGGGTTCAATCCTTGGTACAGCCAGAAGGAGGGGTCAAGTAGTTGAGGTAGACGTTTTAAGACCGGAGGGGTAGTGTGGATGGCAAGATTTCTGTGGCACCAGTTCCTTCCTTCTGTTTCTAGGCTGAGGCCTTCTCCGTGGGTGTGTCCAGTGGCCCAGCCCACCTGCAGCCCTAGGGAGCTACTCTGGGACATTCTGAGCACCTGACATCGGCCTTGATTCTGGGAGCTATTTAGTGAAGGTGTGAATGAATAAGTAGATACATAGGTGAGGTGGAGGGATTGGGGTTTTCCAAGCACAGTGCACAGCAGGAACCAGGTGAAGACTACAAAAGGGGGAGGGGCTGTCCTGCAGAGAAGAGCAGGCTAGCGAAGTGGAATTTATAGAAGAGGTTTGGGTAGATCAGTTGGGAGGCAGAGGAAGGGGCCCCTGGCAGCCTAGGAGAGCAGGGTGAGCTCTATTCTGTAGGTGCCAAGAAGCTGCTCAGGCTTTGATGGGGGGAGGGGGGAGAAGTTAAGAGTGACACTTTCGAAAGGGTATTTGCCAGTTAAGTGTAGCACTTTTTTTGTGTGTTTAGTTTTGGGGTAGGGTGTTGCATGACTGTGATCAAAGGTGAGTCCCCCTGGGGGACAGGGATCCTGCAGTGGTGCAGGGAATGGGAGGACACAGATGTTCTGGGTGTGTTTGCTTGAGTGGCTCCAGAATTGTTAGGCTGAAAAGCTAGAAGGATGGTTCCAGTGATTCCTGACCAGGCCGGAAGCTTTAGGCAGAAAATAAGAAATAGTTGAAATCAGCTGCTGGGAAAACATTTAGGTCAGGGTCCTCAGGTGATGCTCCTCCTCTGCCTGTGTCAGAGTCGTCCAAGGAACTCTTAAAAAAAAAAAAAAACCAGAAGATGCTCCCCTGACCACCTTTTTCCAAAAAAATTCAAAATCAGTAGATTGTTGATGAAACCTCGGTGTCTGTATGTTTAATATCACTGCCATGAGTCTATGGCACAGAGGGGTGGAATGGGTGCAGGTGGTCACAGACCTGGTAGGACAGGGTAGCACTGGTTGGCCCAGGAATCCTTGGGTGCGGCTGCTTCTCAGCCACGCGCAGAGCATAAGCTGAGCTGGGGTTGTGGGGAGTGGTGAGGTATTTGAGGCAACATTATTTCTCCTTCAAGAAGGGGTTCCTTGGGATTAGGATTTAAGGGGCAAATTACCATAAAAGTGCATGCTGACAGTCACTCAGCCACAGAACACTTTCCCTAGGGGATTGTTCCTGCAAATGAGGCATTGGATCAATCTTCAAGGACTCAAAGTACAAAATATTCGAAACAGAAGTTAAACAATTCAGGGGGCCAGAGCCTTGTAAATACAAGTTTTCTGATGGGTAAAAGGTAGAAGAGCATGAGGGAAAAAAGCTCCCTTGGGGTCTTACATTGGTTAGGTGAAAAATGGAAACAAGTTAACTTCTATCATGAAGATCATGATTTTTATTCTTTTTTAAAAAATTGAGGTATTATTGGTATGCAGTAATACATATTTATTTTTAATATTTTAAGGACACACTGTCATGTTTTGACAGAAATTGCCACAAATGTTTGACCAATATGGGTGATAAAAATTTGGCTAATAGTAACATTTTTAAAGTGAGTGATACATATTTTAAAAAGAAAATTTAGAATCCATGTACTTACAGCCAACTAATTTTCAACAAAGTCAGCAACTATATATAGTGGAGAAAGGAAAGTCTTTTCAGTGAGTGGTGATGGGAAAACTGGGTATCCATATGCAGTAGAAAGACCCTAGACCCCATATTTTTACATATGTCAACATATGTAAAAATCAACTCACAATAGATCTAAGACTTAGATTTGAAAGCCTGAGATGGCTAGGAGACAGTATAGGGCAAGCACTTTAGGTTATTGGTCTGGGTAAAGATTATTATTATTATTATTATTTTTTTGGATAGGCCCTCTGTACCACAGACAACAAAAGCCAAAATGGAAAAACTGGGTTACATCAAACTGAAAAGCTTCTGTACAGAAAAAGCAATAGTCAGTAGAATGGGAAAAATATTTTCAAGTTATTCAATTAGCGAAGGTGGAATTTCTAGAATATAAAAGGAACTCAACAGCAAAAATATAAAGAAAATCAATAATCTGATTTAAAATGGGCCAATGTCTCATATAGAAATTTCTTAAAAGAAGTTATACACAGAACCAGCAAGATAGGAGAAAAATGCTCAACATCACTAACCATCAAGGAAATGCACCTCAATCTATCTGACGTCTGACCCAGTTAGAGTGCATATTAATAAAATAACCAAAATAATGAGTCCTTATGAGATGGTAGAGAAAGGAGACCATTCAGACACTGCTGAGAGGGGGTGTCAGTGTAACCACTATGGGAAACAGTGTGGAGTTTTCTCACAAAACTAGAAAGAGAGCTACTTTATGATCCGGCAGTCCCTGTCCTAGCTCGATATCCTAAGGAACTGAAATCAGTATGCTGGGGAGGTGTCTACTTCTGCATGTGCATTGCAGGACTGTTCACAACAGCCAAGACAAGGGGTTGATCTTGGTGGTTGTATATTGATGTCAGCAGATAAATGAATCGTGAAAAGGCAGTGTTCAATGGAATCCTCAGTGTTTTTTAGCCACAAAATAAATTGAAATTCTGCATTTGCAGCAATATGGATGAAACCACAGGACATTATGTTAAGTGAAAGAAGGTATAGAAAGACACACAATGAACATTCTCATTTATATGTGGAAGCTCTCAAAGAAGCGTTAATTCAGTAGTAGTCACCAGAGCCTGGCAGAGCATGGGAGAGGGAGGTAGGAGGATGACACACTGCAGAGCTGCAGTTGGATACTTCAGTGCTGGAGAGGGAAAGGCCGAGCCAGGCTTCCAGGGACGGCCATAGAGGAGGTGTGCAGCTGTTGTTAAATACTGGATCCATGCTCTCCACCTTCACCCCAACCTTCGGCAATTTCAGTCAGTCTTGGGTACAAGAGATATATAACCTTGCTCAAACTGGCTTATACAGAATAGGGAAATTTCTGAAGCTGTCTCTTGTGTCTTTACATAGTGTGACTTTAAAAAAAATGTTGCTGAGAGCCACCTGACTGACAGGCAGATTCTTGAAAATATTATGGTCTGTCCTCATTCATCTTGGTCACTGGGTCTAGTGCTCTGTGAGTTCTGGCTCTTCCCCAAAGTCACAGTGGCCATGAAAGGCAGCATTTTTAATTGATTCTGGTTATTAGGGCAGCCATGACACTGCCAGCAAAGGCACTCATGCAAGAAGACTTGCAGAACTGCTTCAGAAAGTGGCAAGAACGTTGGGATGAATATGTTTGAAGTGAGGGAGAGTATTTTGACAGGGCATTAATGGCAGAATGTCTTTTACTGTAATTTTTTTAAAAAAATTTAACTTTCTTCCACTTTGTATAGAAGGAACAAATAATTTCTGAGGCCACATGTTTGATTTTGACACAGTAAGATGTATGTTTTTACATGAAAACCCAGCACATCTTTTTCCCTCCTTGTGAATGTTTTCCTTCATAGCCCAGGCTAGGACTTTTAATCCTCCTGCCTCAGCCTCCTGAGTGCTAGAATGACAGGTGTGTGCCACATGCTCAGCCCCGAGTCTACTCCTACACATGTATACCAAACTACAATCAAAAGTTTCATGACATAATTCTTTTCCTCACTACCTGTGGTGTGTTTACGTTTTCCATTCTTTTTCTACTTGTATCTCTCTGTCGGACACAACCCACTATTTTTTTCACGTTTCTAGTGAGTCTTGATCTGCAGCTTGTCAAACCCTGTCTCAGGTTCCACAGCTTGACGCGTTGCCCAGATGGACACAGCTCGAAGATGGTGTTTGAATCCGGCTGTTCCACTATGATGATGGCTGGGTCAGAAATAAGGAAGCAAACCTGTTCTACATGTGTGAGCTCCTGGTTCTAGGTGGTGGAATCTCCTGCTGTCAGTCAGAATACCTCCTGACCTGTGGGGGTGAAGCGGCTGTGTTTGAGGGCCCTGGGGCCCTGTCGGTGGGCGTGCGCAGGCTGCTGGTGGGTGCAGGAAGGCAGAGGCGGCCTGCAGCGTCTGTCTGCCTGTTGACAGCAGCTGCTTCTGCGCCGGCAGCGGTTTATGTTGTGAGGTAGTGCGTGTTTGTGTGTGTTCTCTGTAAGGCCTTCAGGTTGAAGATGAGGGAGTGGCTTTTAAAAATAACATCGCTTTAACTTGAAACAAGTCAAGGCAGAGAGAGGAGACAATTAGAGAATGACATCCTGTTCAGTCATCTCCCCTGAGAACTCTATTTTCAGAACTATTCTATAAAGGTTCACAAGTGGTGTCAAATAGTTAAGGGGATATTGGAAGTTAGTGTTAGGTGTGAGGCAACTGACCGTTTGGAACAAGGAGGTGTTTTATAGTGTGGTAACCTCACAGGGAACAGATTTTTATGAAGAGAAAGTAGAGTTGTAAGTACAGGCTGTCACAGTAGGTAAAACTTTCCGAGCCTGTACAGGACAGTTATCTTTTGTTCTGTCATAATTTTGTGTGATGTTAGAATAAAAATTACATGGTCGTGATCTAGGGTTAGGTAAGGCTAATGCATTTTGGGTGGCTTTGTTCCCTTACAGGCACGATAAAAACAGTAAATAATCCCGGTAAGGTCCTTCAGACCACGTGATGGGGGTGTGGCCAGAAGCACTGAATGATGGTGCCGCAGACACTAAGGAGAGCAGGGAAGCTCAGTGCCAGGAAGGACCTCGCCCAGTCTAGCACCAGCTATGATGGAGTCACAAGGCAGTTTATGGCCTGGCCTAGTACATGTGCTTTCTACCGTACTATGTAATTTGTGTTTTATTTAAATGTCCTTTTGCCCTAAATGACCATCCATTCTATGCTTAGTTTCTGTGACCTTCCTGTTTCAGGTGAATGGTCAAAGTAGAAATGGAGCCCTGGCTGAATCTGAGAAGATCTTTTAGTTAATTGTAAATGCGTGTATTTGAGTTCATACTTACCTCACGCTGCAAGGCTTTGAGGTGTTCGTGAACAGTGAGGCTAGCATCTGGCAGGAAGAGGGTAGAGCCTGGGCCCTGGGCACTGTTTTGTTCCGGGTGCCATGCTGCGGGAAGGTCTCTGGGCAATGGGAATTGATGCAGAACGGGGGCCACTTGGGATTTCCAGTTGCCTGGTTTGCAGAATGCATGTTGTGGTTTCTTGATTGATAGACAACTGATACACCTACAAGTGGTTGAGTGTAATGAACACAAAGCTCCTGAAATTCCCCCCTGTCCTTCTCTAATATTGACTCAACATGGGAAGAAACATAAGTGGAGACTCTTTGTAGTTTTTACTGTGTAAAAATAAAGATATTCCATTAACTATGTTGTATACTTGTTCATTACCTTGTATGTTACCATTATTTCTCTATTTTCTGTACTTGCCATTAGATTCAATAAAATGCTGTTCTTACCACCAGCATGCAGAGGATATGGATGCCTCAAAAACAATTTCCAAGCATATAATATAAGTGCTTCTCTATACCATGAAGGGTTAAAAATGGAAGAGAATAAAGTCAAAACAAAGGAACCTCTGAAAGAAGTATAGCTTCCTCTAGATTTGCTTTTCAGCATTTACAGTTGTGCTTTCCCATGTTTTCTTGCCTTTCTACTGTGAAATGAAAACGTTTAGATTTCATTATGTGTGTGTGTGTGTGTGTGTGTGTGTGTGTGTGTGTGTGTGTCTGTGTCTGTGTGTCTGTCTTTAGGCTTTTCTGTGGAATTATTATTTAAGGCCTATAAAAGAACTTTCCTATTAAAAATAACATGATTTATTTTTCCTTGTAGGTGGATCTGGAGCCAGAGGGGAAAGTATTTGTGGTAATCACTCTAATAGGAAGTTTCACTGAAGGTAAGAGTGAGTTTTGATTGATTTCTAATATATATGTAATCTCAGTTCATACTTAGTAGGGCTTCTTGTGGAAGTTATAAAATCATCTTGCAAAAATGCATTAAAAGCTATTGTCTTATATTGGGCTGGCTGGATTTTGTTCAGAGTTCTGTTGGTTCAGATTGCAGGTTGTACATGCTAGGTAAATCAGGTAATCTTGTATTTTGTTTGACTTAACTCCTGAGTACTTTCTCGCGTGTTTTTGGATCATCATCATCTTAGCTGAGTTGATTTCAACTCTTGCTTCATTGCCTGTTAAACTCTACTTCAGGTTTCTGGTTTTGTGGCAGTCTTCTAGTTCGCTTCTGAGCGTGTGTGACAGGAATTTGGAAGTCTCTATTCTTATCATTTCAGGGTTTCTGTGTCTCATTCCCTGTTATAAAGCTCTTCTCCCAACAAAGGTGATTTTTAAAAATTGATGTAGAATTTATATGTGGTGGAATGAAAGATCAAAAGTGAGTGATTTTGAATTTGGGCAAATGTATTCAACTGAGCAACCAGCTCCCTGATCCAAGATGCAGAACAGGTCTCCCACACTGAGTTTCCCTGGTGCCCTTTCTCAGTTGCTCCTGCTCCCCAGGGCAACAGTGACAACACTTTCTCGCACCACAGATGAGGGTTATGTGCTGTGGAAGTGCATTCATAAATGAAGGTGTACAGCACGCTCTCTTCTGTGCCTGACTTCTTTTGCTCAGGAGTGTTTCTCTGAGAGGCACTCATACCATTGTGAACGTATTATCTTTATTTTTTAATATGATTCTATTATATAAACGTAGCAGCAGTTTGTTTACTGTCTCCGCTTGGTAGGCTTTTGGAATTTTCCTTGTTGCTGTCTATGATGAGATGCTTTCTTATAAATAAGTTTTTATGAACATGTCCTTTCATTTCTCTTCAGTAAAAACCTACAAGTGGAGTAGAGTATCTATCTAGCTTTATTTAAAAAAAAAAGTCACATATGCTTTTCTGAAGTGGTTGTGTCATGATGTGCCCACCAGCAATGCGTGGGAGTTCCAGCTACTCCTCTCCTTCACCAGCCATTGATGGGATCATTCCTTTTAATTTTAAATGTGGTAGTGAGCATGAAATAATCTTGTGGTTTTGTATTTGTATTTGACTGATGTTGAGTACTTTCTCATGTGTTTGTTGGTTCTTTGTGTGTGTTTTTTATAAGTGCTAATTCAAGTCATTTGTTTTCTAAAATCAGATTTGTCTTTTTATTTTTGACTTTTTAAAATTATATTTTCTGGATATCAATCATTTGTGGAAAGTAATGTATGATGAATATTTTCCTCTAACCTGTGTCTTGCTCCTTCCTTCCTTCCTTCCTTCCTTCCTGCCTTCCTTCTCTCCTTCTCTCCTTCTCTCCTTCTCTCCTTCCTTCTTTCCTGGTGATTGAACCCAGGGCCTTTACACTGAGCTATATCCCCAGCCTTTTTTCTTTTATTTTGAGACAGGGTCTTACCAAGTCACTAAGTTACCCAAGTTACCCAGGCTAGTCTAGAACTCACAGTCCTCCTGCTTCAGCCTTC
>PVKB01000220.1:0-91649 GCA_004027205.1 Ctenodactylus gundi | reverse complement strand
TGTCTTCTTAAGTTGATACTTGTGTGTGTTAAAATAGAGGAGCTGAAAAATATTTTTCTGTATAATAATCCAGTCTTTTTTTTTTTTTTTGGTAGCAACATTTGTTGGAAAGGCTTCCCTTTTCCCATTGAATTACCTTGTCAGTTGTGTTGAGAGTCAGTTGAGTGTACTGAGGAAGGTCTATTTCTGGATTATCTATGCTCTTGTGTTGATTTGGTTTTCTGTCCTTATGCCAGTACCCCACTGTCTTCCTCCCTGTTACACTACACTGAGTCTTAAGACTGAGTAGTGTAAGTCTTCCAACTTTGTTCTTGTTTGTTAAGGTCATTTTAGCTTTTTTAAAAACTATTTTCAATTTTGATGTCCATTTTAGAGTCAGTTTATTTCTACACAAAAGTCTGTTGGATTTTGAGTTGAAAGAAGCATGTTAATGGCTGGACATGGTGGTGCAAAACTTGTAATCTTACCACTTGGGAGGCTGAGGCAGGAGGATTGCTGTGAGTTCTAGGCCAGCCTGGGCTACATAGTGAGTTCAGGACCATCCTGGACTACAGAGTGAGAGCTTGTTTCAGGGGGAGAAATAAATAGAAAGAGGGAGGGAGGAGGAAGAGAGAGAAAGAGAGAAAGAGGAAGAAGGGGAGGAGGAGTTAAATCTTAGATCAGTTTGGTGAAAATTTACATCTTAACATTTAGAAGCAACTTTAAATCTCTAAGCATGCTATCATATTAGTGGTCTCAGCAATATCCTTAATATTATATACTTTCCAATATAGAGTTTTTACCCTTTCAAAAATTTATTTAGAAGTATTTTAAACTTTTTGATGTTGGTATATTACACTGAGCTACATTCTCAGCCTTTTTTGTATTTTATTAAAATTTTGACATATGGTTGTGCTAAGTTGCTCAGTTGCCCAAGATAGCCTAGAAGTCACAGTCCTCCTGTCTCAGCCTCATGGAGTGCTGGGATTGCAGGCATACTGATAGTTTTGAAATTGTTACTAGTGTACAAAAATTAGTTTTTGTATACTGGCTCAGTATACTCAAATCTTACTGAATTCACTTACTAGTTCTGATAGAGGCTTTCTTATTAGATTTTTAAAGATTTTCAGTATAGTCATGTTGCCTATGAATAAAATTTTCCTTTTCTGATGATTCCCTTTTTCCCATTCCCTATTGTAACCTAGGCCTCTGGGTCCAACATTCTTCTTTCCTACACAGTCTTGAAAGGAATTAAATCATTGGCTGTTAACATGATGTAGGATTTTAAGAAAGTGGACTATTTTACTTTTTGTTTC
The DNA here is from genome assembly GCA_004027205.1 of Ctenodactylus gundi. NCBI lineage: Eukaryota > Metazoa > Chordata > Mammalia > Rodentia > Ctenodactylidae > Ctenodactylus > Ctenodactylus gundi. The sequence goes on along the minus strand of PVKB01000220.1, from coordinate 90,354 downwards.
ATTCCAGTCCAAATTTTGTAGGCTCGGGGCATAATATTTAATTGTAAGATGTAGCCATCATTGGAAATCCCAAGATATTTCAGTTGTTTAACTTTGTGGGACTCAATCTTTGAATTCTTGTTTTAATGTTAAAACATTTTGTGTGCTATCTTGGTGAGTTAAGTATTGCTTTTCTATGCAGTATTGAAATTACCAGAAATATGGGATACTTGAACTTGAAAAGGCTGTTCAGGCTACGCTTTGAAGGTTAGTTGCCTGAACTTAGCTGATTTTGTTTCGTTTGCTATAGATGGAATTTGGAAACAAATGAGTCTGGTCCTAGCTCAGTCAAATAAAATAATGCAGTATTGCAGAACATTGTTGATAGAACATTTTTACAGTGCACATGGAATATGGATTAGTTAATCATGAAAGAAAGAAGCATAGCAATTAAAAAAAAGATATCAGAATGAGGCACAGATGAGATTCTGAACCACTTTTCTGCACTATATTATCAGTGAAGAAAGGTCATGCCTGTTACCCAAGTCTGATTGTGCTGCAATCATTGTGTGACTTTTCTTTAAAGCTAGACTAGCTCTGTAGGACTGAGTATCTTCCTCAGGTGTGCTTTAGAAATATCAGAGATTTACAGATTCAGCGTAATTCCTATCAAAATACCAACAATTAGTTTTTCATAGAACTTGAATCACAATCCTTAAATTCATATTGAACCAGAAAGACCTGGAATAGCCAAAGCAATCCTGAATTAAAAGACAAAAACAGGTGGCGTTACAATTCTAGACATCAAGTTATATTACAAAGCAACAGTGATGAAAAAAACTATATGGTGCTGGCACAAAAACAGACAAGTTGACCAATGAAGCAGAACTAAGGATGCAGAGACAGGAGACTAATAACTAGAACATAAAAAGAAATGAAGAAAAATAGATCCTCAAAATCAAGACCCTATTTAAAAAATAGGCAACTGAAATAAATAGGCAATTCCAGATTAGAGAGTTCAAGTGGCCAGCAAATACATGAAAAGATGTTCAACATCCTTAGCCATTAGAGAAATGCAAATCAAAACATCACTAAGATACCATCTTATCCAGTGAGAGTGGCATTTATCAAGAACTTGAATAGCAGTCAGTGCTGGCCAGGTTGTGGGGAAAGAAGAACTCTTTTACATTGCTGGTGGACTGTAAACTGGTACAGCCGCTATGGAAAGCAGTATGGAGATTCCTCAGAAGGCTGAAAATGGATATTCCTTTTAATTCAGTGATGCTTCTCTAGGTATCTTTCCAAAAGAGTTAAAAGCAATGTGTAACAGAGATACATGCACACCCATGTTTTAGCAGCATAACTAACAATAGCTAAATGGTGGAAGATGCTGAAATATCCCTTAATAGACCAATGTATATAAAAATTGTGCTGTATGTACATGATGGAATATTACTTATCTATAAAGACAGATTCGAGGTTTTTGTAGTAAATGGATGCAACTTGAGATCATCATACTTAGTGAAGTGAGTCAAACATAGAAGGTTAAATATCACATTGTTTTTCTAATATGAAAAACCCAGAATACTGGCATTTTCAGAATCAAATGGGCATGATAGTGGGATTCAGGGGGAACGAGGAAGGTGTGGGAGGACCAAAAAGAGGAGGGAAGGGATCGTAATGTTGACAGAATATATATATATGTGCACAAAATACTCAAGCTCAATGTAACTGTTGTTTGATGTTTATTATGTGTATATATAGTAATAAAAACATGGGGGAAAAATATCAGAATACTGACAATGGCATATACCTGGATATTCTTATTGTATCTGTGTCTTAGGTTTAGAGGGAGAAAGAAAGAAATGGTAAATAGTTTGGGTATAAATTCTTACGGTGTTCTCACAACTATTTTTTACAGAGCGGACCCTATGTGATAAGCTCAGTTCACCTTTGGTAATTCCCCTTTAGACTAATTGTGTTCTCGTTCTCTCATTTTCTCTCTCTCTCCCTTCCACTCTCTCCTCCCTTTCTCCCTCCTTTCTCTCTCTTCTGCCTCCCCCTTTTCTCCCCCTGTCAGTCTTCCCCTGTTCTTCCCTTCCTCTCCCTTCCTGTCCCCCTCTTTTCTGTCTCCGCCTCCCCAGTAGGGATTGAACTCAGGGGTGTTCTACCACTGACCTACATCTTTAGTCCTTCTTATTTTCTGACGTTTCCTTTGAGATGGCAGCTAGCTTTGTTGTCCAGGCAGGACTCAAATTTGCCATCCTCTTGTCTCAGCCAAAGTGCTGAGATTCCTTACAGGCCTGTGCCACCACATCCTTTTCACTCCAGTTTAAGCAATCTTCCCTGTCAAGGAATAGTTGCTGATAAGGAAGAACAATGAATTTATGGGTTAATTTACACTGCAGTGATAGTGATTGGTATCTTATATTCCTCTACCCTTCTTAAGAGTCTTTGCCTATTTCAAAAGTTGTTGTCACTGTTTTATCCAAGGGTCAAATACTTTAATGTTGAAATTAGGGGAGCTGTGTCATCTATATGTGGGAATTATTTTAGGAGCTCCAGATCTGTTTTGTCTCTGTGGGAACATTGTCGTTTTCAGTTTGGATCCTAGGCTGGGGCTCAGCTTGAGCCTCTGTATTGCTTTTGCCTCAGATTGCAGCACCCTTGTCAAGTGCAGAGCACACAGTGCTACTTCGTGTGTGTGTGTGTGTGTGTGTGTGTGTGTGTGTGTGTGTGTGGCACAAGGGGCAAATGGAGTCACCACTCAGCGCACCTGCCACAGCTAGGGCAGGAGCTTGGGCCTGGCACTGTGAGCATGTCCCTGGCTCAGCTTCACTCCTGGCAGCCACTTTAGATTATCCTCAGCAGTAAAATGATGCCAGTGTTGTGGAGTTTCTGAGGGTGGGGGAGTGTGATGCGAGATACTGCAAGGCTCTCGGGACGGAGGACCTTAGCTCTGCTAGGATTAGCCCATTGGTTGGCTGTCCCATTATAGCTATCAACAGTGCCACCTCTCATTCTTAAAAGGGAGCCACAAAGGTTAGATGGTAAATTGCATTGCCACACTAATGCTAGGTTTGTGGAAGTGATGGGATCCTAGCGGAAGTTTTAAGCAGAGAGAAGCAAGTTCTGTTTGGTGTCAGAGGGACTAAGCATAGGAGGTGGGTAATAGATCACAGAAGAAGACCAGGGTATAGCAGGCCATAAAGAGTGCATAAAGTTGTCTAGGGGATGAAGGACTGTAGGACCTGAGCTAAGGTGGGATATAAGGAGATAGGAAGGAGGAGATATCTTTGAGAAATGAATGGCAGTGAAATCAATAGGATTGGCAATCAGTGGATGTCAGGAATGAATAAGGAGGAGCAGCTTGATCCTTAAACCACGTTGTGGTATCATTTACCAAAGTAGAAACAGAAGATAGAAGATGAACTTAGCTTTGGATGGTATAGTCTGGGATCCATGTGGGAAATCCAAGCAGAGATGTCTGAGGACAGTAAGAAATAAGAATCTGGAGTTTGGTCGGATGCCTGTGCCAGTGAGACGACTTAGAGAGAAAACCAGGCCTGACCAAGTGGCATAACTCCGTGAAACACCAACATTTGAGAACTTTTGCTCAAAGATCGTAATTTGTAAGCCACGTCAAAATCTGTTGAAGACTTACTTAATGAACACTCACTTTGCTAATGTATTCATTACTTGAGCCATAATATTTAAATGGTTCCTTCATGCTGGAAACTATTTCACCAGATCATATAATACCTTTGCCAGTCTTACAGATTGCCATCAAACTGTTTGATAATGAAGATTGAAAAAAATACTAGAACACACACCAAAAAAAAAAAAAAAAAAGGCTTTAAAAAGCACCATTCGCATTGGTGGTGATGGCAGCTTCTTCAGAGTGTAGTGGTGCCACAGGCCGTGTATAGGTTTACAGTTAATGCTGGGGTACTGGGAGCAGAGCATAGGAATAAACCTGCAGGGAGGGCTCATCACTGAACTCAGAAAGATCCAGAAATCACTAGTGGTAGTCTTGTGCAGAGTCCCAGCCTGGATCAGAAAGCGCCAGTCATCGCTCATCTTGAGAAAAGTGTGATTGTTCTTGATCCAAGATAGAATTCCCCTGAGATAAGGCAGAAGAAGATGTGGCTACGTGGGTTGTTATTTTGAAAATGTCGTCTACTCTCGATCCTTAGTACTTTCATATAAGGCCTACGGAGAGCTAACAATGGGATCTGTAGTCCAGTCAGAAAGAAACTTATGATAGCAATGAAACAGACCTGGATTTTTAATGCAGCCCTTAGGTGCTGCCACTGTGGCTATGCCTAGCATTGTCACTGTGTTGGGCTACTTTTCACCTGGAAGAGCAGAGAAGCAAATAAATATAAATAAACAAATGCAGTTGATGAATGCATCAAACTAAATCCTTAATTTCTGTGATTGGAAGAGAAGCAACAGAAAGAAACAGAGAAATTAAAGTTTGGTATCCCTCTATTTGAAAAAAAAAAATGGTCAAAAAGTTTGCTGTGTTGTTTATTAAGCAATAAAGTGTTAGATTTTAAACTTTGGAGAAGATGTAATTTGCATAAGTGGAGTTTATTTGTATCTCACACATAAATGGTTGGCCCACAGAGAGAAACAGGCATCATGTGTCTTGAGATGGAAGTCTCCACAATGTCAGTGAGGTAGTCTTGCCGGAAATTTAAGCCTAAGTCTGGTAAGGCTTCTAGATCCAACTGCCGTTCCAAAGGAGGGAGACATTTTAAGTGACACTAGGGACAGTAATCAAAAAAAAATCTAGCTACAGGAAAGTCTCACAGGGAGAGACTTTAATTCTTTGGCAACAAATTGGAAGAAAAGAGAAATTACAAAAGAGAGACATATTAGAGAGTTGTGGCATGTGGACAATGTTTGCATCAATTCTAGCTGACTTGTCCCAGGACAAGTCGAGACACTGGAGAAGTGATTAGGTATAGGATGATTATAAGGAATTGTTCGTGTGATTTAGGTGTGATTATAGTATTGTAGTTGTTTAAAACAAAAACAGAGCATCCATAGAAATACATTTTGAACTATTTACTGATGAAATAATCTTAAATCTGTGGTTCACTTCAGAATATCCAGAGGTGGGCAGAGGGGATGGGCTATAGATGAAACCAGTGAGCCATGAGGTGATTGTGGAAGCCGCACGAGAATTACATGTCGCATGTGCGTTTGTCATACCATCCTGTCTAATTTTGCGTATGTTTGAGATTTTCATATGTATTAAAGAAAAAAATTAAAATGACAATAAAAAAATTATTTCTTTAAAACCAGAATCTGGATTTGCCTGTAGGTCATCCAGAGTGTGCTTTCACTTGGAGCACATGCAGCTTAACCTCCTTCATAAATGAAAACTGGGGTTTTGGGAGATATTTTATCCTTAGCTCTTAATTTTTATGTATTATCAAAAGGTAAGACAAAAAACATAAAATACCAAGCCTTTAAAAACTTGACAGTACTAAGCTGTGAGTCAAAAACTGCACGTGGAAAAGGTAGGAGCATTCCCTTTGTTCGCCATGAAGTTCTTACTCATAACGGATGACAAGGAGATCGTCTCCTACCAACAGTTACATAACGTTTTGCATTTGCGGGGCTTTGGGTTAAAACACTTTCCTGGGCTAATCAAGTAAATCAAAAGAATTAATGACAGAAGTATCTATATAAAGATAATAAGTGAAAGGTTCCAAAGAGCACATGTTTCATCTCTGAAGTAAGCATAAAGGCAAGTCTTCTATTCCATGCCTCTTCTGGGGGCAAAATAACTTTTAGGACAAACAAATCCAGAATTCTCACAAAGTACTTGCTATTTGTGAATTTGAAGTTTGCTTGGGGGGGAATAAAAGATATTTTTCTTTTACTAAAACCTTGAATCATTCCTTTCTTAGTTTCTTGCTGCGTTACTTAGAACTGATGTGCGTGTTCCTGTGGCACAGTGTGGAAAGACACTTGAATTTTGGTGACATCTGTCTTCTCTGTCGTAGGCAGTGCGTTAGGGGGCAGAATAAGATTCTGATCTCTTTCTTTCTGTACCATTGCCTCAGGTTTTAACTCACATTTCCTGTGTCAAACCACTGATTTGCAAGTAGTTTTGTTCTGTGCTGAATTATGGTGGCCGCGTGGGCCAAGAAGGCAGATAAAGCACATTGCTGCTTCAGGGCTCCGACCCCGTTGCACGCTGTATCGAACACTCTTCATGTGTTTCATTATTAAAAGAGAAAGAGCAATCTTTCTCATGGTTGAGTCATAATATTCCTTTCTCATGTTTCAAGCCTAAAGATAACTTATGATTTAATTGTTAAAAATTTAACTTTAAAGTATTGCTTGGTATATTAGCCTGAGGAGTGAGTGACCACTTCAGTTTTCTTGCTGGTCCCATCAGGTCTCATAGCCACCGTTGAAACCAGGTTGGAGATAGGATAGAAGAGAGAAGAGGAGGAATTGAGGATAGAGGGAAAGAAGAACTGGAAAAAGATGAAATGATATTTTTCAAGAATTGAGACTAATTGTCCCCAGCCATTGTGTGCTTGCTCTGCTTCTCCATGACATTTGGCTCATGTATTGAAGGACTTCCAAAGACCAGACACTACTCTGCTGCGCACTAGCAGCCTGTGTGCTTATCCTGCTGGTGGCACGATGACTTCCCTTCCCAGTAATGCACGACCCCCATGTGTTCTTTCCCTCTCGCGCATTATTTCATTTGCTTTCACAGCAGATATCTGAGGCTGGTACAACTCTCAAGATGTGACTGTGGAGTCAGGTGTAGAGATGCCGAGTTGCTGTGACCCACTGGAGAGGAAGCGGCAGCACCCAGGTCCACGCCAGGTTGCCCTTGAGGTCCAAGATCTTCCTAGATCAGCCAGCTGTCTTGGTCCATTCTATGCTTCTGTCATAGAATAACAGATTGAGTAGTTTATAAACAACAGAAATGGATTTGGCTTGTGGCACCAAAGATCAAGGGGTTCCATTGGGTGAGAGCTTTTTTTTTTTTTTTTGCTGCATCTTAGCAGAAGGTATCGTATGAGTGAGAAAGAGAGAGAGAGGGAGAGACATAAGGAAGGGGGTGAGTTCCCGTTTATGTGCACCTACTTCTGTGGTAGTGGCAGTCCCTTTATGAGGGTGGGCCACTGATGACCTCAGCATCTCCCACTAAGACCTGCCTCCAAATACTGTTGTGTTGGATATTAATTTTCTATCACAGTGAGCTCTGGAGTACCCCTTAACACCCCAGCAGGAGGCCATACTGTTTTCTGTTTATTCTATCTGGGAGGGTATGTAGGAATCTCCTTGTCTTTTGGGATGACGGCTTTTTGAAAGCCTTCCCTTGGGCTCCCCTTCCTTAAATCTAAGTGGCAACATTCACAAAGTAAAGGTGAATTTTAAGGTTTCTCCAAACATTATTGTTATCGTGAGGTTCCATTAATGTATAACTTACGCTAGGACTCAGAAAAAGAAATGAACTGAATGAATTGAAGTTAGGGTCTAATTGCTGTATTTGCCAAATTTTACCCCAATTACCACTGGCTCAATCCTTATTATCTTATTTTCACTATGATGAAAACTAAGCCCACGGGTAACTTTTGTTGAGAATACTCTGTGGAGCTTTCAGAGTTCTGGAGACATTTTTCAATTCAAAACTATTTTTCTTGTAATACTTAGATACTGTTTACCTTTTAAACTATATTGACATCTGTCTCAGAGCTAGAACAGAATAGTCAGTAAAACTTGTGTCACTTTAGCATGAATCAGACCTCAAACCGTGCAGTAGGTAGTCTTTATTTTCCCTGAGTTGCAGAGGAAAAAGGCCAGCTTCATCTAGTGTCTCCGATGGAGCAGTAAGCGTAACTAATGTTATTTTTTTATTTCAACAGAGGAAATGTGTTACTTTTATTTGAATATGAGTGAGCTACAGATTCAACAACATGTTAATTACATACACCGTGGGAAGTTTGTGCTCATGTAAATCACTTCTGACCACATTTTTCTCTCCCTCTTTCCCATTCCCTCCCCTTTCTTCCTTCCTCTGTGTCTCTTCTCTTTCCTAACTGTCCATATCCCCTCTTCCTTCCCTTTCTCTTATGTCAAGATCTTTTTATATGTGCAGTCTCATATGAGAGATGCCAAGTGATAATCTTTTGCTTCTGTTCTATTTCACTAGCATTATTGACTAAGCTGACCCCATTTTCTATCACATGCTTCATACCTATCTTTCTTTATGACTGCATAGTACTCCCTTGGGTATAAATACCAGGTCTTTATTATCTCTTCCTCTGTTGATGGGCGTGTAGGTTTTTTCCAGGATTTAACTAGTATGAATTATGCTGCTATAAATGTGGATGTGCATGTGTCTTCATGATATGATTATTTTAGTTCTTTTGGGAAAATGCCCAGGCAAGCTGTAGCTGGGTCAAATGGAATTTCTGTTCTCAGCTTTCTAAGGAATCTCCAAACTGCTTTCCATAGTAGTTGAGCCAGATGGAAGTCCCACCAGCAATGTGGAAACATTGCTTTTTCCTCAGCTTTGCGGACAGTTGTTTCCTGAGTCCTTTATGTGAGCCCTTCTCACTGGAGGAGAGGGAATCCCAGTGTTTTAATTGTATCTCCCTGATGGCCAGAGGTCTGGAACATGGTTTCATGTTCTTGGTGGCCTTTTGTATTTCCTCTTCTGAGAGATTTCTTTTCATTTCATTTCTTAATGGCGTCATTCACGTTGGGAGGCTTTAGTTCTTGAGTTGTTTATGTATTCTGGGTATTAATTCTCATAAAGCTCAATTCTCAGCTACATATCTTTGTAATATTCTATGTGACTAAGAGAAGGCATGACCAAAGCCTTTCTGCTACACACTGCTGTGTACTGTTGTGTCTCACAGAGAAGCTTCTGGGGGGTTCAGTTGGTATGTTTGGTTCCCATTTTGGGTGTGGAACACCGTTTTTAATTTGGAAGAGTGACCGTCAAACTGTAATTATGGTACTTGGAAATTTGTTAAATATTTTCTTAAATATGAGTGAAGTGAACTTGTTACTTTGAGGAAAACAGTTGAAAATGTTTGGTGCCCAGGGTCAAATGAAAAAGCCTTCAAATCATAATTTGAATTTTAGAAAATTTATACCCACCATTGTGAGCTTGACAGCTTCCAAGTACTTAGAAGTCGTTTCTCATGAATTGGTTGTTATAATAATTCACACTTGTGATTTTTAAGATTGTGATGATTTCCTTTGCGTAATGGAATGTGTTAACTTTAGAAAGATTTTTATGACTCAGTGAGCATGTGTTTTCAAAATGACCAGTATAAGATGTCACAAAACCTCATGCGAGCTGGGCATGTGGTACATGCCTGTCATGACAGAGGCTGGGAGGCTGAAGCAGGAGGATAACAAGCCTGATGGCAGCTTGGGTCAATTAGAGATATCCTGCCTCAAAATAAGAAGGGGTGTAGCTCAGGACTCCCCGGTTTCACTCTCCAACTACAAGAAAAACAACAACACATACATACCAGGGACCCACCGAGTTGTAAAATAGACCAAGGGACTTTAGGGTAAACGTTTGAGAAGTTCTATATTCCACATTGCAACTGACTTTTAAGAAGCTACTGCTTGTTGAGTCTTGATACAGTAGCAAAGGAGAATCTTCACAGTTAGCTGAGAAAGCTATTTAAATGCCCTTCCTCTGTGAACTATTGACGTGAAACTGAGTATCTCAATGGATTCAGTGCAGAAACAGATGTGATAATGCCACTGATATCTGATTTCTTGTTTGTATTTTTGAGACAGTCCCTGCAGCCCAGGCTGGTCCTGAGCTCACTATGTTGTCCAGGCTGGCCTCAAACCCAGAGCAATCCACCTGCCTCAGCCTCCTGAGTGCTGGATTACAGGCGGTGCCGCCATGCCCAGTTTATTTGGTTCTAAGGCATCAAACTGGGACCTTGCACTTGCTAAGCAAATGCTGTAAGTGCTGAGCTCTGCCCCGGCCCCTGCTGCTGGCTTCTGTTTAAATCAGGCATTAGGTTGGCAAATTGTGGAACAGGGATGGCCTTCTTATTCATTTTTGTTTTGGAAAATATACCAAAATTCGGAAGTTACCATTCCTAAAAAATGTTTACGTGAATATACAATGGGTTTGTTATTGTTATTTTGAATAAATATTCAAAATTCTACATTTTTGCCATTTAAAATTCTGATTTGGCAAATACTAGTAAAGCGCATGTAACCCAAAACTATGAGACCTTAGTGATTTTTACGACTACAAAGGAGACTAGATCCCAAAATTGCACCTCTTTTTTTATTTTAACCAATGAAATTCAGCACTTTAAACTTCAGTAACCACAGGGAGAAGAAACTGAAAACTACGTGTGTGTGTGTGTGTGTGTGTTTGTGTGTGTGTGTGTGTGTGTGTGTGTGTGTGTGTGTATTAATACTGAGGACAGCTGTTTGGTGACAAGTAGGTAACAGATAACAGAATTAATGAAGTCATTTTTTGGAAACTAATTTTTTTCTAGTTCTTCTACTGTGCATTGTATTTTTCAGTTTTTTTTTTTTTTTTTTTTTTTTTTAAGGGAAAACCTGTTCTCATAAAAAAAATTAGGTCAGGAAATGACACTCAAGCAACCCAGAAGCTTGTGGTGGTTTCTAGCTGTAGAGATATATGCTTATTACAGGTAGCTTCTTGCTAACCCTTTGTTTAATCTGGGCAGAACCGGCAGGCAGAGGGCCTCTCAGCAAGTACTCAGAGCTGTGGGCCCCGAAAGCTGAGCCTCAAAAGCGACTTAAAGATGGCGGCCTCACTGTGTGTGGCACCTGTGTGTTGACCGGCCCACCTCTTTGAAATCAGGGTTCTTTCAAAACAGTCTGTTAATTTTTTTCCCCAAACCTCATTCTTTTTTAAAAATTGAAATTATACAGGTGTGGTATTCTCTCAGTGGATTTGAGGTCTGATTAAAGCAAGTGGCTTAATTTCTTGATAGAAAAATTAATTGTTCCTGCTTCTGTTTTCATTAGACTTCAGTTTTCTTTCCAGGAACTCCTTATCTCTCTGCCTTTGTTATTTTTCTCCCAGTGAAGGAGACAGCAGAGTTTCTGTTTCCCAAGCCAGATGACACCCCGTTCCTAGATTTGGCCATGGCCATGGGGAAGCGGGAGGTACTAAGACCTGTTTCTTCCTGTCTTTTCTCCTGAAGCTTGTCTTTAGCATCAGGATTTCACCCTGGTTTCTGAGGCTTCTCTTCTGGGCCTCCAGTCAGTGCCTGATAACCCATGAAGTGAGGGGAGATGTGAGGGACTAAGGTTAGAAGGAGAGTCACTGTGTTTGTCAGAAATTGTTTTATGGATTGTAAGTAGCAATGTAATTCTCACATTGCTTTGAAAAAAAAAATCAGTTGCTAGCTTCTATAAATTTACATCTGACTACAAAATATACCAGATTGAGCAATCCTTCTAAATGACTATCACTTTAGTTCAGTCGATTAAGAGATCATCTATCCACAAACAGAGTATTCATGTCCAAAATTATGTAATGAATGTATACATTTTATTTACACATGTGTATGCGTGTACTTATTAATGTGACTGGTTTATTCTCTCAGAATTTGAAATTTGATGTGTGGGTGGAGATGCAATTAGGCAAATTAACATCACGAGCCAGGCGGTGAGTGCTGTAGAAACACTACAGCAGAGGACTGGAAGAGAGGTGGGGGGTTTACATGTGCTTTGATCAGATCAGGTGTCAGGGAAGGCAGTGAGCCAGGGTTCGGAAGGAGAAGAAGGAATAGACCGTCAGGCTGTCTCTGGGGATCAGGAACAGGAAGTACAAAGATCTTAAAGGGGAACTTGTCAGTGAGTTAGAATTGCAGCAGAGAGAGGAATGTAGCTGAACCATGAGGCCCAAGGGAGGTGCCCATTGTGGTCCTTGGCACAAGGTCGGCACCCTGTGAACGTCACTTCCTTTTTCAAGACTGTACTCCGGTCACTGTAGGGAAGTTCTCTTCAGTTTGGCACTGCTTATTGTTTGATGACTTCAATGTATCTTTTTGAAATGCTTTAGTTGGAGGCTGGAAGAGCACAACGTCTCATCCAGTTTTAATGACTTCATGTATATTGCTAAAGCAAAAGCTATTCCAAATTCCCCATGAAGACTTTCTCAAGTTCTGAGAATTTCATCATGGCTTCCCACCCTTCTAAGCTGCTTTAGAAGCCATTACAGAGCTTACCAAGCATTTAAAGTTCAAATGGATCGTCTGGAGATATGTATGTAACATGTCTGTGCACTGCTAGGTGTAGTTAGCTGTGATTCAGTTTTGATTATGGCGTATTAAGAAGCTATCATATTTGTACATCTTACCCTTCTAAAACACAAAACGTTTGTGCCGGAGTCCTGTGTTCTTGAACTTGGTGTGACCTGTCATTTGTTGTTCAGTTTTGGTAAATATTTGATATATCTTTACTCAGCACCTGGAGCTATAAATAAGTCAAAGATCAGTGTGGGTACAAAGTAAGGACTTAGTATATCCCTTTTGGAAGTCAATTCTTACTGACTTTTAATCCTGCTTCCGGTTTAGTGTAAGATGTATCCGTGACTAGATTCTTTAGATTTAGGAGTTTACTCAGGAAAACTGGAGTTCCCAGGAACACAAAATGGCAGGAGAAAATCTGTTCTAGAGCAATGAAATTAGTGGAGAATGTTGAAAAATGCATATTCTTAGGCCGTAGACTGGATCAGAGTCTTTGGGGAAGAAGTCAAGACAGCTGATTTCTACAAAGCACCTTGGCTGATGTTAATGATTGGCCCTGTGCATTCTGAGTCATTATCTGATATGATTAAGGTAAAGTTTTGGCAATTAAGTTTGCTCACTGAAAAACCACATAGGACAAATATGTGTAAGAGAGTATCTCGCTTTGGTGTAGCCTTTCAGGTGTTGACAGAAGTCCAGATGTATTGTTTTGAAAGTTTTAAGAATTCTGTGACAAAAATCAAGTTACAATTTTTACGCTTTTAGGAGTTAAAAATGGAACTCAGAGACTAAACACCTTGTTAATATCTGCAGGCACTCAGCGCTGAGGTAGGGACTCAACAGGCTGGAATGTGGAAAGGCCAAAATAAGGCTCTGCTGTCCATCATCTGATAGTCTGGAGACAAGTTATGGGTGCTTTTCTTTTCTTTTTGTGATAACTAGGATTGTTAACAGGCAATTTTAAATAATTCCAGTTAAAATGGAAGCCAGAGGGTTTTGTTTAAGAAATAGTATATATCCTTTAAAAAGGTTTGATTGAAAAAAACAACACATATTATGATGGCAGTTTCATCCTACACAGTGGTTCTGCTACAGTGGCACCTGTGTGTGACGCCTTAAAGCTAAGTGCAGATCAAATAACTCAGTGCATACCTTTCTGGTTGATTTGAAAGCGTGATAACATCTTCTACTTGATAGTGACTTTTGTCAGCACAGGCCTGAAGAGGATTTTTTTTTTTTTCAAATCATTTGAAGATTCTGTCGAACATCCTGGCGTGGGTCTGCCAGCGTGGATTTTCTTTCTTTGGTGACAGATGCAATGCCCAATTTGCTTTGTCAGGACTTTGCTGTGCCTGAAGTGCTGACCATCAATTCCGTGACATCCTGCATTGACCACCGGCTCTCACTCTTGGTCCGGAGCTGAGTTTGAATGCATAGATGGTCTTCCTGGATGTGTCTCATAGGCAGGAAGTGAGGACAGCAGCCATTTCTGTGGTGGGCAGGGTTGTTTCGAACAGGGAGTGATGCTAGAGAAGGGGCTGATTTAAAAGTGGTTATATTGTTCATCCGTGATTGTTTTTGTGTAAGAACATTTAGTTTTCCTGATCTAAAATCTCACTGTCACAGGGGTTTGGGTGATAGATGCTGAAATGATGCATTTAGGTGCCCATAAAGTAGTTTATTTCTTGTAAAAAAGTGACTCATATAATTCTGTATCCAAATACTACTATCTTAGTGATAACTTGGGATTTGTTTAGATAAAGGAGTACATAGCAGTACGCAGAGGATGCTCTTCTCTGGTGTTGGACTTCAGGAAGGGGTCGTCAAGATTGAAGCACAGTCAGGAGAGAAAGCCATATTGATTTTGTTAATCATGTTTCCAGTGGGTATCTGCTATCATAAATGACAATTCAGTGGGACTGTGCTATTTCCTAGCTCTTCCTCAGTGAGGATAGGTAAGAACACTCACTCAGGTATAGAAGGGTCCTCCTGAAGTATGTCTGTGGCCTGTCACATCTTTCCCACCCCTCTTCCTTGGGTGTTCTTTTAGACCTCTGATTTCTGTGTTCTTGGTCTTTGCCTCATGGATAGTTGAAGGTCATGCTGGGTACAGCCTTCATGGGGACTTCTGTCTATAAGGCAAAAATACTGTCTGTGTGCTGGCCATGTCTCTTTGGCGCTTTTTCTTTCCAAACCCGGGATTGCAAATGCCCGTAGGCTGAACACAACCTACAGACCTATTTGGTTTTTATATGTGATATAGTATAATTCTTTAAAATTTTTTTTATTTATTTGTGAGACAGTGTCTCACTGGATAATCCAGGCTGTTCCTGGACTTACTATGTAGCTCAGGCTGGTCTCAACTCATAGCATTCCTCCTGCCTCAGAAGCCCAAGTGCTGAGACTATGGGTGTGTGCCACCACACCCAGCTAATTTTTGTGTGGTGATGTGGGCCTTGCGCGTGCTAGGCAAGTGCTTTAACCGCTGACATACACCCACAGCCGTTACAATCCTTTTGACGTTTTCCAGCTTAGACTCTTCACATAGGGCTGGGTTCTCCAGTGTGCCTCATGCTCAGCAACACCTGTTGCTCACATTCCCACTGACTTCACATCTCCATGTTTCTGTCTTAGGCCTCAATTTATCATTCTGCTGTTTTTTTGAGAGAGGGTCCTGCTTTGTAGTCCAGGCTGGTCCTGCACTCACTGTGTGAGTGCTAGCCTTGGATTTACAGTAATCCTCCTGCCTCAGCCTCCCGAGTGCTGGGAAAATAAGTGTGCACCACCACTCCCAGTATACGTGGTGCTACTCTGAAACTGATCACTTGTTCCGGGTATTTACTGGGCAGCGGGCAGTGGCCATGGGGGACTTTCAGTGATAAGGATTACTTCTTTGCTAGACAAAACTGAAAACATATTCCCTTCCCCGAATCCCACAAAACTCAGGTCCCCAGTCATCGATTCGTGGACTGGTACCAGTCTGTGGCCTTGGAAGGCCTGGGCTGCCTGGACAGTTGAGCAGGAGTAGGTGAGCAGTGTGTGAAGCTCTGCCTTCTGTCAGTGCACTCCTGTTGGGTTTTAATGCTGTAGTTGGTTGACAGGAGATGGACCTTCGCCACCTATTCCCCTGCGGCAACTGCTCACCATTTCAAAGCTCCCCTCCAACAACCTACTGCATAACAAGTGCTCCTACCCCAACCCCTGGCCTTGGGAGAATGGTCTTCAGCTAAAGGAGTCCCTGGTGTCAAAAAGTTGGAGACCTCTGTGGCACAGACTCTTCTCTTGCACCATTCAGAGCCCTGTCCTACTCAGCAGTGCCTCCCACTGCCTGTTCTGGAAAGTCCAGGCTCACTGCTCTGGGTAGTTTGGGGAAGAGTCAGGGCAAGAACTCTTTCTCTTCATTTCTTTATTTGATTCCAGAAAATAACTCAGGTTTTCAGATGGTAATAAGTTTGCTTTTGGTGATTCCTGTAGCTCCCGAGGAGTTAATTTCTGGTGTTAGGATGAATCTTTTCTGTAACAGAATTTTGCTAACAAAATCCTCTGAGAGCTGCTGTCACGGAGATCTCTGATGGTGCTGGAGACCTGGATAGGTGGAGGAAGATCATAGACGTGAGGTCACTTAAGTCCGTTCTGCTGCCTCCATGTGTTGGCCGGGTAATGATTGCCTTGTGTGTATAACTTAGATCCGTTGCTGTGCAGGTTACATGAGATCATGTGCACAAACACAACCCCACAAACAAAGTATTATATGAGCGTTATGGGTCACGTAACCACCCACTTCCACACCCCAGTCACTTCTAGGTACTTTGTAGTGAATCATCTAGAAGGCACTAAGAGGCTTACATAAGCCCCATTTCTCAGCCATTGTTTCAAATTCCAGACGGCAATTGAATGTCATAGGATGAATGTCAGCGTAGGGTGGAGAAGGTGTGGGGAAGGACTTAGCCCTGCGAGATGAGCATGCTCTGCTTTGTCAGGGAATGGATGTTGTGTCTGTTTCTAAATCCGCCCACCAGACCTGATGCACCATCTTTTCCCAGGGCGCTGCCGGAAGGGCTGGCTAATGCCTGGGTTGCTGCTGGTGGCCATGTGCTTCCAAGGACTACTTGGGCATCAGGGAGCAGAGCAGCCCTAATGATCATGGGCATCTCCACCCCCCTGAGTGCTCTGTAGGCATGTTAATAGGACAGCAGTACAGAGATTAGGGATTTAGGGAGCTGTAGACCAGGGATTGTTCTGCGGGGTCTCATTGAAAACCAGTACGCACACACTGCTGGTTCTTCAACACAGATACAGAAACGCCGTGAGTGCCTTCTTCCTGTAGCTTACTTCACAGGAATAGGTTGATATTTACAGGACATTTCTCAGTGCCAGAAATTATGCTTGTGCTATTAATTTCTTATTTGTGGAGGATGGAGTGTCCAACGACTGGGTACAGGCAGCATGGGCCCCTGACCCAGGCCTTCTTGTTGTATAACAGAATCTTTTTGGTATATGAAATGATAAGCTGGCCAAGTGCCACCTCAACTTGAGATCACTGTTTACTTTGTTACTTATTCTTAAATAAATGGAATTGGTTCAATACATGCCATGTATATATTGTTGTTGCTACTTTGTTTGTCTGAGGATTGATCCCATGGCCTTGCACGTGCTAATCAAGTGCTGTATCATTGAGCTGTACCCCCATCCCTTCGTGTGGACATTTTTTACAGCTTTTGTTCTTTTCCTAAATATTTGCCTGCATTTATTAAATAGTTCTCATTTATAAATTAAAGTATGTGTGTGGTTGTAACTTATAAGCTTGGTTGGCTTTGAATTATGAGATAACATCTCTTGCTCGAGTACACAAGCTGGTTTTGTCTGCTTGCTGGTTTGTTTTATTTGGGGCTTAACTACCACCTAGCACCTTCTTAAATTACAGAGAGTGCTATATTCAAGTAAAAACCATTTAAAAACCCCAATGCTTGATTATTTTTATTAAAATTGTTAACATAATACAAATTAATGGGATTCACTATGATGTTTCCATCCATGCACACATTGGGCACTGGTGATATCCATCTACTTAATTATTAGTTGAAACAGATCTTGTGCATTTTGAAGGGAAGAATGATAATTCTGTTGCATGTGAAAGGGGAACAATGCTGGCAGTTGATTGGCTTTTGAGTGGATTTGGGTGAGTCTTTTCCTTCTGCTCTGTGGTGTCAGTGTTGGGGAACGTAGATCTGGTAGGCTGATGGAAGATCGGCTGCTTCTGCACCGCCTGCAGGTCTCAACAAGGTGTGTTAAAGGCTCTTGTCATCCAAGAGTGCTGAGAGCTCCTGTCACCTTTAGAGTGAATTGAATCAGCTGTGAGTCCTTGCTTCTTCCTTCCAGCAGCACCATTTCTGGCCTATGGAATGTAACAGAAGGGGACAGGTATGGCTGAGTCACTCCTTCTACAGCCCTCACTTTATTCTCGGATGCTTTCTTTTCTCCCCAGGCCATTTCCAAGATGAACCACTTGTGGCCAGTGAACCTGACTTTGCTCCTGATCTGGGCAGTACAGATAGACACAGGCCCCAGGGCCAGTCTCTTGAGTGGTCTCTCTTCTTACTGCTTTTTTTTTTTTTTTTTTTTTTTTTTTTTTTTTTTTTTTTTTTTTTTTTTTTTTTTTTTTTTTTTTTGGTCATCTTGCACTTATGACACTAACTATTGTCAAATGCTTGGTTAATGCCAGATCACACAACCTGCTATCTCCCTTGGGCTCGTAAAGCCTTACAGGAAGAGGTGGACACACGAGAATTTTGGGAATGAATACATACAGGGACAACAAGATGTGGTGGGTGCCATCTTTTCCATAGCGCTTCTATCTTCTGGAAGTCAGGACTTCTAGATTTGAGGAAAGTACCAGAGAAGAACTGTGCCTCAGTGACCTCCAAGAGGTAGCCTGCTTCAGAGGTTGCCTTTGATATGTGGAACTTTCAGCCTCTTCAGAAGCCACTGCCTTCACACCCTACCTTTATACACGTCTGTTCATGTCCCAGTCCTATGTCATCTTCAGGGGCCAAGAGAGAGTGTTGTCAGTGGACATGTGATGTGAAATAGAGTAATCATACACACACATGCACACACACATGCACACACACATACACACACACACCCCTGTGGAATCACTTTTTCAGAGGGGACAGTAGACAGTAGTGGGCAGTCAGCAGCACCTTCGGGCCCCTCCTTATCCTGCCATACACATATCTACACAGGTTTTTCAAATGGCCTTTAAGTTGGTAGGATAAGTTTTGGATTTTTCAGTGTGAGATCTACACAGAAACTTCAGTTTTGCTCAAGATGCTTCAACAAGGCTTAGATTTACCTTTTCACCTAAAATACAAGCAAACTACTGACAAAATAAATGAGACAATTTGGAGTGTACTAGCCACCTGGACAGTGAAGGCCACTGATTCCTGAGAGGAAGGAACCAAGCAGAAGGTCCTAAGTTCAATTCTTCAGCACCACATAAACTGGGCATGGTAGTATATGTCTATGATCCCAGCACTCGGGAGGCAGAGGCAGGAGGACTGCCATGAGTTTGAGGCCAGCCTGGCCTACATAGTGAGTTCAGGACCAGCCTGGACTATAGCTCAAGACCCTTTCTCAAAAAAAAAAAAAAATAATAAATAAATAAAAATTAAAAAAAATAAAAAAAGGAGTCCAGAGAAACCCATGCTGCTAGTGATTACAAAATACAAAATAGAGTACCAAAGAAGAGAGACAGCTGTATGTAGAGATAACATTGGGGATTTGCAAAGTATCCCACTGGAGTTTTCAGTGCAAAGAATCTACCCAAGGCTAGAGAAAGAACCGTCTAAACAGATCTGAGATAACTGTCTGCAGCCCATGTTAGATCAGAAAATTACAGTTCCTACCAATCAGATTGGAAAATCTCAAGAGTCTTGTAGCATTGGGTAGAGGAGAGGACATGGAAGAGTCTGTTCCCTTCTAGGGAAGTAACTAGCTCATACTGAGTGCTACTCTGGCTCGTGTAACAAAATTTAAAAGCAAGGCATGATAGCATCAAACTATTTTCAAGACACTGAACTGTGCCCCAGATTAAAGCTGAAGATATATAGGAATACAAAACCATCTAGCACTTCATAGACAAAGTTCACAGTGTCTGCAGTTCAATAAAAAATTGGCAGGCATGCAAAGACGCAAGGTAATATTTGCCAAAATGGATGCAAATTAATTAATTGAAACTGGCCTAGAACTAACATCCATGTTAAAATTAGCAGACAAGGACATTAAAACAGTTGTGATTACTGTATTTGATATGCTAAATAATTAAGTCTAAATATAGATCTTTAAAAAGGCCCCAAATTGAATCTTAGATGTGGGAGCCCTTTTTGTGACTCAGTGCTGTTACTTGCACCAAATTCGCATGGGCTGGGCCTCATCCGTACTAATTGGTATGTTCTGTAAGCCCTTCCTGGTCCACTCCGTGATGTCTGTAGCTCAGATTGTGGGTCACCGCTACAATGGCAACCCTGTGTGTCCAGAATCCGTTTGGCTCCTTAGCCATCTTCATGCCTGCATGTCAGTTCCTGGCCTGAGCAGTCATTCTGTGGGGCTGCTCTGGGGACGGAGAGTGCTGCAGGACCCACCGGTAAGTTGGGCATCCATCAGAAACCCGAGCGTGCTTATGTTTTCTCAACAATTTTTAAACCTTTACACCTGCGAGCTCTTCCCCCCCCCCCCCCCCCCACCAATTCTGGCTGTTATTCTCCTGAGAAAATCTTGGGGTGAATTTTTATGTACTCCCTGTCCCTCAACCTGGCCCTATTTCCTTCCTTTCTGCTCAGGCTGAATTCTCTGTTCTCCCAGCAGCCCCACCTTTTCTTGAGCAGATGGATCCTCTTGGCCTCTTTAACACATCCTTGCTTACTGGCTACTGGGCTTGGCCACACTTTCTCAGTCCTTCACTCTCCTTCGGCTGCCGCTCCTATGGTGGTGGTGCAAACCAAGAACCTTCTTCACTCGGTTCTGGTCTTCACCTGCCTTGCTAGTTCCTCTGTCTTTACAATTACTCCTTTGACAGCTATTCAGTGCTTCTCACTGTCTTTCCTTCCCTTATCTTCTACTTCTGTCTTGCCTAAATGTCTTCTACCTACAAAATGTGCCTGTCCTTTTTTAGCAATGTTGCATGGTGACCTTGTTTCCACACTTGGTTGTTTATCCTTTGGAAATATCAAATGGCCACTAGGGCTCTGTGGCCTTCATTTTGAATGGTGGTCCTCGACACCCCACCTCCTTGTCCTGGTCCCTTCAGTGATGAATTAACCTTTGTATTCTTTATAACACTCGTACATCCTTACCTTTATTTTAAGCAGGTGGCTACTTCCTGCCCAATGAACAAAATTGTGTCACATTGACCCCTTCTGGTTGCATCCTGCTCCTGACCACCTGTGTTTCTGCTCTCCTCACTTCTCAGCCTCTGTTCTTGAGTAAAGTTCGTGATGCTTTTGCTAGGGACTCATTGGTTCAAAAATTTTGCTTCTCTGCTCCTGTTTGCCCCATTCATCTTCTGCTTAGTTTCCTCCTCCAAGCTGTAAACATGGCTGCAGCTCCTCACATCCCAGCAGCCCTTGGGTACTTTCTAATTTGTCTTTCATTGTCTTTCTGATGTCTTGAGAACACAGTCTCTATGCACTGTCCCTGCTGCTCCCCACTACTTACCTCCTGCTTCCTTCTCCAGGAACCAGTTAAGATTTCTGTTTTCCCTCTCCACCATTCTGCTCAAATCTCCTTAATCAGGTCCCTGAGAACATCTGTGTAACTAAGCATTTTCAGGTCCCATCTTGCTAGGTGTCAGCCCCCTCACCCCCCACCCGGGAAATTGAGTCAGTTCTTTTCCACTGAGCTGCATCACTATATCACCAACTCATTTTTATTTTTAGTTTGAGACAAGGTCTCACTGAGTTGCTAAGTTACTAAGGCTGGGCTTGAACTTGCAATCTTCCTGCTTCACTCTTCCAAAGTGGTGGGATTACAGGCCTGATAGCGCAGGCCTGGTTCTTTACTGCTCCTTCCTTTTCTTTTTGACTTCTAAGTTCTGACATCTGCTGACCATCCTGTGTCTCCCAGTGCTTTCTTCTTTGTGTCTTTGGGCCTTTCCACACACCCTTTTAGTTCACGTTCTCAGGGAATCAGTTCTCACAGCCCTGGTGACCTGGTAGGGGTTGGGATTTCAGCCCATCCGTTCGTTGCACCTCATATTTCTATCTTTATTTCCTGAGTTCCAGCTTCCTGGGTCAAGTCATATGCTGAGCACTACTGCCTGGGCAGGGCACTCAGCTCTTTCAGTTAGCAAACATGCACCTCTGTCCCCATGTTGGGTTGAACATGAACTGTAGGGTTGGAGCAATGAAAGCATCTTGATGCTGGCAAGGGCTACGCTATCCTGACCGTGCTCTCTTTGGCCTTATTCTGTATTCTTCATGGGTATCTATTCCTACTCTGTGGCTAAAAAGTGACTACCCCCTCATAGGACTTTTTGTGTCCGGGGAACTCTGTTACTACCCTCTGCCTCAGGTCACTTGTGAGCCCTGGTTGGGGACAGCTTCTTAGCTTGACTCAGACACTGGTCCTCATTCTCCCAGATCAATAACTTCTCACTCTGTTTCTTCCATGGCTTCTTTCTGGAACTGCCAAGCTTGATCCCCCCACCACTCCCCCCATTTCCCTGCCTGTATGTTTCGTTGTTCCAACTAATAAATAATAGCAGTTGGAGGTTAGAGTCCTGTGGTGTGTCCCTGGGCTCTTCCCCTCTGAAGGGGCTTCCTGAGAACTAGCAAGTGATTTCTGCTGTTCCCCTTCTTATCAGGCAGCTGTAGCTCTGCCTTAACTTTGACGTTAGCTAGTTACTTCAGAGGTGTTTTTTTTTTTTTTCCCCCAGAAGAAATCTCATGTATATTTCCTTTTCCAGCTAGTAGAGCTAGGGAAGAGAGTTAGCCCCTGGAGGAGGAGGCTTTGGGATCAATGTAATGAGAACTGCCATTGGGGATGTTTTCGGGAAATTTTAGCAACACTGACTTCATAGGGCCGGCCACATGGACTCTTCCTACCATATGGGACTCGTGCCCTAACTTTCCTATCACCTTCAGTTTTTGAAAAATTATTTTTAGTTGTGGTAAAATGCACATAACAAAATTTCACATCTTAAAGATTGGTAGGTGTGGAGTTATAATGGAGTTATATTTGTAAGTGTGGAGTACAGTCAGTATTAATACGTATATGCTAATGTGTTCATGTTGTTTTGTCCTGTGCGTGTCCACACAGTCCCTTCCATGTTGCAGATGAGTGTCTGTAAAGCTCTAATTTCCCCTCCATCTTGCCCCCACAGCCATCGCTTGTTCTATTTTCTGTCTCTAAGAATTTGACTACTGGAAGTATCACATGTAAGTGGAATTATTGTGTATTTATTCTTTGGTGTCTGGCTTATTTCATATAACATAATGCCTTGAGTTTCCTCCGTGTTGTGCGAATCAGAATTGCATTATTTTTAAAGGTGGAATTATGTTTGTCTGCACATACTGCACTTTGCTTACCCATTGTTTAGGGTCACCAGATACCTAGGTTACTCGATTTTCAGTCTCAAAATATTCTCGTATTAGCATTTAAGGCTGAGTCTTGTTATGAAAATTTCAATCTCTGAATCAGTTGAGATTTCCTGGGCTCATCACCCCTAACTTGGCCCAGCTGCTTGGAGTGAAGAGGAGAAGGAGTTCTTGTCCTGAGATACAGGCTCCACCCTTTCTTTCTCCACTCTTTGCTGCCCTCCTCACCCTCTTTCCCTTGTCCCACCTTCCCCTCTCTACCCCCAAGGATTCTCTGTGGAGGTTCCTTTCCCTTAACTTCTTTTTGGCAAAGGAAGCACTGCACCCCTCTAAGAAAGACACGCCCCTCCCTGCTCAGACTCACTCAGATCTGGAGGAAGTGATGTTGAAGTGGTGGTGGTGAGGGTTAGTGGTCCTGTCTCTGGGAAGGCCCCGTAGGAGAGGGTTCTGAGAACTTAGATTGTGGGATACTTAGAACCTTTTGTTCTCAACTGAAATCAAGACAACAGGAAAATTCCCACCCAACATCCTGTTACACTTTAAAACACACACACACACACACACACACACACACACACACACACACACACACACACACGAGAAGCTACTTCCATATGGCATTTAGAAGTGCTGCATATAGGAGTCTTGAAATTCTTTTAATTTTCCTCTTTTGTGCCCTTCCTGCTTGAAAAGGTGGTGTTAATGTCCAGTAAAGGATGGGATTTTAAAGCCCTTTTATTAATCTCTCCAAGGGAAGCTCTTCCTCAGGGCCTATTTCTTTGAAAGGGCTTCCAACTGGTTATTCAAACCTTCAGTTGCTCTAGGAGGAGAACCTTCTCTTACTTGCCTTCTTTAACAGTCTTTCCCACTCTCTTGTCATCGATTAGCTGAAAGTGCCTCCTTTCTAGGCCTGTGAGTGCAGCACAGCAGAGGAAACAGTGTAAGTGGGTTGGCTTAGTGGTTTCAGATGCTTTGGATTAGGAAGGATACCACTGGAATTCCCAGAGCTTCACATTAAGTGTTATGTGTTGCATATCTTTAGACTAATAATTTATGAAGTTGTGACCAATACAGATGGTGAATTTTAAATAGAAACAATATATTACAGTTAAGACTCATTGCCATTAAACTCCCCGAGAATATTCCTTTACTTTGTTCCAGCTTGTTCCATGATTCTTTACACTTTCTGAAGAAGTTCTGGAAGGTCTTTTTCATGTCTTTACAAAGTGTGATTAAAAAGTACAGTAAATGCTGTTACTGAGTGCCACCCACTGGAAAGGCAGGCTTGTGGAATCATTAGGGTGTGTTATTATCCACCTTATCCACGTTTTTCTGGTACCATGAGTCTTCTGGCTCTTCCCCAAAGTCAAAATGACCATGAAAGGTAAACATTTTGAGTTGAGTCAGGACGTTGAGTAGCCAAGATGACGACTAAAACATTCATGAAAGATGACCTCCAGAACTCCTTCAGACAGTGGTAGGAAGGGAGGAGTGTGTTCAAAGTAAAGGGGAACATTTTGAGGGGTATTAATGGCAATATGTCTGACTGAAATAAACTAAAAAAAAAAAACCAATCACCTACTTTTTGATCACATTTAGTACTTAATGACAAAATTCGGGAAATTTAGCAGAGTATTTATTTGATTCTTAGAAAATTATGGAGCTATAGAAACATTGGATATATAGATATTTGACTTTACTTTTCAGCCTGAGAAGTATATTTGGTGCATTCTAGATAGATGGGCCTTTATAAAGAGGCCTCCTGTGGCCCAAAAGTTCTGAACCTACGTCTTGGAAATGGTCCTGAAGATGTGTTTATTTAAAAAAGAAAGAAAAGAAGAAAAAGAAACCAAAGAGCCTTAGGGTAATTGAATCTTCTTTTAAGACTTGACAGTATAAAAGAAATCATCTAAATTCATAGTCTTGTGTTCAGTTTATTTGTGCATAAGTAGTCTTTGAAGACACTTTCAAGGACTGATGAAGCCATAGCAGCGTTACTTCTCTGCTGAAAGGGTACAAGTGAGGTACTTACCCTATCTGACTTACCTATTAAACTTGACAAGGGAGTGTGTGTCTCTTGCCACCTCCGAGGCCAGTTGTTTATTGAATTTCTTTGCCTTGTGATTGTTTCACCTGTGGAATGGTTCCTGGAGAAACATCTAACATCTGCACAAGTCTTTCGTGTTCTGTGGCTGTGTTTACTGAAGTGAATTCTGAGCTTGTTTGCTCACACTGCAAAGTGCGTGTACAGTGCGAGTGAGGATTTGGCCTGCCATGTAGAGTTTTGATAGGTCACACTTGGAAATACGGATGGTGTTTGACAGGTCAAGCTTATTCAATGCCATGCTCCCCATGGGCTGGGCTCTCGGCTGTGTCCTGGTAGTAGGTGAATGTGACAGTGTTCTTGTTTTCTAAAAGCTCACAATCCTGAGAGAGAGGAAGGTGGTCATCTGAATCATTCATAATGATTAATGCGCCAGAGCTGGTGGCGGGGGGCCTCCTGGAAGAAGACGCGTGGAAGGTGAGGCAGGGCTTACAGGGTGTGATGTGGGTTTGTGTCTCTGCATCTGTAAGGGTTAACCAAGGGAGGGATGGGGTCGTTGTTCTTGTTGAGAGAGAGTTCAGAGAATCTCAGTGTAGCAGAAAGCCTTGAAATAGGTTAGCCAGCTGCGTTGGTTGTTTGTTCCCTTGATCCCCAAATTGGAATTATTCTTTTTTCTGGCATGGGGCAATACCAGTTAGCTCGCGGGTTTCATACTGGGCTTGGTAAACAGAGAATTCACCGGCAGTGATTGAAAAATCTCGTGGAGTCTGTCCTGAGAGAGCAAGGCCATTAACCCTGAAACCCAGCCATTTTCCATCCTGGGAATTATGCTCTGCTCCTTCCTAAATTCCCATTGTGGTTTCAAATGAAGAAGCCATTGTTCACTTTCCTTCCTTAAAGAAGCAGTATATTTAACTTCTGGCTCTTTGCCTGCCAGATGAGGAGTCAATCTCTATGAAGCCAACACCCATGGCGTCCCATCAAGACAAACACTATGCCCCTGTCTGATTCTCTCCCTTGTGGTTGAAGGGATTTAGAGTCTAGTGGCTCAGTAGGGAGGCTTGCTGCTCTGTCCTGTGAGGTGGCTACATTGCTCTTGGTACCCAACCTGTGTGAAAAAAAAAAAAAGACAAAGACTTAGCTCTTTATAGCAGTCAGCAGCTCCCAAAAAGATCTTTGATTCAGATTTAAAAGCAAATGTCTGATGTGAAAATGTGTGCTGTTTTAGAACTTTGAAGCACAACATAAAAGAATACTGCTTTGTTGAATAGTGTGGGCCCAGGCGGGTGTCCTATACCAGAAATTTTCATTTATTTTTAAGCAACAAGATACTCTTTTCCTCAGATGAAAGCCACAGAATCCAAATACTGCAGGGCTTCTCAACCTTGCCAACCTGGGTATTTGGGGCCAGATAATTCACTGTTGCTGGGAGCTATTGTGTGCACTGTGGGACACTTAGCAATGTCCCTGGCTTCTTCCCACCAAATGGTGGTGAGAAGGACTCTCTCCAGCATGACAATCAAAAATGTCTACGGACACTGCAGAATGTCCCCTGCAGGGGATGTCATTCTGGTTGAGAAGGAATGCAACGAACAAAGCTGGTTTTACAAAAGCTGGAAGCTAAGCGTTAGTTGTGAAATTTATTTAGCTCCTCCTTGAGAATTCTGCGTAGAGTTCCTGATGAATATAGTGGGGGCCCTGGACTACACAGACACACAGCCCTAGAGAGGTTAGATTATATTTATAAAGCAAACAGAAATGGCCCATTATGAACAAATAAAAAACACAGAAACTTGATCCATATGTATTTTGAGCCTATATGCTTGCTGAATGTGTTTGTACAGATATGCACAATACTTTGGATGTGTACTTAGATGGTTACATTGTGGGAACCAAGATGACTGATGTCTGCTTAATTGCTTAGGAATTGGGTTTTGGCCACCACAATTTGCCCTGCTTTGCCAGAGATGCCAGCTGCAGGCCTGTGGCACGGAGCCCAGGGATGCAGTTGGACCTTGATGCACACAAATCCCAGTTCCAAAAGTCTGCAGAACCGGTCCTACTTGAGGGAGACTCCAGGGGTAGGCTAGCTCCTATGATCTCTTTCAGCCAGATTCTTTTTCGATCCCAGTATGAACTCAGTTGTTCCAAATCATTTGATGGCTTTTTGTACTGTGTGAGTGACATGTGCTTCTGCCGGTACGAATACGGGAGTGACTATGTATGTCACTGAGTGCTGGCTGCTTCCAGAGCCTGGGCTCCCTTGTCTTCCCTGCCACTCTGAGTATCAGTTGTGGGGCAAGTCTGAGAGCTTGGCACCTACCAACTCCTCTTTTTTTTTTCTTAACCGGAGGTGATGAAAGTGTTATTGGGGCTTTTCTGCAAACTGCAACTCAGCCTTACAAAAACCAATACCACTGAATGAGCAGCCAGTGTCACCTGTGGGGAGACACACAGATTTGGAGAAAGAGTACGGGAAGAAATCGCCTGCCTAGAGGGTCTCAGCTTCAATCTGTCTTTCTGAAAACTCATTCTAACCCTATTGCACAGTGTGAAAGCAGTATTAAATCATGGTAGGTGTAACCCATGCGTAGCTCAAGGATGCTCTCCTATCCTAACAGTCTGTTTGGCTGCTGGTGAAGGTTTCTTGGCTCATATGCAGTGTTTAAATTTTCCCAAAGATTGTATAGCTATTAGTTAGGTAATAAAAGAGTGAACCATACTCATTTTATCTATCTGATCACCTGTGGATGTCCAGTCTTGCTGAGAAGCCCATTCCAAGGAGTGTGTCAGGAGGCCTGCCGTGATTTGCTTTGCACCCTGAAAGAGGTTGAAAAGAGCCAGTTGCGGTTTCCCTCCATTTCCTGCCTCTCCCATCACCACCGCTGTGGGCTGCAGGAGGAGAGTATGTGTGCATAATTGGGGATTTTGGGTTGGAACTTGGGAAAAGGACCTGAGACCTCTTTGCTGTAAGAATAAAACTTTGCCTAAAAATTGAAATAAGGTTGCTTATTTTTATCTTTGGTGTGGATTATTGCTATCAGCTAAGTCCACAAGTCATTGAAATGAAAACTAGACTCAACAAAGGTTACCACTGGTGATATTGGTTTATATTAAACATTTATCTGGTGAGTGGTTTTATGAGTGATCCAGGTATATAATTGGTTTGTGTCAGAAGAGGAGTGGGGTTGCCAGGGTGCTCAGTCCTCCACGGTCCCCAGTAAGTGATTGTATTTCCTAAGCCCTGTGTATTCATCACCTTTTGTCATCAAAACATGTAACTAGTTTTGGTAATAATGGTAGAGATCTGAAAACTAAACACTGGGAGACTGAATAAGTTAATAGTTAGGGGTTGCAGAAAATGTTCTGACATCTCTATTTTATAGTGTATCAGTTATTTTGCATTTAATCTTTTGCATAATCACTGTAAATTAGCCTGGTGATCCAGGCTCTCTCTTGGACTTATCTTGAAAAAACTTAGGGTATCTGATAAGATTGCTACTCTGTAGACACCTCCCAGTGCCTTCACGTGATCTCTAGAGACCTCCACGCCTCCTGTCTGTCCCAGTCTAGTATTGTTTGTTTGTTTTTTAAAAATCTCTTCCTCCCAGTCTTTCATATCAATGTATTGTAGCAATGGTAAAGGACTGGTGGGTCCCTGAATATGGCAAGTTCCTTTGCACTGTTCTGTTTACTAACTCACACAAGCATGGATTCATCTGCTCTTTCGTTCACTTCTAAGTGTATATGAAGCACTGAGGACACATCTCCCAGCTCTCCAGTTCTAATCTAAAGCAGGTAAATGTGATGCTTATGGAAAGCGCTTTGGTCTTGGTTCCCTGGGGAGGGTGAGGAGGATCAAACCCTGACTTGAATGCATGAGGGAGACCTTTGAATTCCGCTCCTTTAGTGGCAGGTGGCAGAAAAGTCAGGAGAGTTGAGATTGGAGCAGAGATGGGGAAAGTGGGAATGGATGAGTGATGGGATTTTGGTGGTGGGCTGGGCTGGCTGTGAGTGTACAGTCTCAGGGACTTTGCACAAGCCTGATGAAGGTAGCCATTCAAAGTTTTTTAGGAAGGAGCATGGCTGAAAAAGAACTCTGTTGGGTATTTCCTGTTCCTCCCGTTACTCTGCTGCTAGGCTGTAGACTCAGTTCAGTCATCACCAACTCTGCTCATGCTAAAGATTCCTAGGCACCATGGGACCTCCTTCCCCAGTTCCCTAGCACTCAAGACTTGTATCCTAGAGATAAGGCAACAATCACTTTTGTGTTTTATCTGTTTACTCACTTGTGTGTCCTTCCTTCTGGACTACTGGTTCCCAGGGTTTAAAATCCAGATTCTTGTTTCCTTCCCCAGTTACTTGGATTCAGTTTCAGAATGAGCCTGGGAATCTCCACTTGGTAGCAGTGGACACATTGCAGGGACTATGAGCTTGGTGAAAACCAAGTTTTACACAGTGTGCACAGATGCTTACATGAGCATGAATATAATTACAAGCTTCCCTTTGTATGCTCATCTCTGGGTTCTCTAGCCGAGTACCTGGTGCGAGTTCTCGGTGCTGCAGATGGTTGAGTGAAGTTGCCAAAATGTGTATATGAAGGTCTCAGAACATGAACATAAGCTCACAGGTGATTCCAGGGTCCGGCTCCTTCACAGCATGGGTTTCATTGAGATGACAGTTGAGAAGCAGGCGGTTCCACTGAATCATGGTATCCCAGGAACCCAGAAGTGGGAACAAGTACTCCCAAATTTGCATTTCATAATTTCCAGGGCCATGTCAACATAATCTACAAGGACACCACACTGGGCATTCGGCCCTTACTGTAACAGATCTTGGGAGGATATTGTATAATCAAGCTCTAACCACCAGCAATTTTTGATTTTCTTCCATGTGGTACTGGGGATCGAGTCCAGGACCAACTTTCGCTCTGAGCTCTATCTCCATTTTCATGTTTTGATTTTGAGACAGGATCTTTCTTTAATCCCCCAGGCCGGGCTAACACTTGCAACCCTCCTACCTTAGCCTCTCTCAGTGTTGGGAATGTAACACGCCCCTAGGCTTGGCTGAAGTTTTGATCTATATGAAGGCAAAAGGCAAAAACACATGGCTGTGGAATAATTGTGCAACGCTGTGAGGGTTGCATGGAGCGCTGTGTGCTAGGAGAATGTTGGAGCCCCACAGAGATGGAGAAAGAGCGCTGCTCACTGGAGAGGGCTGCAGGTACCCACTGGGTGAAGCAGCCATTTGTGAGGTTTGGCTTGGGCAAGGTGAGAGGCTGCTCTAGGTGGGAGACTAATGTGAGCAGATTCCTGGCAGGAGGCTGGCTCTGAGCACTGGAAATAGCAATTTGACCTAGACACAAGACTGTACATGGGTTGACAATTTTCACCTAAAACAGAGTGTTGGTTAGGCTTGGCATGGGGTGCTTAAACAAAATCTTGCAGTGTTATGTAATTGGAGATACAGAGTACGTTCAGCAATTTAAAAGTCTGGGATCCTTGATCATGATCATTCACGGTCAGGAATTTTAAAATCTAAGGCAATAACTATGTGCTTCTCTTTTTGGGGAGGGCTGGCCATGCTTCCCACTTAGTGGAAAGTCACCCAAGGTACAGCCTGGTACTGATTCATTTGGCTTCTTCATTCCAAGGAATGTTGACATGTCCCTGCCTGTTCCGTAGCACACACTGTCACGCTGTCCTTGTTGTGCAATGTGTCTGCCTGCGCGTTCAATGAAAACCTTTAAGAGTCAGAACTGTGACTTCCTTAGTTATAATATTATTCCAAAATACAATGCTCCGCCCACCAGAGATGTGAGCTGGAATAAAATTTTTAGTCTCCACTGACTTGTTGTAGCTAAAGCGAGACTCTTAGCCTCTGCACTAATCTGGGTGAACAGTCTCCAGAAGCATGTTGGATGAGAGGCATCACATGTTAATGATCTTAATAACCCTTTTATCCCAGGTAACTTCTTTCTTTTGTGGTACTGGGGATCACGTCTAGAACCTTCAGTCTGAACTACACCCCAGCCCATTTTTTATTTTTTGATTTTGAGACAAGTCCTCATTAAGTTTCTAAATTGCCCAGGCTGAGTTGGAACTTAAAATTCTTCTGCCTCAATCTCCCAGAGTGCTGGGATGGCAGACCTGGGCCCAGCCCGGGTAGTTTCTTTTTCATTTTTCATAGTCATTTTGCCGCAACAAAATAAAGAAGTCTCATGAGAAGACTCCTGCTTTCTTTAGAATTTGACATAAATACTGAAAGAAGCCAGTTGTCTGTTACATGTGTTTTCTAAGCAGAAGACAGTAATTTATTATGAAATAGTTTCTATTCAGAATCTCCAACCTACAGATACAGTGTGGATCCAAGTTCCCCACCTTTGTATTCATGGAAAAAAATTCCCTCTCAACTACAAGAAAATGTGGAAAACTGTATGTGAGAAATTCAGACTCTTTTCTCATGAGTGAGGTTTTCCGGCATGCAGCTTAATAGAGTGGTTTAGAAGAAGTCGTGATGGGGGAATACCTCGCGGCGGAAGCTGCAGAGGCTCTCCTCCTGAAGTCCCCAGCATCCTATCAGTGATACTAGAAGCTGGGAATAGTAACCCTCCCTTTCTCTGATTGACTCACAACCAAACAGGTTGCTTGATATCTGATCCTCACTTCATTTCTGCATCTGAATATAACTTTAACTTGGGCCTGAAACACCAGAAATGCTTTACTTGGAGCTCTTAGTTTGGAAAAGTGAAAAATCTCTGTCAGTCATGGAAAATATTTTCCACTGGTTTGATTCTGTGATTCGGTCATTGCCTATAACATTTTTAAAAAATACTTGCTAGTCTTTTCTCTATGTCCTTAGAGTAACTCTTTTGGAGGAGGAGGTTGAGGAGGAGGAGCAAATTTTTAGTACTATTTTTTTTTTCTTAGATTGCTTAAAGGAATTCTGAAGACTGTTGGTTCACACCCCTTTATTCTGTGTTCCAATTCCAAGGCCAAAGGTTAAAAATAGATTCTTAAAGGAAGCCAAATTAAAGCAAAAGGGAGTTATCTCTTAATTGTGGTAGACAGTCCTACCATTCTCACCAGTTTGCATTTGATCTAGGGAACAGGAGACACAAAAGCTTCATTACTTATGAATCAAGTGAAACCAGCCCCACCTTCCCATATAGTAAACACAAAACTGAGGAAAGGTAGACTTGAAGGCCAGAAAGAGCTTAGAGGTTGATGGGTAGGCTTCTTCATCAAAGTGACTCTGTTCACATTGGGGAACCACTTTGTAAGCTTTGGGCAACAGCCTCGAGAAAAACCCTGAAAGACTGTGCATCAAGCTTGTTTTTCAAGGGCAAAAGGTGAACGTTTCCAAATGGTTCCAGCCAGAGAGCGTGGCTCACCCACTCTTACCTATCTTTCTGAGGGAAGATAAATTTAAGGAATTTTTTAAAACCAGGGTTGATGCAATAGCCCAAATGCCCACTTGCAAACAAAGAAGGCGAGCAGTCCCGACAGCCATGAACAGTGTTTGCAGAGCTTTGGGGGATCCTGAGAGGCGTACCCCATGGAGTGTGCCAGAGTTGACCAGTTAGACAGGTAGTTGCTGAAGTCAAACCTGTTTAAGTTGATGAAGAGTCTGACAGTGGGGTAAATAAGACTCATTCTAAACAAGCTGGGGAGGGGGGGACTTTTATGTGCTAGGCATTGTAGAGAAGTAGTAGAATGACTAATTTGGATTATTTTATGAAAACTTTGAAATATTAAAACTTAACTGAATTATCCTATTCAGGTAAAAATGCTATGAAAATGTTGGCAGAATTGTGATTTTTATAAATATCTACTGACCAGAACAATTACAAATACATGGATTTTTTTTTTTTTTTTTTGAGACAGAGTCTTGCTCTATAACCCCGGCTGGTCCTGAAGTCACTGATATAGCCCTGCCTGGCCTTGGACTCAGGACAATCCTGAGTCCTCAACCTCCTGAGTGCTGGGATGACATATGTGTGTCACCACGCCCAGCTTTATGTGGTGCTGGGGAGTTGAACGCAGGGCCTCGTGCTTGCAAGGCAAGTGCTTTAACCTCTGTGCCATTCCTCCAGCCCCAATACATGGAATTTTTAAATATAATTTTTATCCCTTCTCCACAAATGAATGCAGCAGAGTAAATAGGAGCCCCAACCTTCCTGCAACCTTCTTTGCATCCCATCTGGACAATAGTCCAGGTAGCCATAACAGCACAACTAAAGTTAAGTAGCAAGACCCTGGACAGATAGTCCAGATGGGATGAGAAGAAGGTTGCAGGAATCCTCAAGTGAGTCTGACGGAATCAGTGGCTGAGACTGTAGACAGTTGCTAAAAAGAGAGAAAAAAAAAAGCTACATGGGAAAGTTACAGTTCAAATGAAAGACAACATGAGTAAGAGTAGAAGTTATGAGTTATGTAACTTTGAAATAGGGAAATGCAATTTAGGATCCCAACAAGATACCAAAAAGACAAGCAACACAAAATGTTGGTAAGATTGTGGAGCAATACAATTTTTTATATTATTGGCAAGAATGTCAAATTGTACAACCACTGTGATAAATGCTCTGGCAGTTTCTTACAGAACTGAACATACATCTCAATGATGACCTAGCAGTTCTTTTCCTAGGTATTTATCTAAGAGAAAGGAAAGCGTATTTCCTGAGTAGAAAGATGCCAACCACAGTGTAATTTTGAACAACTGATGAATAAAAGAATAAAGAATGCACTGAAACTTGGCCTTTGGAATATTTTCCTTAGATTGTTCCAGACTGGATGCTTAGAAAACGGAATACATCATACCTCCCAGTTCTGCAGTGAAAAATACAAAATACAATGAATGTTTACAATAAAATACTATGGTAAAAGACACATGGCCATTAATTTCTTTTGTAATACTTCCCCTCAGGTTGAATACACTTATCCCATCATTCTTCCTACTGTTGTTAAGCAATAATTCTGGAAGTCTTTTTTTCTTTTCTTTTCTTTTCTTTTTCTTTTTCTTTTTTTTTTTTTTTTTTTTTTTTTTTTTTTTTTTTTTTTTTTTTTTTTTTTTTTTTTTTTTTTTTTTTTTTTTTTTTTTTTTTTTTTTTTTTTTTTTTTTTTTTTTTTTTTTTTTTTTTTTTTTTTTTTTTTTTTTGAGACAGGCTCTTGCTCTATAGCCCAGGCTGGTCCTGAGCTCACCTTGTATAGCCCAGGCTGGCCTGGGACTCAGGACAATCCATCCACCTTAGTCCTTCAAGTGCTTTCCTTGTAAGTGACTTTCCAAGCTGCGATCAAAAATATGGTAAATGGCAGCGTCACATGCCACCCACTGGAAAGGTAGGCTTGTGAAACAATACGGCATGTTCTCGTACACCTTATTGACTGGGTCTGGTACCAGAAGACTTCTGGTCTTTCCCAAAGTCAAAATGATCATGAAAGATAAGCATTTTGGATTAACTCAAGACAGCGAGGTAGCCACAACAGCACAACTGAAGGCAAATAGCAAGAACAGTGGGATCAGTGTGTGAAATCTGAGCGGAATGTTATGAGTGGGTGTGAGAGCAGTGTGTCTTTTACTACATATACTAAATCTAAAAGAAATTTAAACGCACTATAATTTTCAGTCATATCTCACATTTGGTGTGATGAATAAATGTTTATTTTAAAGCTATGCTAGTAAATTTTTATAAATATAATGCTCTTATGTTCTGCTGATGAAATGGGCCGGAACATATCTGTATTTCTAGGAATATGTTTCTCTTCCAGTGTATTTTATCTGACATTAGCTTGGCTACTCTGTATCTTTTGGTTAGTATTTGCCCTGCATCCTCTTTTCATTGTTTCAGTTTCTACTTTTATGTATCTACCTACCTCTGTCTTATGTTTGGGTCTTAAAAACAGCAAGTACATAGTTTTTTTTTTTTTTTAAAGTTGAGATTCTTCCCATCTCTGTTCCTGACACTTCATTTCCCCCTCTTCTGCGGCTTTGGAAGACAGAACCTTCAGGGGGTATACTTGAAATTTTAGCATGTTTATCTGTGTGATGAGGTCTGGTCTGACGTTAGCCACCACTTGCCCCTTTCACTGAGCAGTATTAGGATGTTCCAGGGCTTTTAACATCGGTCACCTTCCTCTAGGCATGTGTGCACTTGTTTGGTACTTAAAATATTTTAATTTTTTTTTGCTTTTCTTTCTTTCTCTTAGTAAATTATTCTGTCATTGTCTGTTTCTTTTTACCTGTACATTTGTAACTTTTTCAGCCTGTCACTTTGTTTTATTAGTGAAAATAAACTAAATAAGCTGACTCAGTTGGTGGGCTCAGGTTTCTGAAATAAATTTTATGTTGCCCTCCTTCGCAAAAGCTAATTTTATTGGTAATGTTAAGTTAATGTTAAGGAACTTTACTGACTCTATAGCTCAGCTTTTTTTCTTTTTTTAGACATAGAATAAAGGCGTGATTTTTCTAAGATCCCTGCTGCTCAGAGAATAAAATACAATTTCCTAGCCTCATCCCAGGGATGCCCTTGTGGATCCTCAGTATCTGTCCTGTTGCCCCATGAGAGCACATGTGGGTTCATTACCTTTTCATTGCTGTGACAGAATACCTAACATACACAAATTAGAGGAGGAAAATCTTATTTTAGCTCACAGGTTCAGAAGGCCACAATCAATTCATGGGCAGCCAGCAATCGGGAAAGCACTTGATGGCGGCAGAGGCGGAGGCAGCTCCTCATGGCGCTGCAAACAGGAAGGAAAGGAGGAAGTAGCATATGCCCTTCCGGGTCCTGTTCCAGTGATCTGCCCCTTCCAGGTTCAGTCTTAGTGTTCCATTCTTTCTGAGTTAAGCCCCTTCCACGTCACACGCAGACAAATGTACTGTACAACTGTAATCTACACCCGGCCCCGAATCTACCACATGCCTGTAATTTAATACACACAGCTGTAATCTGTAATTTGCTACATGCCTGTAATCCATAATCTTCCACATGCCTGTCCTCCACCACACATCCATCACCCCTCCCCCCACCCCAGACCAGGCCTCCGTCTCCTAATAGCACATGGCTCCATTGGTGATCTGTAACATCCAAATACATGAGACTTTTGGGGGACATTCCAAATCCAAACCACAATAGCATGTATTGGAGAAGTTGTTTTTCTGGGTGATTTCCAGCTTTCGTGAACCTGGCTTTAGGTCATTCTTCCTCCTCAAGCCTCTCTACTTACCTTCGTCTGAGTCCTGCTCCTCCATCGTGGAGCTCTCCCTGCCCGCCCTGCCCTCCAAGGTCTGTTTCTGTCTCTTGTTCCTGTAGTACCTGTAGGTGGCACATAGCTCTGTGTGCTCAGTGTTTCTGATGTTTTGTAGTTTGTTTTTCCAGCTAGAACACAGTACATCCAGGTCAGGGGTCTCCAAATCTTTTTGACCATGCAGCCACCTAAAACTGAGCAGTTGTTGAACATACTCTACATATATGTATTTTTATATATTGTACGTTTGCTACTTTGTATAAGTGCTAAAATATCCACAAAATTGAAATGACGGTAATGATAAATAAATGGAAAGCAGGCTTCTTCCTTCACTCAGCATCCTAATTTGAGAACCTTCTTGAAGGGCTCTTCTGCTTATGATCGGGTCTTTTGGCCCCTAGTAACCAGTAGACACTTGACAGGTATTTGACGGTGATGGTGCAACTTCTAGGTGTCATAGCATCTAGGTCAGCTTAACCTTTTTATTCTATTATTTGTGAGCAGCAGTACGTGCTCTTTGTTCTTCTTGCATCAATCTTCCCATTCTTTCTTGTTCTACTTCCTTTTCACTTGTTCAAGATCTCCACGAGTTTGTAGCTTCATTGTCTTTCTTCAGAGGAGATACCATTTGATGCCCCTGGCTCTGGTTAAAGGTTCTGCCCCTCCACACGCCCATGGGCATTTTTGCTGAGCACAGTGAATAACAGCCATATGTAGCCTGAACCTGGTCTCCAACATAAAACTTCCTAGTTGTTGGAAGACATTAGTGTATCTTGTTTACCATTTTACCCCTTTTCCATCCGCATGTCTAAATTTAGTAAATGTGAGTTGGATTAATATAGGATGAAGAGACAAGAAAGAGGGAGGTTGCCCTGAGAGCCCACCTTGGGACCAAAGCAAGATGGTCTGCTACTTACTGCCCCCAGGGCGGCCTGATACTTCCTGGCTTCAGAATCTATTTGTGGACTGAATGATGACATGGGATTGGAAGATCTGTTGTTTTTCTTTTTTCAGTGTTAGTCATGCAATTTGTTGAACTCTCATGTTTACTGAAGTATATAATACATCTCTGAGTTAAAAACACTAACATTTTATCTAGACTTTTGTTTATGGTGTTATAGTTGGTACCACAAACACTGCAGAAGATGAATTATTTTTTTTTTTTACTTCTTGTTCTGCTGTTTGGCATATTCTTATATATTTATTTTTCCTAGGAAAATATAAACTCTTACTCAAGGCTACAGACTGGATTAGTATGATGATAGGAAAAGGCCTTGGAATAGACCTTACATAAAGGGGACCCATTTGTCCTTGGCCAGTGGAATTCTTGTCTTTCTGGTGGCAGAGGGACACAGCAGTGGATCACAGTAGGGAATGTATTGTAAACCTGAATGTCACTTTCTCTACAGGCTCAGTGTTTGTTGCTATCAGATTTTGTTCATACTATTCATTATTTTTTAATCCAGACAAGTTTAATTTTTTGTCTCTTTAATTTTATTTTGTGTCTGTTCTGTAATGCATCGATCAAAAGCAAAAATCAGTCTAGCAGCCAAGATATATGTTGTGTTGACAGTGCTTCAGTTTCTGACGGTGTAACCGTGTCATATAATGATGTTTGATCAAAGCAGCTGTCTCTTTGCTCACTCTCCAATCAAGAAAGGTAGCTGAGGTTCAAAGCTCTAATTTTAGTGTTGCAGAAAATTTGGTGGTGTGGTAAAGGTTATTTTTCTTTAATGTGTTAGCCACTGTCTTGTTTTGGGGACAAAATACCCAACACTCACAACTTAAAAGGAGGAAAAGTTTATTTATGCTCACAGTTTCAGTGGGTTCAGCCAATGGTAAGCTGGTTCCAAGGCAGAAAAACACTAGTTCCGAGGAAGAAAACACATGGCAGAATGGCACAATAGGGGAGGGCTGCTCAGTGCTTGCAGCCAGGAAGCAAAGAGAAGAGAGGGGCAGGTTACGATTGTAGGGTCCCACCTCCAGCCAGGCCCCATTTCCTAATAGCACATTCTGCTGTTGAACTCATCAATGAGGAATCCACTAATAAATATGATCCAGTTACCTTACAAACATGTGGGACTTCTAGGAAGACATCTTAGGTCCAAACCATCCAATTAGGTTTTGAATTAGTCTGTTTACAGTAAGCAGCAATGCAGCAGTTATAGAAATCATGGTGACTCCACCACAGAAGGAGGCAATATTGCTTCCCTCCCAGCGGTGTGGTCAGAGGAGGAAATGATCATGCATCATGCTCCTCATGGTTAATATCCTGTAAGGTTTTTCTCAAATCATAAACCAGGAACTTGAGCCCCTAGAAAGGGGCTGAGGAATCTACTAGTGGAAAAAGGAAAAAGAATTGAAAGGGAAATGTAATAAGCCAAATGAAAGGGCAGAATTCCTTTAGTTCTCCACAGGAAACACATGCTTATCTGTGACAGATTTTGGTTGGAGAGATTGTTTGTTTAAGAATCTTTTCTTATGAGGAAGGAAGACCAGTGTGGAGGCTGGGGTGGCAGTGGGGAGAGCAGTTCCTAATCTTCAAGTGACTGAGAAAAACAGACATTTCCACCAGATGCCCTACGTTCATAGGGACGATCTGCTTGTGTATGCTCTTGGGATACTTTTGTGATGTGTAATCATTTTATAAGGCATGATGATTAAATGTTAACTTTAGTAGTAAGAATGTTAGCTATCAGAATATAAATAGTAATTTTTAGAAAAAAGACATGGAAAGATGTTTTAGGTAAAAAGTAGCATGGTGTCATTAATTTATATCACATACTGCATATATTTGGCCTGTTCACCAAGGTTTTCACTCACTACTTGTATAGTGAGACTTAAGATGATTTTATACTGGGAATTGAGCCCAGGGCATTCACACTGAGCTATATCCAAGCCCACTTTTATTCATTCATTCATTTAATTAAGTAATTATTGTTATTATTATTATTCTTTTGGTGAGACAGGGTCTTTCTCTGGAGCCCAGGCTGGTCCTGAACTCACCATGGAGCTCAGGCTGGCCTTGAACTCAGCAATCCTTCTGTCTCAGCCTCCCGAGTGCTGGGACTACAAGTGTGTGCCACCACACCTGGATCACGTGGTGCTGGGGAATCTAACCAGGGTACTCAGTTCTTGACTTAGCACTTACGAGGCAAGCACTTTAACCGCTGACCCATATCTCCAGCCCTATTTTTTTTCATTTTTGAGATAAGATTTTACTAAGTTGCCAAGGTTCCCAGACTGGGCTGAAACTTGTGTTCCTCCTGCCTTAGCCACCCAGAATGCTAGAATTATAAGG
Organism: Ctenodactylus gundi; assembly: GCA_004027205.1. Classification (NCBI taxonomy): domain Eukaryota; kingdom Metazoa; phylum Chordata; class Mammalia; order Rodentia; family Ctenodactylidae; genus Ctenodactylus; species Ctenodactylus gundi. Next base: position 50,926 of record PVKB01000220.1, on the reverse strand, counting down.
TCAGTACCAGTGGGCCTGGGTAAGATGATTTTTAGAGGGAATTTTTTATAGTTTTCTCAGTCATTTTCATTTTCCATAGTGATCATATCTTACTTAAATAGGCAAGGATAACGAAAGAGCAGAGAGATTTTACATGTTCTTTCTGCTGTAGCAAATGAAACCACATGATAGCTGCATTGTCTCTTTGTGTTACAGGAGCTCATGAGTGAAGCATTTTCTCCCTAGTTAAATTTAATAATGAAGGATAAAAGAAAAGGGTTCCAGATAATTGGAAACTGCTTACATTTTAAAGCACATAAAACCAGACACATGATCTTAACCTTTGAGCTGCCAATATTACTGTTTAGAGATATTTTTTCAGATAGGATGACAGAGTCCTGATGGGCATGTACCCTCCGTGATCCAGTCTAAATTTGGTGGGACAGGCACACTTTGCCCTGCTATCCTCAGAACTAGTAGTGTTGATCCACTGTGGAATATTTAACTTTTATTTCCTAAGAAAAGGGTGAAGGGGGTGGCAGCTGGAAGTCTGTATAGATGAAATAAACAGGAAAAATGAAATAGTTGTGAATCACAAATGTAATATTGGTAGACATCTTTAACATTTTCACAGAAGAGAACTATAGGAGTCTTACAACTAAGGATATAGAAGACAGGAAGGAATTTCTGTCATTAATTTTATGTGCAGAAGGGTGTAGATGCTGTAATAGTTGAAGATTATCATTACCAAAGTGCTCTGCTTACGCCTCACTTTATTCTACAAAGAGCTTAAAAAACACATAGAAAATATACAGGGTAGTAAAGTATAAATAAGCAATCAGAACCAGACTACCAATTCTCCACTGTTGTAGATACTGTGGATGCCCTACTCATATTTCTTCCCAACCCATAAAAGAAGGCTGGGGACTTAGTGTCCTCCTTCACCAGAAGCCACCACTAACTAATGATCATGGAAGCTATAAGGTAAATACTAATTTTTTATCCCATATTTTATACCATATTTTTTATACCATATTTTTGAGATCCCCCAAAGGGGTTGATCTTTGGTTGCCCATATTGAAAACTTGTTCAGTGATAGTACTTTTGGTGGGTTTCCTTTCCTTCCATCTGTCACTTCCAAAATCATTTGTTACTTCTGAGGATTATTTTCCGAGTTGTCTTTTGATGTCTGTGGGGAATTGGTTCTAGGATTCAACCCATAGAAACCACAATGAATGGATACCAAGTTCCTTATTTCAAAATAGCATCATATTTGCATATACTCTGCATATATCTTCCTGTGTACTTTAAATCAAGGCTCTCCAACCCAATACATGGTGACCTACCTTTTTTTCCCTGTCTCTTGCTAGAATAGAATACTCAACATCCATAATTTAAGGGAAGATTTTAGCTCAAAGTTTCAGAAGGTCACAGACCATAGATGGGCAGCTGGCAAAGGTGAACTTGGTGGAGATACAGCCAGATAACTCTTCATGACATGGCACATAGGAGCCAAGTGAGCAAGGAAGGGACTAGCACACATCTTGACCACGTCATGGTCAAGCCCCCAGCATCTACCCCTTCCCGCCAGGCCCCACATTCCAACAGCACACAGTATCCATAGGTAACCCACAACATTCAAATACATGTGGCTTTTGGGGGATACCCCAAGTCCAAACCAGAATATTCTGTTCCTGACCCCCAAAAGACTCATGTCTACCTTCTTATGCAAAATGCGTTTAGTCCTTTTAACAGAGCACTGGAAAAAAAGTCCAAATTCAGAGTCTCCTTTGAGATACAAGGGAAACTCTTAGTTACAAACCCCCGTGAAAATAAAAGCTGAGCACATCCAACATACAATAATGCTAATCTCTTTAACTTCCCTGTGATCATCTACCATATCTCTGCAGGCCCTTTCAGTCTGGCAAAACTACAAACTTTTTATGTAATTTTACTCTGCCATTTTTTTCTTGTCTTTCACCATAGAGTTGGCTAAAAGCCATAAGCAGTACTCAAGTGACAGTGTGAGCATTGAGTTGCCTTGAGATTTCCTCTGCCAGATGTGGTATGCCACCATCCTAAGTCTCAGTTTTAGGCAAAGTCCGTGGACAAGGGTGAAATGCCAACAAACCTTTTGCCAGAGTACAGCATGAATGGCTTGTAGACCATTTGCAGATACAGTTCTCCTTATCATCTGAAACTTCTTGAGCTTGCTTGGCCTTTGAATCCACACTTCTGTCAGCATTCTGGTCTTCTGAGCTCCAATGAGACTCAACATTCCAGCTTGGCTCAGAGTACTCCAGGCTTCGCCAGCCAGAATCCTCAAACCTTTCCAAACTCCTCCTGCAAATCAATTCCAAAGGTTTCCAAACTGCATAGTCAGGTAAAGTCACAGCAGTGACCCCACTTCTCTGGTGCTAATTTCTGTCTTAGTTACTTTCTTGTTGCTGGGACAAAATACAGCTTTAGGGAGGAAAGATTTATCTTAGCTCACAGTTTCAGAAGGTCACAGTCCATTCATGGGCAGGTGGCTGGAAACGGTGGAACTATGTGGTAAGGCCAGAGCTAGAGACAGAGGACCTCATGGCATAGCAGAACAGAGCCAAGTGAGAGAGGAAGGATCAAATACATACCCCTCCTGGTGCCAGGTGATGTGCAGTGGAGCTAAGGCACTGATGCTAGTGCTTCTCCGCTCCACCCCACCCTGAGAAAAAATTGTCTTCCACAACACTTGTCCCTGGTCCCGGAAAGGCCGGGGACTGCTGTTTTAAATCATTCCTAGATACAATGTAGATGCTAGGTAAACAGTTATACTATTGTTGTTTCAGATAAGGACAAGAAAAACAGTCTGCTTTTTGTTCAATCCAGATGCATCTTCTGTTCAAGTATTTTTGATCCGTGATTGCTGGAATCCATGGGTGTGGAACCCACAGATGTGTAGGGTTGACTATACTTACAACTTAAGTCTTTTTCTCGAAGTCTGCTCCTAGAAAATCCAAATAAAAGCAGAATAGAGCTAGGTTAAGGGCACCATGAGAGAAGGAGGATCTGAAGTCATCCCACAGGCCTTTTTTTTTTTTTTTTTTTTTTTTTTTTTTTTTTTTTTTTTTTTTTTTTTTGGTCTGACTGACTCCAAGGATAGTGGTACCATTACCTCGGAGAAAGAATGGGTTGGAGAGGAAGAGGGTCCAGTCTGATAAACATCAGTTTTTAGGTAACAAGGAGATGTGTTCAAGAGATTGTGAGAAGCTACTTAGAAATATGTTTAATAGCTAAAAGTCAGAGCTAGAGCTACCTGCTTAGGAGCTGTCAGCATACAGATAATCGTTAGAAGTCAAAAGAAGGTCTGATATTTTTGAATAGTTGGATGAACCTCTAGAAAGACCAGAAGAATGGTGTGCAGAGAACGTTAGGGCAAACACATGCTTAACGATTGGGTGAAAGAAAAGAGCCAGTAAAGGAGATTGGGAGAGAACTGTGGGGTTGACGAGCCAGTTACTGTGGCAGGAGCCAAGACCACTTTATTTTTATCTTTTGTAAGGCCTAAGAAGGAAAGAGTTGGTACTTTGCCATGCGTGGATCCTAGAGATAATGAGAGAAAGGAGGGAAGCCGGGCTTTTTTTCTCACAGCATTGTGATCTGTCTCTTCCCAGGGCCTGTTGTAGAGAGGGTCACATCCAAGAGTTGTCTTTTGACTCCTCATTTTCTGCTGGCATTGGAGGCTGGGTGACAGGAGAGAATGCACACAGCTTTCGTGGGTACTGGGGCTCTTGAGTCCACTCCAGGAGTCAGTCTGTGACAGATTGTTTTCCTCTTCTCCTTGGGCCGCCAGCAGCCGTCCCGTCCGTTTGCAGGGTGGTAGGTATGTGCGTAGGTTGGGCTTCCTCAGGGGCAGCCAAATCCTTGAGAAACATCTGTGTACAGCTCCTAGGGAGTTGAGTCTCCTAATATGGTGCATGTAACCACTTTGTCTGAACTTGGAAATTACTGTGAGTCATATTGGTAAGATCTTTTTCAAAAAAACCCAGAAGATTCTGTGCTACTCAGTACCACCAGAGTTAACTGTTGCTGCCATTTTAAAATACCAAGAACTAGGGTGCTGCCTTTGTCACAGGCAGCATCACAAATCTCTGGAAACTGGTCTCTGTCCCCGTTCTCCAAATGCTTCCTTCTCTTCTCAAACAAATGCTAACTTCTGCCTCTTTGTGAAGTGTTCCATAATTAATCAGAGGTCCAGATCTGCAACTCCTGTGGTTCCTGCTTCACTCAACACCAGCTAAATGTTCTCACCCACTGGAGCCTTGTCTAAGGAGTTATTTGAATTACGTATTTCCTTGATGCATGCCCTAGTCTCCCCCTATTTATACTATCACTGCCTCAGATAGGGATCACCTAGATTTACATTTTTATGCATTGCTGTTCATGCAGGCAGCTGTGGTCAGAGGGTGGCTCCTGCAGTGTAGGGAGAGGATTCCCCAGAATTCTCCCCCTGCATTCTCACATTGTAGGTGCTGGATAAGCGTGGTGCTCCTGGTTCCTCCTTGACCAGCCGTTTAATTAATTCTGAAGGTTTCCTGTTTTTCTCCCAGTAGTTCCTTCCCATGTGTAACAAATGATAAAACTATCTCAGGAAGAAGAAGAGACATTCTGATAGTATTACTTAGTAGTTTCACAGCAGTGTATAGATTCAGGCATCCACTTACAGCATTGGCTGCTGGACCTCATTTCACCTTCCTGTTAGTGTTTCCAGAAAATGTGTGAATTTCCAGGGACACCAGCAGACCCAGTGTCAATAAAGGACACAGTGCAGTATGTAGCTCCCCAAGAGCCCTGGGATCAACACGAGAGTGAGTGGGAGAATCTAGTGTTAGTTCTAGTGGCAGCCAGCTACATGGATCTTGTCATTGACCTGGTCATTTACCTTCTCTAGCACTTTGTTCCTCTTCCACATAATCAGACAATTTAATTGTAAAAGAAAGTCCTTTCCTAAAACTCTATGACAGTGCAGGTAAAGGTTTTAGCAACCCTTATCATGGAGAACAGTTGCTACGTGGTGTGGGTACTTCTGCAATTGTGATGTACTGACTGACTCACCAAGCCCTCAAGATGGGCCTTTGAGGAACATATGCTTCATGGTCTATGGATGAGGAAACCTAGACAGAATGTTAGGCAGCTTGCCCAGGGTCTTCCATATTTACCTGAGAGACACAGAAGCCACATCTGGGCTTCGGGTCCAGCACTTTAGAAAGGCTGTTCAGCCTCCGCAGCGCCTCAGAGACAGGTTGCAGAAGGGGCCCACAATGCTTGGGCTGTTCTACCAGCTCAGCATGACAGAGCTAAGTTGTGTTTGCATTTAATGAAAGTTATTTCCCTTATGCATTTTATAGCAGTAATTCTGGAAATTAAAAAGTGCCAGGTTATAAATTTTCTCTCTGGTTAAATTTGCTTGCAAGCATTTGGAAATTAGGAGGTGCAATTCATGCTCTCCACCCCCTCCCCCCCGCAAAGGAATGTTCCAAAAAGATTTTCAAATACCTATTTCTGCTGCTGGAATATAAAACCTTAAGTTCAGATGGGTAGAATAAAAGGAGGTAAAGTGTTTACCATTTTTTTGTTTTTTGTTTTTTGAAATAAAACAGATTACAGAGATTTCAGAGACAAGTTTCCCACCAAGACAAGTTTCAGCCCAGTTCTACTTTTTGCAAGTTAAAACTTACCCCCAATTGTTGGTTGACTGCTAGGTACTGGAGTCCTCTAATATTCTCAAAACCAGTATGTGTGATAACAGATTTTGTGAAATAGAATTTTAGTTTGGAATAGTTTATCTTCATTATGTTTGACATGAGTACACTGTACTCTGTCAACGAGATGGCTTGTCACAACCAGCTCCTGGTGAGACAGTTCAGGGCTGCGACCTCTGGAGATTGGAATGTGCATTTCTCTGAGGCACTGAGCCAGCTTCCTAATTGACTTCAGAGGCTCTGGGTACCTCAACAGCCAAATGAAGTTGTGATGCAAATTTTGGCTATAGAGCGTGTTAGGGTTGCCTGACTAGAATGTGATCTGAGAGATTTCTCAAAGCCCCAGTTTGTTTAAGGCACGGCAGGATTAGATAGTCTTTTATGGCCCTTTCAACTCAGTCCTAAGTAAACAGGAGGCCCATGCAAATAGTAAGGACTTGCCCTCTGGCTCTGATCGTGAAGTACAGCTCCAGTCTGCCCTAGGGTGAGCAGAGTACAGTGAGAGAGCTCTGTCCTGTGTGTGGCATCGAGCAAGAGGCTGCCGTAGAAGTCATAGGGGCCCCACTTTTTTAAAGGAGTCATATGTCTTGCAGATTTGAGTTTCTAAGTTTGTAGATGTAGACACAAGTTTATGCATTTGCTTTTTAAGCAAAAAGAGGCAGATGTGCCACAGTGTGAAAAGAATGAAGCTTCCTTAGAGCCTGTGACAAGGTATTAGGTACGTGGGAAGAATCTGGGACAGAGGTGAGAGAGACACAGCTCAAAGCACAAGGTGGAAGTCGTGGTGCTGGCTTATAATCCCAGAACTCAGAGAGGCTGGGACAGGAAGATTCAAAGTTCAAGCCCAGCCTGGGCAACTTAGTGAAGAGCTGGGGATGTAGCTCAGTGCAAAGGCCCTTGATTCAATACGGGAATAGTTAGGGGAGAGAGAGGTGACCCACGGGATGGTAGAAGAAGGAGAAAGGTGAAGGTGCACTCTTGGACTGCTCTGGACTGTCAAGGAGTATTTCACCTGGTTTAGGATTTGGAGAAGGATGCTTAGGGTCTGGAGCAGATAGGATAAAAGTAAGTATAAGTTAACTAGTTGGAAGGAAAAAGGGAGAATGTTCTAGAAAGGGCCAAGAGCAGGAATGAAGGTGTCAAGACATGAGCAGAGTGGTGGGCAGCTACCAGCTGAAGTCTTTCTAAGTCCTTTGAGTTTGAAGAAACCAGTCAGCCAGAAAATTCGTAAGTCCCATGACTACGATGGCAGTAGCCATTGAGGAAATAAAGATTTATGAAATATTAAAAATGCAAGTGAGCTGACCTTTTAGCCTGTCTTTAAAGTATTAAAGGATTAAAAAGGATTAAATAAGTTAAGGTCTTGCTAATTAGATCCCAAGGGTGAATTTAATTTGCATCTAGGTGTAAGTGTTTAGTAATTCAATACAAGTCTCTTCTGTAGGCATTGAGCTGGCTGTTAGGCTGGAGATCCCATAGGTTAAATATGGGGTGACACCTTTTGCCTAATGTCACCAACTGCCAACCAAGAATATTAAAACCTGTTTGCTTCCTGATTACAGTATTACCTTCTGGCAGGGCAGTGCAGTTTGGTGACTTCTGTTCTCATGTGACCTTGTTTTAAATAGTGAGACATGGTCAGACTATTGGTTATGTGTCCTCATAGGGCTGAGTCAGGGATATATTTTATCTTCATGAGACCCTGTTCCTCCTCTGCCCCATGCATGACAGGGTCATGCTGTGTTGCCTAGGCTCCAGTGACTTTCCTTCCTCAGTCTCCCAAGTACCTGGAATTGCAGGCACATACTAATGTGCCCAACAGACCCTACCTTGTATTATTAAAAGAGCGTATCAGCTGGTATCTAGATAGCACATATGTTTCCACTTAGTGTTGTTTTTATTGAAATAAAAATCTTTAAGTTGATTTCTGAATGCAAAGAAATGCACACTTAAAGTTTTGACAGGTATTGTCAAATTGGTCTCCACATTTTTTTTTTTTTTCCTGAAATAGCTGTGGGTTTTGGATGTGCAAATACGTTGAATGTGCAAGCTTCTTAATTCTGTGGAAGAATTCAAGGAAGAGCTGTGAGGCTTAGCGAGGAAAACAGAGGCAGTGGCTGGGCCAGGACAGCGGCCCAGTCTGCTTCTACTGACTGTTGTCAAAATGGGCACAGTTCTTCTGTTGTTTATTAATTTAGAAGGCAGGATGCGACCGTTCCTAGTTCTTAAGTGCTCATCCTAGAATTGGATGCCTTGGCGTGCTTTTTGACTCTCTGCATTTATATTTTTATGAATTATGTCTTCATAGCTTCAGCCTCATTTTTATTGGATCGATCACTCCTTTCTTTTATTAATTTCTACAAATTACAAATAGTAACCCTTCACCGTATGTTGACACATTTTATTTCCCCCAGTTTGTTTCTTTCAATGTCCTACTTCGTGTCTTTTGCCAGCTCAAGCTTTACATTTCTGAAGTTGTGAGTCTGTGAATGTTTTATGCCTTTAGAGTTTTGTTATCCTTTTCTTTCCTAGAAGTGTATTTTCCTATGTTTTTCCTATTTTTATGTAATGTCCTCTTTAATATGTGTGGAGACTATAGAGAGTATTTTAGAAATTGAGTACAAAGTGGCAACCAGAGAGGAGGAGTAAATTCTGGTGTTTTATCTCACAGAAGATGACTAGACTTAACAGTACATTGTATTATATAATTCAAAATGACTGCAGGAAAGGATTTTGAATCCTCTCATCAAAAAGAAATGGTAAATGTTTGAGATAATAAATAACATAAGTATCCTAAATTGATCAATTCACAATGCAATGGACAAATGTACTGGAACATCTCATTCTATGCCAGAAAGTTGTATATTTATTGTCTTTCCACTGAAAGAAAATGAAAAAAAGCAATTTTCTTACTTCTTTCAGGCTTTTGAATTTATTAGAAAATTATTCTTGCATAATTTCTTAAATTTCCCATGCATCAGTGATTTTTTTTAAAAGTGGTGTTGAAGACATAGACTTTAGTTAATGAATTCTAAGTCTCCACATACATTGGAAAACTTCTAGTATAATGATAAGAAACACATATGTGATGTTTAGATGGTACATAGTTTTCAGAGTTTTAAGATTAGGAACCACTATTTTAAAAATATGAAGTTAGAAAAAAATAAAGCATAAAATATGAAGTTAGAAACTCTGCACCGATCCCAGGTTATTTTCTGCCTCGTGTGTGTTTGCAGAGGTGGTTTTGTACTGGTAGGTCTTATGAAGATCCCTCATTTGGTTTGTGAGGACATCAGAGGTAAAAAGGAAAAAATGACAAGAGGCTCTTTCCCTGGCCAGCAGTTACAGCCCGCATTTGGACCTGAGATCCGAGACATCTAGACAGGTCTAGGAAACCTCCCTGATGACAAGTGGAGTGTAGGGCTCATGGGAAATGTGTAGTCTGTGCTGGAAAATTGGATTAGACTAGCCAGTTGTAACCAGACAGTGGGATCTCAGGACCTACTCTTAAAAAGAAGAGTCCTAAGATCATTGGGAAAGTGTGATGACTTTCTAAGGAGTTTTGAATCTTGTATAAATATGAAAAAATAATTTAGGGAGTATTTAACTTTCGAATTTCTTATATTTTAAATGTGACTAATTGCACTTTTTTTTTCCTCCTTTCTTGTAACATGCAGCCACTCTCCAGAGAGACCGAATCTTCAAGCATTTTACCAGGAAACGCCAGAGGGCTATGCGTAGGCGAGTCCACCAGGTCAACGGACACAAGTTCATGGCCACCTACCTGCGGCAGCCCACCTACTGCTCCCATTGCAGGGAGTTCATCTGGTAAGAGTCTTCTGCTCCCCCTCCCGAGAGATTCTCTCACTGGAGTCTCCCTATTGTTAGGTGTGATTTAAGGAGAAAGTGGGATTAATTACGAATTATTTTTGTGATCTGATTTTTTCTCTTCTTCCAGTATGTTGACCCAGTAATTTTAATTCCTAGTGTCAAAAGAGAAAATTTTAAAACCCCAAACAACAGCAACAACAAACCTAAATAATGTGTAGATCTAAATTTTAGATATTATTTCTTTTTCCAATCATTTTGGTAAAGCACTGATGATTTATGAACTGATCAAAACTCAGAAATCAAAGAGAAGAAGCTAATCATTTAATAGGTTGGTAATTGGTAATCAGCATGGAAGAAAGAAAAATCAACAGTATTGTGTATCAGTTATGGAAATTAGTTGTAAGAAAACAGCCTCATGGTATGTAGTAGAACATCCTATACTATAAATTAATTCCTGGAAATTAGGAACAATTGAGAAATTAGGGATTTGCAGTGATAGTTTATAATACGTAAAACAGAAGCTTAGCCTTACTGTCAAGAATATAACATAAAATAAATTCAGTCAGTGGTTATTTTTCAATTATTAGCAACATTAAGCATATTTATTATATCTAAAGGAAGAATAAACAGTTCCTTACACACGCATGCATGTAGACATATACGCTCATCTCTGAAGGAGAGACAGTGTAGTAGTGTAAAGAAAGATCTGTGGTCCTATTACCAGCTCCGGTCATTTCGGTTAAGGAAGACAATTCAGAGTAACTTATGTATATTGATTAATTTGTACTTTTTGTAGTTATTTTGTGAGAACCCAGAGGTAGCATTTCTGCCATTTTTTAATAAGAATGCAGTCTTAAGGCCCTAAATGGGCTACTGATATAAAGCCCACAGAACATTTATGGACTTTACAAAGAAATTTCTACTAATTTTGTATTGGAAAAAACCCCCCAAAAACAAAACGCAAAACAAACAAAAAACTGAGCAGCTGTGGCGTCTTTGAGCCATGTTCTTTCTTAATGACTCTACGTAGTCACAGTCTCACCCCTTGTCTTGGGGCTGCTTGACCTGAAAACTGAGAACTGCTGCCCTGTTGCATTTGATCTCATGTCACCATTCTGTTGCTGGGTATTTTTGGGGAGGGAGGTGGGGGTGGATAGATGAGCTTTTCTGGCTCCTGTAGGGATTTGTACTGATGGTCTCTGAAACTTATTTGATAATTTCACTGAATTTTTTCTTCCATTAAACTTTTGATGAAATACACATACATATCCAGTCATTCACATGAATTCTCTCTCTCTCTTAATGAAAATATTGGTGTGTATAATATGTGTGTGTGTATGTATACATGTGTATCTAAATTAAGATATATAATTGGTATGGACTCTGGCATGAAATTTTGTCATTAACCCACTAATGTCTTCTTATTTGCAGAATGCACACATTAATCTTATTTTACTTATACAATGAATGCTTACATATCACTTAAAGTACAAGGCACATCTAAGCATTTTATCAGCTTGTAATAATCACTTTCTCGTCACCGGGATACAATACCTGACACCTACAGCGTAAAGTGGTGAGGTGTATTTTGCTCACAGTTCAGCGGTCTCAGCCCACGTGTGGTGGCTGGCGATGGTGGAAAGGCGTGGCGGGGGACAGCTGCTAATCCCATTGAGGTCAGGAAGCAAGATGGTAGAAGGAGCAGGGCCAGGATGTATCTTTGCAGGCCATGCTGCCCAGTGATGCACCCCTCTAACCATTGTCCACCTCCTAACAGCACACAAAATCATCCGTAGAGCAATCCTCTTGATCCGTTTAACCCTTGTGATCCACTCACCTTCCGTGTCCATGAGGCTTCTGGGAAACATCCAGATCTAAATAATAAGACAACTCGTCCTACTTTTGTAAGGACCCTATGAAGTAGATACTGTTATTACTATTCCCTTGTACAGATGAGAAGACTGTGGTTCAAGGAATTTAATCATTTGCCCCAGGTCACATCATTTGGCTCCAGAGTCTGTGCTCTCAACCATCCTATTATATGTGCTCCCTCCCTCAGTGTTTTTTTTTTTTTTGGGGGGGGGGAAAGGGGTGAGGGGAGAGATTAAAAGATAAGACATAGTGGCCACTTGGTGCAGGGTTTTGTGCATCCTAAAGTCTTTGTTAGTGAGAATACTACCATCACTAGCACCAGCACCAGCACCAGTAGAATGTATTAGGGGGATGGAAGTCAAAGCAACAGGCAGGAAGGGCATGTAGTGGTAGCACTTCTGCCCCCCTGTGAACTTCAGGGCTGGCTGGGCATAGGGACGAGGCACAGTCTGGGGCCTGGTAGCAGTGGTATGCTTATCAGCATATTTCTGTAGGCATGTGAGTATAGCGGCAGAGACAGGAAGGTGGTAGAAGAATTTTCAAGGTGAGGCCCAGTCACGCGAGGGTGAAGGCTTTTTTTTTTTTTTTCTTTCAGTACTTATTTGATTTCCACAGAGGTAACTGGAAGGGGAATAGTTGTTTCCCACCCGTCTATATCACCTAGAACATTCTAATCTATTGGATCGTATTCTTTCTGTCTCATGTTAACAAACTAGGTCTCCAAAAGCATGATACCTTTGCCTTTTACATGAAATTGTGTTTTTCATGAGGCACCAAAGGATAAAATTTACTTTTTTTTTAAGGACTATAATTATAGGAGGTTATTGCTGAGATGTTTTACTGATAGCAGTTTTTTCTTTTTTTTTTTCCTTAAACAGGGGCGTATTTGGGAAACAGGGTTATCAGTGCCAAGGTAAGAGAACTTTTTTAAAAAAATACTTAGTCTCATTCCTATGTTAAAAATTATACCAAAGAGAAACAGGATACATTCCATTAATATTGTGAGAAATAATTGTAGGCCAAAGCAGAGCTACAAACAATATAAACCTTTAGTTTTAGTTAGTTCTTGGCTGTGTTTTAGACAGTGTAGATGGGGTGATTTGTGTCTGAGCCAGGATATCCAGTGAAGTTTCAGGTTCAAAGTTTTGTCTTTGTAGTGATACAAAGTGCCAAAAGGTAGCACCAATTTGTGAGCATGCCTTTGAATCTTGATAACATATTTTTGTCTTTCACATTCTGTCACTGATGAAGGAAGAAATAGCAAACTGCGGTCTCCATTTTTACTTGTGTGAACAATAGAAGTTATTATCCAATTTTTAAAAATTATTCTTATTTTTAAAAATGTAAGAAATATTCAAAATAAAACAGTGTTCTTGTAAGTTATTATACACTGGATTCATTTTGATGTTCACAATTCTAAGGCAAAAAAACAAGTTAGTAGTATTCCCACAGTCTTGGCATGAAATCAAAAAGTCCCCTTCTTAGGGTGACCTGAGTAGGCAGGGTCGTGTTGGCCTTTTGTACCATTGGTCCGTGCGTCATGATATGGTTTATACAGATCGTATTCTTCTGTTTTTACTTTAACTATGCAGATGATCGATAAATACCACTATGTGTCCTTGAGTGGTAGTCTGCATGTCGGTAAGGAAATCCTGCCTTCTCTTGTGAAGGCTGCGATGTAGACCATTAATTCTTAGAAGAAGTGAATTTGGCTTTAATGTACATGAAATTTTGGATGTGGTTTTGACTTTAATTTATATATAAGAGGGCAACCCCCATTTCTGGGTCCCCTTCTGGCTAGTGGAAGTGTTAGTTCTGTTCTTACCCACTTCTACATTTTTCTCAATAAAGTGCCTTCTCTACACCTTTAAATAAGTGAATAAATATATACAATTTAATATAATTCTCAAAGTTGGAAAAGATGAGTACATCAGTAATAAGTAACCTACCTGCTGCTAATTCAGTCCTCAGTGAGAAGATAGGTCATACCGGGTCACTGTCACTCTTCAGCCTGGGCCTCCCCAGCACCAGGATGAGTCCTGTAGCATCCTACCCTTTGCACACGTACCGAGTGATAAACCTCAGCATAGGCAAGATGACAGCTTTGAGCTTAGAAATATGACTTAGAAGATATCACTGTTGTTCCATTTTTTTTGTTTGTTTGTTTCCTCTGTGGTTTATAGGATGTCTGATGGGATGTTTGATGGCTGGATACTCAGAGGGTCACCTGCTGTTTAAAGAGCAGGAAAGAGTATTAGTCAGAAAAAACAAGTTCTCATCTTGCTAAGGGGTATAAAACCAAATACCTGGTTGGTGAGAGGTGTCCCATGCTGACACTGACTAAAAGCAAACGAGAGTAGGTATTTCAGACAAAGCAGAAATCAGAGCAAGGTCAGTGATCAGGTGTGAAGGAAATTATGTAATAACAGGGTCATTTCTCCAGAAAGACAGAACAGTGCTTAACCTGTATGTACCTAACAATAGGCATCAAAATTCAAGACAAAATTGATAGAACTACTAGGAGAAATAAACACGACCACTAGTATAGGTGGAGACCTCAGTCTCATAGTAACTTGTAGACACAGCAGGTAGAATGGCAGTTGGCCTAAATAGCACTGTCATGCTTTGTTCAAAGTGACATACAGTATGCCACCTGACAACAGCAGGTCATTTGTTCTTCTCAAGTCCAGGAGCATTGATCAGCAGAGACAATATTCTGGGCCATAAAACCACCTTAAAACATGTGAAAAATAGAAATCTTAAATAACTTTTTTGACCACAGTGGAATTCAATCTGAAATCAATAACTTGAAGCCCCTCAAATATCTGGAGATTGAACTGCACGCGGGTCAAAGGAGATTTAAGAGAACATAGAAAATACCTTGAACCAAATGAAAATGAAATATAATTTATAAAAATATTTGAGATGTTTATAAAAATAATGTGGGATACAGTAAAAACAGTGCTCCACCTAACATTTGTAGCATCAGTGAGTATATAAGAAAAGCAAAATTATTAATCTCAATTTCTTAGGACTCTAAAGAGAGAGGAGAAACTTAAGCATAAGGTGAGGAGAAGAAAAGCAAGAATAGAGTTGAAGCGGAAACCAGTGACATTGCAAAAGGAAAGCCCATGAAAGTAAAAGATGGCGCGTTGGAAAGATTGATAGCATTGTTAAACTTCTAGTCACGCTAGCCAAGGGAAAACTAAATGCCTCAAAAATTAAGATTTCCTCATGTGAACTGTGATTTTCCAATTTCCTTATGTGAAAAGACCAGTTCTCTGGGCACGTGTAATGTGGTTGTCCTGAGGATGAGTGGTTTATTTTAAGGAACAGGCTGTTTACTGACAGGTCACCTGTCGTTGTATTCTTAATCCTAAGACCTTCCACATGCTTTGAAAGGTCTTTAAATGATGCATATTTTCTTGCTGCTTTATTGTATGTGTTTGTCCTTTAACGAGAAGTTCAGTTCCATCCGTACTACATCAGTGATCTGGATGAAAATGAGAAAAATTTTTTTACTTGGAAAATTCTGAATGTTCAGGCACTCAGTGGTGCCAGGCACCTAGTGGATGCCTGCTCTGTCCAAAGCATCAAGCTGGGAATTGTGGGCGTGCCTAGACTTTATGTGAAAGATGTACAGTGTGGGGGCCATGCCGAGGACTAAGGGAGGTCAGAGGTGGGGAGAGCGTTTCAGTCTAAGAGAGGTCAGGTGTGGGGTATTTCCATGGGAGAGCTACATTTTGAGTTGTGTGTTGTCATAAGCCTAAGTTTTAGTTCATAGATAAGTAAATAGAAAAATTGGGACATAGAAGGGGATTGAAATTGTATAATAAAAGGTGAAGATGCACTCTAGAAAAATCAACAGGCTTTATCAGCTTCCTAGACGAGAGCTGACAGGCAATCTGGGATCATCTCTGGAGTGCCTGGGAAATTTGAATGCTTTGAGATGCCACTGAATATTTTCAGTCATGGGGCAAAAGTGGCCAGAATTATGCTATGGGAAGAGTTTTCTGGAGGAGAGTGTAGGGTAGGACAAAGTCTGAGAGGAAGAAAAAGCGCAGGACTAGACGGCAGATAGTTTGTGTGTGAGCGCAGTTGTTAGGAGGCTGACAAAGGAACTAGCAGGATGGGAGCGCTGACTGCCACCATGCAAGTCAGACCTGCAGATTCAGTCACTCAGGCATGGCACAGCCTTCTTCAGCTCTGATGTAACTGGTTGCATTGTGAGTTCTCGATAAATGTATAATTGCTGGATTTGATTTCCTAGTGTGCACCTGTGTTGTCCATAAACGCTGCCATCATCTAATTGTGACGGCCTGTACTTGCCAAAATAATATTAACAAAGTGGATTCAAAGGTAAGACGGTATTGGATTGCTGATTAAGCGGCTGCTGTGTGTGTGTACGCTCATGTGTGTGCACAAGCCCTATCTCTGTCTCTCCCTCCCTCTTTTCATTCCTCTTTGCTCTCCCTTTATTCCCTCTTTTTCCTCCTTTTCTTCACTCCTCTCTCTCATCCTTGAAGCCCACAGTGGTATTAGAATGGAAATTTCTCATGCTCTTTGTCCCCTGGCACTTTGTGTTCCTCTCTTTGGTTAGCATGAGCTCGCCTTTTGAGTGCCCCGTTAGTGGCTGGTCTACTGTGCATAAGCTGTATGGATCCATTTTTCTAATGCGAGAAGAGCGCTAGTGGTATAACAGGCCTGTGCTTGGTGCTGGCCACCAGGGTGGGAACACCAAATCTGTCTTCTCTTGGTTTTCTCTCTGAGCTCAGGCCGGGCCCATGACCTCTCAGTGCTTCCGGCTGAAAATGGAATCCATACTTCTGTCCTGCATATTTGTAGGGATTAAATGAAATAGAATTGACACATGTGTTGTTAATGTTAGATTTTGCTTCCTGGATAAAGGCCATTGGCCTCTTGTAGCTTTTTCAGAAATTTCAGATAGCATTTGTATTGTTCTCACACATTTACATTGCATTCAGTGGTCGTGGGCACACATTTTAAATTGTGGAGAGAGAAAGCCAGTGGAAGATTGGTGACATTCAGCCTTGGGTTTGCAGGAGCTTTTCAAAGTCTGACTCTGAACCCAGTGATTATTTACAGAATACATGCAGGATTGCTAAAGAATACACACAGGTGCAATCTGTAGCTTTTATGAGAAAGAGACCAGCGGAGTCTCAGGAGGAGTGATGATTGCAACACTCCTTGTCACAAATGCATTTGTTGCTACTGCTGCTGGTTGTGAGGTAGACCAGAAAGCATGCGGTTGATGTAATGACTTGCTGGAAATGAAATATAAAATTAAAACTGGACCTTCATGCTCAGGTTGTCAAAATGTGAATGTCAGACAAAGGTTGGGAGGGCTAAGAGAGGCTCTGTGAGAGCTTCTTAGAATGACTTCCTTCTGCGATCCGAGGCTACCAAGTACCTTTATTTCCCTTTGTGTCCCAGTATCTAGAAGAATTTGCAGTGATAATAAGTATATACGGTGCATAAAAGGCCCACTTACTCCTGGAGGTAAGCGCTCTAGGGAAGAAATACAAGTGTGTGTGTATGGAGGGGACAGTCATAGAAAGAAGACTGTGGCCTTAATATAAAAGTTAAAGTGAGAATCTGAATTTCTCATCCTATCAAGTGGTGAACTGTTGAATGCACCCCATGTTTCTCTCATCTTGTTCATTGTAAAACATGCTAAGTCCAGTTTGTGGGATGTAAGTAATTAAAAGGAGCTGAGTCCAGGAGAGTAATATTCCCTGTCTAGGGGTCATAGTAATACTTTGTGTTTGGTTGGATCCTATTATAGTTTTTTTTTTTTTAACACAGGATGTCGATATGAAATTTTAGCTCTTGTCCACTTGTTTCGTTTGTTTGTTTTTCCAGATTGCTGAACAGAGATTTGGAATCAACATCCCACACAAATTCAACGTCCACAACTATAAAGTGCCAACATTCTGCGATCACTGCGGCTCCCTGCTCTGGGGGATAATGCGGCAAGGGCTTCAGTGTAAAAGTGAGATGCTGGGAAAGTGCCAGGCCACAAACTCTCAGAATTCTCCAGGCTCAGAGTCTGGCCTGGAACTGATGGCTTTAGATACATTGTATGATAAAAGCTCAGTAGTTTTATATTTATCTGTCCCTTTTTAGGCATATAAAGAGAATTACATTGGATTCCTAAATTAAACATAGACCATGAAGTCAAATGTTAAAAGATCCAGGTAGCTAAATATCATCTGTTTGTTGCTGGCACTGTGCTTTTTAAAAATAAGTATTTGAAGGAAAACGATTAGGGTCTTGGTCAGAGATGGAAGACAGGAGGAGCTGACCAAAGACTGTCGAAAGAGAAGGTTGGGTTGTAAGTAAGGACTGACGGGAGAGTAGGTCTGTTGTCCTCACTAGAAGTGAGCAATAATTGAGATGTCAGAGCATAGTGGGAGTGGCCCAGGTCTTCTGTAGGAGAACTGTGGTGGGGTGGGAGACAGCACTGAAGCCGTGGGGGACCTTGCCTCTCTCACTGAGCCCAGAACTCTTGGGAGATTTTGCCTTTGCTAAGGCTCTGAAAGGGTAAGGCCTGACCCTGTCTTGTTAGGAGTTTGGGGATCTATTGGCCTTGAATAGTTTCCGTCACACATTTGCAATGATGCAGCTTCTGTATTTGCTTTCATTAATACGTGGTGGTGTTGAGAGGCCTCTGAAAGCTTGGGTGTCTCTGTACCGGTCCTTCTGAGAGGTGGACTTCTCATGAAGTATTGAAGCTGCAGCTTGAAGTGGTATTCTTTTCCCTAAAGAGGCATTCCTAAATTATACAACTTGGATGTGTGTGTGCTTCTGAAGATGGACTGACTTTGTACAAACACTTGTTGCGTGTGGCTTCAGTTCTGCCTCCCACCAGCAAGGCCCACTTCAGGAGACTGTATCAGAATTTATTTCTACTGGTTAAACCTTAAGCCTTCATCATCCCAAGTCAGCCTCCTGAGCACAAAGAGCTTAGCTTACTCCGCTCCCTTCCTCTAGCTGCCATTTACTCTGACCTTCAAATACTTAAAAGTTGCCCTTTTTCTTCCCCCCTATGACCACAGGCTGCAGACACCAGGAACCTCAGGCCCACAAGATGCATGTCTCTGTGCACATGGGGCACCCAACCACAACAATACTCAGAAAGAAAGCTCTCTGTAGCAGCTGTTCTCTCAGAAACATTTCCATCCTGTTTGGACAGTGATCTGCCTGTGCCGTTAGACTGCAGCCTTTCATTTAATGTTTGAGAGAAGGAATAGTCAGTTGACATGATTCTTTGATGTTTAATTGATTGAATTGCCACTAGGATTAATGTTTTAGTCTTCGTATTGGATCAGACTGTTAAGTCAGCAGTGACCGCTACTTAGATGGATATCTTTTGTTAAGTCATGGTGGAAAAAAAAATGTACCTGCACTCTATTATGCTTTATTATGCCAAGATTTCTGCTTCTATACAAAACAGATAGATAATATGTCAGCAGTTGTTGTAAGTGTGAGTTTAATTTTCTGAGGTGGCGTTGCTCAGCCTGTATAGTCCTTTTGCCCTAATTTTTCAGGTTATTGAAGTTCTCTGTTGTAGCCTGCGTTGACTTGGTTCTTCTCTGTTTTCCTCTTCTTTCAGTTTGTAAAATGAATGTACATATCCGATGTCAAGCCAACGTGGCCCCTAACTGTGGGGTAAATGCGGTGGAACTCGCCAAGACACTGGCGGGAATGGGTCTCCAGCCCGGAAATATTTCTCCAACCTCGGTGAGACTTTAATGGTTTTGGTGTGTTGTGATTTAGAAGTTAGTTGCTCAGATGTGGCGAGCCCGAATGGAAACAGGAGGCATCATCAGAGTTTCTCATCTCAGCTAATACAGTAAACAGATTTCTTGCATTTTTAAAACCATTCTGTCCCATAAATAAAAGTACATGTATTGTTACCGTATGACAGATAAACCAGGAAGTGGGAGAAATGTCTTTTTTTTTTTCTTTTTTTAATGATTATTTTTAAGATCAGCTTTCTATCAGTATGGTCTGGTGAAAAGCTTAGGACGCATAAACCTGGGTTTTGCCCTTGGCTAGGGGCTGGACAGGACTGTTGACCAGTGACCCTAACCATCAGCTTCCTCCTCTATAACATAGTTGAACTTCAAGATCCTTTGCTTCTCCACTTCCCTGGAATCCAGCAGTTCTGCAGTTTTTGTTTATGGATTGTGAATTTATCTCTTGTCTTCAGCTACTGACATGAGTTCCTTCCTCTGGGCCCTGGGGAGTGGGCGGAGGTGGGTCCGTTGCCCAGGACGTGTTTTGTCATGCAGCCTCCACCTAGTGGTATTCATTAGAGCCTTGGCTGCTTCCCAGGCCAACACTTAATGCTGCCTTCCTGGCCACAGTCTGCAGAGAACTAGGAAACAGCCATGCCGTGTGGCTGTATAGTTTGATACCTGGCTTGGGAAAAATCCTAGACTAACCTACCAAATAATCCGTGAATATACAGAATGGGACATACAGTTGCTATCAGGATCTTGGTAACATAAAGTGTCAGCACTAACTGCCTCATTTCCTTTCTACTGAACGACTCCCGCCCAGTAGGTGAAGGTCCTGGATTGACATTATGTTGCTTGATTTTAGGAAGGTATGGGAAAAAATCAGGACTGTATTTCTTGTAGGTAGGCAGGTAGGGTGCTGAAAGAATGAAGGGGATTTCTGAGGCATGGGACAGTGATTACTCAGGAGGAAGATTAAGGACTTCAGTCTAAGCCTGGTCTTCTAACATACAATGGGAATGAGGTAGGCTCTGCGGTACAGTCTCTTAGAATAGACAGTGCCCCTTGTTGTTTGAACCAAATATCTTTCATGTTGTGGTGTTTAATAACAGGAAACCAAAATTACCTGGTTTTGATAGTACAATATCAAAAAGGGAATTTTAAGTCTAATCAAAGAGAAGAAAAGGCTAAAGAAACACTGGCTTAGAATTCCCTAGCCAATGCTAGCCCACCCATGGGAAGCATGTAAGTGGAGGAAGTGAAATTTAAGCTGGTCCCACTTTACTGTCTTTTTAAAAAAAATGGTGATGAGAGATCTAGAGGAGCAGCTATTAAAACTACCAGCCCTTTAAGATGATCCATTTTACATCTTGCTATTATTGTTTTATGGGGTTAAGTAAGTAAAATCCCTGACATTTCAGGCCATTGCACAGTTGGTTTATTGCTAATATTACTTAGAAGTTGCCCTAGATGTGCTTTTTTCCTTTTTTTTTTTTTAAAGCCAAATGGGTTGAAAAATCCAGGATGTTAGACTTTTGATCTGTTGTCTAGCAGTAGCTTATCTTGTAAATGTTCCAAGGTAAGCACTTGCAGAATTCTCCCTGCCTTTGTGTAGCATCCTAATTATGAAGGCACGAGGGACCCTTGAGCCAACCAGGGCAGCCACCTTTCCTGCTGCTGTAGGGTGGGGCAGCTACAGCTCTCACTGTACTGGTGGGAAAGTCGCCTTTGTACCGATGTGCTCATAGTTAGCACTTCTACCCGAGAGATTCCATTCCCAAAAGTTTTCTTAAGAAAATAGTTGATGTTAATACATCTTAAGTTAATAGACTGTGCCAGGCGCCCATCTCAGTTGTCCGTGTGCATCTGTTCATATATTCCTCGTAATACTTCATGTGGCAGATACTGTACCCTGCCTTTGTCAGAGAGGAACCCGATCTTGGGTCATGGAACCTGCTTGAGGTCACAGCCTAGACTGCAGGGCAGTTATATGAAGCAGCGGCTTCCTTTAGAGACCGACCTGTTCTTCACCACGTTTTGAAGACTTTTATGCACATGTATCCCACTTCAGTGGTGTTACTACAGTAAAAAAAAATAGTTTACAATAGCAGAGGAACGAGTAAATGGTATACACATAAAATGGAATAGTGAACACCCAATGAAACTCATGTTTTTGGGCTAAGAGTGTAGCTTCCAGGTAAAGCATTTACCTAGCAATATGTGAGTGAGACCTTGGCTTCCATCTTTAGGCTCAAAAAAAAAAAAAATCCAAAATCAACAACAATAAAACCCGTGGAAAAAACTTCATGTTCTCAAATGTTATTTAAAGATATGGAAAATATGTGTGACTAATATTTAAATAAAAGGGTGTTATAAAACAATAGCTCTATTTTTAAAAGTTAAGCAAGTCTGAAAACGTGCTTCTACCTCTGTGAGTTGTTTAAATGTGTATATTTTTGAGAGGGGAATGGTGAAATTTTAGGTGGTTAAGTTTTTATTCATGATCGGTCATCTTTCCAATTTTTTTCCACTGGATTTGTATTTCTCTTGTATATTTTAAGATTTTGTACTTTTAAAAAGTTGCTGAATGTTGTTTTTCACTCATCTTGTACCCTGGTGCTTGTTGAGCAAACTTGAAAACCACTCTGCATGTACAGTAGGTGGCGCTCCTAGAATCTGGTGGCTCTGTGGGAAGTCACCACAGAAGAAATCACAGGGAAGAGCCTGAGGCAGTGGTCTTCTTCCAGCACACACTCCAGCTCCCTGGCTTAGATATATTTTGCAGTATTTTTCCCAGTTAGCAGTAGGCACAAGGCAGAAGCTAATAGTGAGATTGTTTGAATTGTGCAGCCTGATCACTCGCTAAGATGAATTAGCCTTCTCCACATTCTAGGAGGATTGAGACTGCTCCCTGCTAGGAAGGTCTTTCCTACTGGTCATGCTTTGTGCTCACATGCCATTTGATATATTACTGGTCCTCCTTGCAGAAACTTGTTTCCAGATCGACCCTAAGACGGCAGGGAAAAGAGAGCACCAAAGAAGGAAATGGAGTCAGTGTTAACTCTTCCAACAGATTCGGCATCGACAACTTTGAGTTCATCCGAGTGCTGGGGAAGGGGAGTTTTGGGAAAGTGAGTATTGGCCTTAGCTCTCTGGGTTTCACTAAGCTTGCCGTGTGTACGGTGTGCTGTAATGTTGCATGCGTGTGTGTATACACATACATAGCTCCCTTTTCCCCTGTGTGCCCACACCCTATGAAGCCCGTCATGCCCCCTCCTGTTTTCCCCTAGGTGATGCTTGCAAGGATAAAAGAAACAGGGGACCTATATGCCGTGAAGGTGCTAAAGAAAGACGTGATTCTGCAGGACGACGACGTGGAGTGCACCATGACGGAGAAGAGGATCCTCTCTTTGGCCCGCAATCACCCCTTCCTCACGCAGCTGTTCTGCTGCTTTCAGACCCCTGTAAGTAGGATTCACAGTTATTCCTGCAGCACATCCCTTTTAGTAGAGTTGAAATATGCCATGGAAGATGTCGGAAAGCCAAGTATCAGCAATTGTTTTTTTCTAATGGGCTCCCAGGGTAGGGCCATGTGAAAGTAACTGTCACCTTTGGATGAGCACTTGAAAAGAAAGATGTAAACTACGTAATTAGCCTGTTCTCTCAGGCTGTCCTGTGGAAGGATTGCCTTGAGGGTTGGGAGCCCTAAGAGCAAGGTCTTTTTACGTAAGTCTTCCCAGCAGAAAGATGGATATACAAGTCTGAGAATGGAGTAAGTGCCAAGGGACAAC
Organism: Ctenodactylus gundi; assembly: GCA_004027205.1. NCBI lineage: Eukaryota > Metazoa > Chordata > Mammalia > Rodentia > Ctenodactylidae > Ctenodactylus > Ctenodactylus gundi. The sequence continues at coordinate 27,946 of PVKB01000220.1, read as the reverse complement.
TGTATTGGTGAATTTGGTCACAACTGCTCCCAAATCCTGGGCTTGTTTGGAACTGAGCACAAGAGTGCAGAAGAGGGTCTGAGAGGATCTAGAAAGGGTATCTTGATTTACCATGTCCCATGACATTACTGTTGGCCACGAACAAAGATCTTTTGGTTGATACTGCACATTCTTCTTGGAATCGATTCTGCCTATGATGATAAGAGTCATTGTAAAAGCAATTAGGAATTCTTTTGGTTACAGTTGATGGAATACCCAAACAACAGTGGTATAAACAGTAAGCAGGGCTGGTTTAGTTTATTTGCAATAAATTTATTCTTGTTATTTTGTACAACTAGAAGCCAGTGGGTGACAATCTAGGACTGGCTTTATTCCTTTGTGACATTGGCCATGCCTTGCCCTTGGGTTTCAGGGTAATTTGCTGCATCCCTAGATATATATGTTCACGAGACCACACCCAAAGCAGTACATATAGGGCAGAGGCCAAGGTCTACATGGGCCACTCTTCCTTTCTCATCAAGAGATTGGCCTAGATACATGTCAGCTGCTCTTGAGGGTAGGGGAGGCTGGGAGAGCAGATATTGGACCAAAGTAACCTGTACCATGATTAACCTGGTTCATCCCCCAGGGCAGAGTCCTCTGCTGCCCATGGAGAATTGGGCCCTAAATTGGACTCCTGTTACCACTAAAGAATGACTGATGCCCTGTGAGAAGGTACCAGCATTCTGGCAGTCAGAATTATCTGACTGTCAAACAAAAGGTGTTGCCAGTGAGCAATTTCTGGGCATTGCTCTGGGCTCTTGGGAGAGCCAGGGAGATCGAGGGAACTGTGAGAGTGGGACAGGAGAATCCCGCCTGGTGAGAGGCGCTGCGTCTGTGTTTGAGTCTGCGGAGAGCAGCAGCTACGTTGGAGTGAGGAGGGTGAGGTAGAATTAGCCTGGCAAAGTGCAGCTATGAAGGCAACTACACTGTGTCCAGTAGGTGGCACACGCACACATCTGGTGTGTATGAATATAGCTTGATTTGAGGGGAGCCCTGAACCTATGGAGGACCTTAATTAGTACTGTAGCAGCCCACGCAGGTGGATCATCCTTGCAAGCTGTGTTCAGGGAGTTTGGATTTACTCCTGAGAGTGATGGACAGTCAGAGAAAAGATCAAAGCATACAACATGTCACATTTTATTTCTAGCTGTAAAAATGTAAGCCCCCAACCCAGTCCACATGCCTGTAATTCAATCTGCCACACACGCCTGTCCTCCACCACTCACCCATAATCCACTCCTCCAGACCAGGCATCCATCTTCCACCAGCACGCAGTTCTATAGAGAGTCCATAACATCCAAATACAAGAGACTTTTTGGGGACATTCTAGGTCCAAACCACAGTACATTCCATTTTACCTAGGAGAAAACTGAGGCATGAAGACATTCTGGCCTGAAGTGTCTGAGCAGGTTTTGAAGGCAGTTTGACCACAGAGCCCAGCCCCAGTGACCCCTTACGCACATGTGCTGTTTCTAAACTCACGCTCCAAAGCTGTGGGTGGGAAGCCCCCCACCCCTACAGCCTCCCTTCCTGACGTATTGTCTGTTGTTGTAATGATCTGAGAGATTTAAACATAGTGCCTTTGAAGTTCTAGCTTGCACTCTGGCTATTAGGCTGAGCTTTTAGTAAGTTCAAGTGTCAGTTGTGTTCAGATCTGTGTGGAGAGGGATGCGTGTAAGCCGCCAGGGAGGAGGAAGGTGGAGATAGGAGGGTGCATTACGGGGGATGCATGGTGTGGACGTCCATGCTGTCCTAACACCACAGCAACCCGTGGCCTTGGGCCACCCTGCACCCCTTCCCCCGTGGTCTAGGTTGCCTGAGCCTGCCCCCTCCTTGTCAGTGGGACCCATTGGCTCCTGTGTCACCTGGAGCCCTTGCTGTCCCAGCTCCTCTTCCTTGTCCTCCGCTGCTGTGTGGGCAGTTCTCTGACTATTCCTTGTGCTGCACGCTTGGCCAGCATGTAGCTCTTTCCTGCCTTTTTTATTCCTTCGCACCCCACCCAGCAGTGTTTGTGACAGGAGCTCAGGCCTTGGGCCTGAGAGACAGCTGGGCAATGGTGCTGATCTCCGCCCTCCCGAATACCACTGTGGCTCAAGCAGCAGAGCCAGGTTCCTGCTCGTGTTGCCCTTCCGGGGCCTGAGCCGAAGTTGATGTTTCCTCCGACCTTAGGTTAGATAATCGTGATCTGCTGATCACCGTTGAGCCATAGAGTCAATAGGAATTTCATGATCCTAGGGGCCGTGCAGTAGTTTTTTTTCCAAGTTATACTGATAAAGCTACTAAAGGCGTCTCAGGCGCAACCCCAAAGGCATTTTACTTACTGAAGGAAATCCATATGATTCTGTAGAAGCAGTCAAAGTTTTCACTAAGAATTAGATTTTGTGTTATGGCAGAAAACAGAAAATCAACTTGGAACAGATTTGGAGCATGACTATATAATATGCAACGCATAATTTCTCAGCAAAATACATAAATTGTACAATACACTAAAATTTTAGTGGGCTTACTACTTAACAGCTTTATTAGCAGGTGTTTTTTTTTTTTTTCTATTGAAAGTTTAATGTTTGGCCACAAGGTGGCAGTCATTACTGCAAAGTTAATTTTTATCCCACCACCAGAGAAATAAAACACAAGGAACTGCCATCGGCTTCTAAATGTGTGTATTGCAGTGTGTATATCTGAAACAAAGGAGAAAGGGAATTCTCCCCTCTCTTAAGTTTAGGTGATCAGCGATGTGATTGATGTGAACCAATTTGGAAGAACCAAGTGAGTTTTTCTCATGCAAAATAGAGATGATTTTCATTTTGCCTTCTGTTTGCTTTACAAGACTTCATACTCCATGGTGTGCATGGCATATTTCACTGTATGTTCACCTACAAGAAATTATCAGTGGCTATGCCTATTCGCTGCTGTAAAGCAAACTATGAGAGACAGCCAATGTTAGTTCCTATGAGAAACCACTGCAGATAGGTGAGGACTTTTTAGCTACCATGACCTCTCCAGTGAGGTGCAAGCCAGTGCATGAGGCTGACCTGCAGCAACCTCTGTGGGTAATGTAGACGCGAGGCCAGGGGAGGCGCTGGAGTCCCTCCCCAGCTGTCGACAAAGTATCACGTTGCTGGGAAGGCCCTGGTAGAAAGGAGACTGCCCTGATTTCCAGCCCTGTGGGAGCCCAGAGCAGTGAGGTAACTTGCCGAAGAGTGCTTGGACTTAGGTGGTAGAGTCAAGGTTCAAGCATGGGCCAGGCAGACTCTGTCCCATTGGTCACATGTGAGCACTTAGGTGCTTTCCCCAGCAGCTGTTTGAATGCTTCGCCTACCTCCTGAGAGCGATGCAGCATTGCCCTTGGCACCAGAAAGTTGGCATCTCTTCTAGCTTTGTTTCTCTCTGTTCAGATGACTTGAGTCTGACCTCAGATTTCTTGGAGACTTACAGTTCCTTCATGAGAACAAAAACAGTATCCCTGGGAGGGTCAAGGGAGAGGACCCAGAAATGCTTTGTCTGCTGAAATTGCAGCTCAAATGTGAGTCAGTTCATCACAATAACGACTGTCTCTTTCCCCACACCAAAGTCAGAAGTCCTGAGCCTCCCCAGTGGCCAACACAGACTTCCCCCCAGTGGAGGAAACTACAGACACCCAAAGACTAGGCGCCTTGGGACTTTGAAGCTGCTTTTGTTGGCCAAAAGAAAACTATAAGCAAATTTCAAATATTGGATAATGTATCAAAATTGCAATTATATAAATATGGTGTCTTTATACACTTCTGATAGGATGGTAAATTCTAATACTTTGTGAATAATTTGATTATCTCTATCAGGACCCATAAAGTGTTCTTATTGTTGGATCCTTGTGTTTATGGAAGTCTAGCTGCTGAAGTAGTATGAGAAGTAAAATCAGTGTAAGGCATGTTTGAGGTTCAGTGCAGTGTCTTTTCCTGATACCTTCGCACACCTCCCCTCTGGTAATTTCCATCCTGTTTTCTGCTTCTATAAGTTTCTTTTCTAAAGATATTCCACAGACAAGAGAGATCAGATGAGGTGTGGCTTATTTCCCTGATGGCAATGTCCTCCAGGTTCGTCTATATTGACTCAAGTGACAGGGTTTCCTTCTCTTTTAAAGCAGAGTGATATCCTGTTGTATCCACATCCCATGTCTTCCTTACCCACTCATTCATTCATCTGTCCATATTATGACTAATGCTGCCATGAGCAAAAGAGTGAAGATGTCTCTTGGCATCATTTTCTTGGGCTATATACCCACTAACAGCAATAGAATTTCTGGGCTGTATGGCTCGTTTCGTTTTCACTTGTCCTTAGGAACCTTCACACTGTTTTCCTAGTAGCTATACTAATTTACCTTTCTAGCAACAGTTTCCAAGGTGGGCCCCCCCCTTTTTTTTTTGTATGGTTGTGAACACTTGTTACCTTTCATGTGTTGGGTAGCTATTCTGACAGGTGGGAGGTGATACCTCATTATGGTTTTAGTTTGCTTTTATCCAATGATTAGTGGTTAAGTAATTTTTGCATTGTACCTACTGACTATTTTTTTTTTTTTTTTTTTGGCACTGATGAGTGAACTCAGGCCTTCACACTGAGCTACATCTGAAGCCCTTTCGTTTTTCAGATAAGGTCTAACTCAAGCCCAAACTTGTCCAGGCTAGGATTGAACGTGGCAATCCTCTTGCCACAGCCTCTCAGAGTGTTGGAGTTACATGTGTGTGCCTGCATGCTTGGCTTCTGTTGATCATTAGTATGTCTTATTTTGAGAAATGTTTATTCAGATCTTGGGCCGATTTTTATTTTTATTTTTTTACAATTGGGTTGTTTTAATTCCTTATATATTTTGAATATTAGCCCATTGGCTGATATACAAGTTGCAGATTTTTTTTTTCCTAACCCATAGCTTTTCTTTTCACTGTTTGCTTTGCTGTGCAGAAGTTTTTGGTTTAATACAATCTTACTTCTTTTTGCTTTTATTGCCTGTCCTTTTGGGGTCATATTTAAAAAGTCATTGCTGAGATAAATGCCTTGAAGTTTTCTCCTCTATTTTCATCTCTTGGTTTTAGTTTTAGATCTTATATTTTAAGTCTCTAATCCATGTCAAGATGGGTTTTTTTTTTTTTTTTTGGTATGAGATAAAGATCTAGTTTCATTCTTCCCCAAATAGACATCTGTTTTTCTCACCACATTTATTGAAGAGACTGTCTTTCCTCAATGTATGCCTTTAGCATTTTTGTTGAAAATCATTGACCATAAATGTGATTTCTACACCATTTATTCTGTTCCATTGGTTCATGTGTCAGTATTTATGCCAGCATTATGTAGTTTTATTTACTGTAGCTTTGTTGCAGATTTTAAAATTAGGTTGTGTGACAACTTCGGCTTTGTTGTTTTTATTAAAGTGACACTTCAGTAGCATATAATATATAAGAGAAAAAATTTTAGACACAGTTTCGGCATTTACCAATAGGGATATACTTAAATAGTGACTGAATTGGGCCCTGAATTTGATCCCTAGCACTGCAAAAACAATTTTTAAATTACATAAATTTATATATTTTCACACACAGAGTATTTGATGAAGATTTTTAGCTAATGAGAAAACAGTTGTATATTAAGCAGCTATATTACCATGCATCAGACATTCTTGTGAGTGTTATTTTTTGCATCTAGTTCTCACAATACCCCTCTGAGACGTACATAATCAATATCTTCGTTTTGTCAAATAGTGAAGTGAAACATTGAGGAGTTGTCACTTGCCCGAAGTCTGAGACTTTTTAGAAAATACAGAACTAGAAGGTCGGGGCCCAGGAAGTCATACAGAATCTGTGAGGGTGAGTGGTGTATATCCTCATGAGGTTCCGTCCAGGAGAGCGGGCCTGACCTCGTAAGGGGAAGGAGAGGAGGGAAGGAGGAAAGACAGACTGCCATGGAACTGCCCATGAACTGTCCGGGCTGTATGTAAATAATAGAATAATGGGCTCTTTTCTTTTTCTACTTACTAAGTTTGGTAATGTGATTCTTTTCCCTAACACTGGGGCTGGGAAGAAGCAGCTATCATTAAGCCAGGGAGGGCACTTAGTGTCTCAAGACCCTGGTGCAGATCTGGTCACTGCTGCCTCGCTGAGTCTTTTCAAGCTGAATTCCTTCTCTCTCCTTTTATCTTAAATCAGCAACTACCAGCAGCTGAGCCTCCTGGCATTCATGGCCTGAAATCTGGGTCTCTACCCAGGTTCTCCTGGTTCTCAGCTGAGTGCCAGGGAGAGAGGGAGGAGGAGAGAGAAAAGGAGGAGAAAGACAACAAGACAGCAGGAGGGGAGGGAGAAAGTGTGTGAGGGAGAGAAGAACAAAGACGCAAAGACCAGGCAGTAGCAGGAAGGGGGAGTGGCAGAGTAAATATTGGTCAGATGCTTTGGGCTTTGTTCAGAGACCCAGTTTATGGGAGCAAAGGTTCCCTTTGGAGAACAGGAGACACTGTGTCCAGGGCCCAGAGACTGCCTCTCCCCAGCCCGCCCCTGTCTCACTCTGAGCCAGGGCAGCACCCATTCCTGGGGGAATTACCTGAGCGTGTGTTTGCATCTGCTGCACGGGGTGGGCCACGAGACGCTGACACCCCCTCTGTTGATGGGTCAGAGCCCCCGTGCCCTTGCTTCCTGCCTCTACTGGTTCCTCTGCCTGCCAGTTCCTTTCTAAAAATACTTGGATGGGGTGTTCTGGGGGTGTCAGCCTGCCACGGCAGAGTTCCTGGCAGGGCTGGACCTTTCCCTCCACAGCCGAGGGTTGACAAATGCACAGGCCTCGTTTTGAAAGTTAGGGATATAAGGATCTTGTGAGCTAAATGCCTTCAGTGTACATACAGGCACACGGTGAATTCAGAGGACTTCACCTTTGCTAGGAAAATCACCTGGTAACATGCATACGAGGGGTTTATTTTTTTCTCTGTGTTATTTTCTCCAGTGTTATATTAAATACTAGTAGAGCTGTATGAGATGTGGGGATAGGGCAGGCTGCATGATAGTCCTGTGGCCCTGGAGTTAATGATGCCACATTTCCCAGGAAGGTGACAGGACTGTAACCTTCAGAACAAGAGCTCTAGATTTAATTTGGGCTTATCCAGTAGCCCACTTGTCTTTAAGAAGTGCCTGGCCTTTTATTTTTTACAGATAAACCCCTCCACCCAAATCTGTGTCCTCTCCCTGTGGGCAGTAGAGATGCCTCGTGAAGGCCCTTCCCCCCAGCGCTCCCTGGCTGCATCTCTTGGAAGCTGTGGCCTGCCTACACCCTCAGCTGCCGCGCAGCCCAGGCTACTGCCCAGCCCCCAGCTGGCCTTTCCTCTCCACGTGATCACAGAGCATCCGGCAGCGCAGCCAGGCCTTTCTGTGTTCTGAGCTGCTGCCAACGGCTGGAGTGGTGGGGAAAGAGGCCATTGGGTTCTGAGGTGGCATGACTCAATGAACTCTGAGTTGTAGGGACATCCTGGGTGAGAAGAGGCCCCGTGACTTGGCTAGGAGAGGAGAAGGGAAGGCCAGCTGCAAAGCTGGAACGTGGTTCCCCCTACAGAGACAAGGGCTCTCAACAGGCCTGGTGAACCTGGCACAGCTGGTGCCACCTTTGCAGAAAGAATGGGTGAACAGGGAAGAGCCATCCGCTCAGATCCTGGTGCTAGGAAGATACTGTGGATTCTTCCGTCCTCATTGTATAGTTCTGTAAACAGGTCCATAGAGGTTACATAGCTTTCCCTAGATGACACAGGAGACAGTGCCTAGTGTGTGGACTCTTGACTAGGTTGTCCAACTTAAGTATATATGCCATTTTCTTTTATCCTAAACAAGAAATTTCTTTTTTTTCTGCAGTATGTACAGCTGAGAAGAATCGTGTCCTTAGGAATAAAGGCAGTTTTTCACAGCATGCACCTTTTGGCCTTTTGTGAAATACCTGGGGCTGTGTCCACTTAGCTTTTTAGAACTCGGCTTTCTCCTTTTCCCCAGCAGTGGCTGCTGCAAATGGGATTTGGTCTGCGTACGGGTCATTTGTTGTCGTTTGCCTTTGGCACAGATCGAAATAGAAAATGAGCCAGAACTTGGTGTTTCCTGTGTCTGCATGTTCCCGACTTATTAATAGTGTTCCATCTTTCTGTTAGGTTCTTAACTGTGGGTAGATAGCCACAGTCAGACTGGCTCCGGCTCTGTGGACAAACACATATCTGACTTACCTACTTCTCAGCTGAGGATCCCATGGGTACACACTGCAGAGACCATCTCCAGGCCCTGGGTAGGGGTGGAAGAATGAACATTTGGGACCTCTGCTTCTGTTCTCTCGGGCTATCAGGCCTGAGGTTTCTGTTGCTAAATGAGGCCACACAAGAAACAAATGAGGAAAAAGAGAACCCGGAGTTCAGGCTGTTCCTTTGGCTGCATCTCTCTAGACAGGGACTGCCAAAATATTTGGTGTGACAAAAGAGCCTCAAACAATTGGCCTTGAGATTTTTCAGAGGCCACTGGCCGTATTGCTGGTCCTTGCCGTCACACCCACCACTTCTACATTTGGTGAAATACTTTATTGGAGTCCTGTGCAATTTTCCTTTGACATACTGATGCCTTACTGGAGTCAGACTTTGCCCAGGTGTTTGTGGGAACTGAAAGCTCTTATAGGTGGTGTGTGCTACATTTTGGTTTTCCATGACCACAGTGGGGAACCCTGTGAACCTGCCCTCAACGGTGCCATTGTAGGAAGCCCAAGTGCCGAGCCTGGCTCCAAGGACGGGGAGGAGATGTGCTCTCAGCCACAGAGCAAGTGAAAAGCCAGTCCATGTGGGAGCACGCTGAGCGCTAAGGAGGGGCACTCTTCCTTTTCCTCCCAGTCTCATGGGGAAGAGAAGGTCAAGACCCGAGAGGTAGCAGTGTGAGTGTAGTCCTCATAGCACAGCAGGAAAGGTCGCTGAAAACGAACGCTGGATTTTGGGGAAGTGCCGCCCTTGTGCCTGTCTTTTCTGAGTGGCTGGGAGACCTGACTAGCTAACTTTGCTTGAGCAGCACCTCAGCGGCCACCTGCAGGCATTCCTAGACAGGCTAGATCCTGCCTTGATGGACTGTGGTGTCAGGCAGGACTTGGAGCTAGGCCTGGGAGCGGCTGGCACAGGTTCATCCCACCCTGAGGACAGAATCCTGTGGTGTAGAAGTAGGACTTGCTTGGATGGAATCTGTAGGCTATAACCTGTGCTAGTTTTGAACTGCTTGAGTTTTCCTTTTCCCTGGAAGGAACCTGGCTGTGTCTCTCCCCCTGGGGCCCAGAACTGTGCAGGACCTCTGGTGAGCAGGAAGCCATGTTTGCATGGGATGAGCCCCCAGAAGGGTAGAGCAGTGCCTGCTGCAGGTTAGCTGGCAGCAGCAGGAAGGAGAGTGCTGTCTCCTTCAGCTCTGGTCCTCAGAGAGCCTACAAGGTTTCAAGGTATGGCAGGCTTCCAGCCCTGAGGACACAGCAGTGAGCAAAGCAGAGAGAAATCTCTGCCCTCTAGTAGCTGACCTTTTCTTGGGGAGTTTATTGGCCTGAAGCTCATAAACAGACTGTGCCAGGCGAACTCTTGGATTTCCATTTAGGACAGGCCCAGAGCTGCTTGGAAGGAAGCCCTGGGGGTGCTTGTCTCAAAGCTACATGTGTTATCAAGTACACCCTTAGTTTTGGAAGGGTGTAATGAGTTTGAGTCATGATGGATATTACTGGGGGTGGGGTGGGGACAGCCCTTGGCTCTGTCTCTGATTAGTGATGGGTTCTGTGTTGCTGTAGTAGCTGGGCCCCCCACTGCGGGAGGCCTGCTGGGAAGAGCAGCAGCCGTAACTTGCTTTTCCTGTTCACTTTTGCTTCTTGCATGATCATTCCTACCCTCTGGGTAGGCTGGTCTGCTCGCTGTCAGCCTCTGCTCTAGGCAGCGAGGACATCTCATCCGCCTCCCCTGCCGCTCCTTATTAACCCTGCACGCCATCAAGTTCACTCTACCCCTCCTGTTCAGTGTTCCCTTTTCTGCCTCCTGCTTTCAGCCAATGCATGGGCCCAGTCTCCCTAGCCCACCTGCCTTTTTCTTTTGAAGGGATGCAAAATACCCTTTCTTCCCTTCGCGGCCACCCTGGGAGTTCCTGTCTCCTCTCTGTGGGAGGCTTCCAACTTTTGGTGTCTTTGTCCAGCAGAGGAGCCGGCTGTCCGCTCTTGTCTACCTCTGATCTCTGGGGATTCATTGCTTAGGTCGTCTCAGGGAGGTGTTGGAGCTCTTCCCAGTCTCTTAATTTCATTCTTGTGGTCAATGACATTTTTAACATTAAAATGATATAATTCCCCATCAGAAGAGGAGAGCCCTTCCAGATAGACTGCCCCATCGGTGTTTGCCCAGTTTTGTGCAGTGGACTCTAGGAAATGGCTCTGGCTGAATTCCTGTGCTCATCCACCCCAGGAGCCCAGAAAGCACAGAGCCCCAATCTTCCTGGAGTTCTCTAAGCAAAAGGGACACAGTTGGAACCAGCCATGGCCCCAACAAACCTAGACCTTTTGTTCTGAAGTCTGTTTCCCAGTGGTGAAAGGCAGCTGAAGATGGAGTGGACACAGTGAGGGAGACAGGGAACATAGGAGACAGAGATGGGTTTAAGTCTTTTTTCTGGAAGCCGGTAGGTGGTTGAGTTCAACCTGGGACCCACCCTAGTTTTGCCTTTGTTTTTTTTTTTTTTAATGCTATGACAAAAATATTTTAAAAGGAAGTCTTGTTATTTTTTTCTATTACAATGAACAAGTTTTTAAATTTTTTACATGTTAGTGGTATCATTTATTTCATTCTTACTCTTTTTTCCATTTTATTGATATGTATATGTGATACACAATGTTTGCTTTAAACTTGAGTATTTTGTGTACATCTGTTACTTATATATATTAACTATATTATATATTTTATGTGCAGCCCAAGTCAGTGCCTCTTCAACAACAACGAAAAAAAAAGCAGGCTCAGCTTGGACACACCTGCCAGAGTGTAGGGGCTTCTTGTTCACTTGATTCCCCACCACTCAAGGACAAGTCTGTAGTAGGAAGTGCCATCTCTCATTGCTTAGCCCTTTGCCCACCTTGATCCTCACTGTAGGTCAGATCATTTCAGTAATCTATTGATAGATGCCGATGAATTTTCACCTTTTGAAGTTAAAATACACTTATTTACTTAGTGCCTACTACTAACATGTGGGTTAGAGAATTATTTCGTGGAAGGAATTGGGGGGAGGGAGTCATGTGCGTTGCAGGACGATGATGATGATGATAATTTTTTTTGAGACAAGGTATTGCTCTGTAGCATAGCCTGGCCTTGAACTCGCAGCAGTCCTTCTGCCTTAGCCTCCCAGGTGCTGGAATTAGAGGCATGTACCACCACATCTGGCTGATTTTCATGTAGTGTTGGGGGATTGAACCCACGGCCTTAGACATGCTGGGCAAGTACTCTAACCATTGCACTATGTGTCAGCCCTGCTTATTATTATTTTCAATACTGGGGATTGAACACAAGGCACCGTGAACACAGGCAGTGTTCCACCACTGAGACGCACCCGGGCCCCTCTTGTTGAGTGGTTCGCAGCATCCCTCCCTTCACGGTGTAGGTAGGTGCTCATCAAGTTTCCTCAGTGGTGACGACCAAAAATGTCTTCAGACACTGCCATCTGCTCTCTGGGGGAAGAATCTTCCCTCAGTAAAAACTACAGCTGTACTTGACTGTTGGGTGAGGTGGCATTACGCTGACAAGTCAAGTAAGATAGATCTCTTCTTCTGAATGGGGGCCATAACAAAGTCCCTCGAATCTTTGTAAAAATATAAACGTGATCACTTTTACCGTGAGTTTGTAGAAAGGCACAGCTCTCCTGCAAGCTCATTCTGTGGCACTTGCAGGGACAGGGCCCCAAAGCTGGGCAAGGGGAGGGTGGAAGCAAGCAGGCTACTGCTGGGCTTCTCTGCACTGGGCCTCCTGTGCAGTCAGGCTGAGTTATCATGGCCCTGGGCATCAGGGAGCCAGATTCACTCACGGAGCATGTATTTAAAATGAGTTATGTTAAAAAGCAAGCAATAAAAATATGCTGCTTCTTTTGTTTGGCATGTTATCATTTCACATTTGCCTAACTGATGATGCCTTGAATCAGTGGCATTTTGTGAAAACGAGCTCCTCCACCCTGGGTTCTCAGGGATGCCTGTCTGTGAGTAAAACTCCCATCCTGTGCGTGGTACACATGGCTGGATTTTACAAACAGAGATAATCAATGCTTTAAAAACATTTTCCAGTCAGCATGGAAATACACACTAGTAACAACAGGAGTAGTCTTCGTGGGAAAGCAAACTTACTGTTCTCTTTCTTTTGTTTTCCACATACAGAACTGTCATTTCAACTTAAAATAGAGATACTTAAAATGCTATCTTTAAAACTAAGTGGTTTCTAAAAATTAGAAGTCGACTTTAGCATCTTGGCTGTTCCTTTCTTGAGCTGTATTATTGAACCTAGCATGCATTTTAAATTCAATTCACTCAGTGTTTATGAAGCACAAATAATTTGCCAGGGGCTGGAAATAGAAGAAAGAACAATTGTTGACTTGCCCTTCAACTGCCAACAGTCAAAGGTCATCATAGCACCGAGGTGAAAGAGAGAAGAAAGCCATAATTGATCCTTAAGGAGGCTGATGGACTTCCCCAAGCATGGAATCTCTGAGCTGTGTTATGAGAATGCATTGGGTTTCTACAGTCAAAGGAGGAAGAGACTACCTCTTAGGCAGAGGCAGTAATGGTACAAAGGCTCAAAAATGCCTGGGAACCCAAAGGACATGATGCAATAGAATTTTAGGAGGAGAAATATCAGGAGTGAGGAAGAAGCAAAATCTTCAGTAGTCTAATGCCTTTCGCTAAGGAGCTTAGACTCAATATGGACGTGAATGGAATTAGCAAGAGGTTTCAAGTCAGGGAGCGTATTGCATATGTTTTAACAGTTGCCCTCTGGCTGCTCTGCAATGGGAGGAGGTTGCATATCTAGAAAGGAGGTAGAACAGGTTGTCTGTTGGCCTCCTGCCACAAGGCAGTGGTCATGGGAGTGGAGGAGCCAAGAAGGTGGGTCGCTGGACTCTTTGAAGAGGCCAGAGTTCTGGCCAGTTGGGGGCCTGGGGAGAATGGAATAGAATGAGCTCTGTTTTGAGGAAAATCCATCTGGTAAGATGCTTGTCAGTCAGAAGCACAGTTCAGATAGGGAGTTAAATTTTCATGTTACGAATATCCTCTTGGTATTGTAGAAACTGTAGTATGGAAGCTCTTAGTAAGTATTTATAGAGGAACCAAAAAGAGCTGAAGAAGAAATTCCACATAAGGTTGAGAAGGGTGGGATATGACCAGAAAGAAGAACCAGAAGGCTGTGGTTTCATGGGAGGAGAAGGGAAGTACCGAGAAGTCAGCTCACGCGAGGACTCAGAGCTGCCCGCTGGATCTGCACAGGAGCTTGTTGGTGCTGCTCTTTCTCATCTTTGCAGTGGCCATCTGACCTCCGTTTAACCTTTAACCAACTGAATCTTCCCTACAGAGTCTCTCTACAAAAAGAAGTCTGTATTTTGGGTTTTGGTTTGGTTATTATCAGTCCATACTAGCAATCAATCTGTAGCCCTGATTGCATAATGGTTTGATAAAATATTATAGATTAGTTACCCACTTGAACAGGTCTCACTCCTCAGCCAGAGGGCTAAAGAATTGGTTTGTGTTGCTGCAGTGGGGAAAAAAAAAAAAAAAAAAACTCCAGAGAGTGTGCAGAGTCCACATTCCAAATGGAAACGGCATCAAGTACATCAGCACTATAGAACAGACACAGCAGGGGACGGTTCCCAGGCACCAACTCAAGGCAGAAATGAACTATTCCTGGCCGGGCCTTCTAACTTTGTAGCTGGGTATAATGTCTAATGGGACATTTCTGACCCAGAAACTCCTCCCACAAGGCAAAATTGTCTAATTTATCCATAGATAAGAGGGAGAGGTGTGTTATGTAGTATAAACCTGTACTAATAATACTTGTGGATTAAAATAAAAGTTTATAAAATATAGACATCTCTATCATGAAAAATGATCAAATAAATGAAGTGGCTACTTTTAGTTTTTTAATCTATAGCTCTACAAAAATGAAGTCTGTAAATATCTTCAGTGAGCTTGCTTTTATTTGGTGCTAAACCAAAATCTTTAGACTTATGCTAAATGAAATAATGATTTCAAGGAAACCTGTTAAGAATCTGTTATGGAGTGACTAAACCTTTTCTAAAAAGTGAATTATCACTTGGGATGTGGTCTTTGTGAACCTAAATTTTAGTGTACTTAAATAAAGGCATCTTTAATCAGGAGAGGTTGCTGTAGTGCCCTTGTGAACCACTAGGGGATTCTCCAAGGGTTAACAATATCTAACTGATTAATTAGCCAATCAAAATGAAAAAAAGTATCTAGGCAGCAATCATCTGTCCTCAGAGGTGGCTCATTTTCCAGGATAAAGAAAGTTATCTTTATTATGGTATAGAAACCATTATTTCCATGTTATGAATACCATGCAAATTAATTTCCAATAACTTAATCAGAAAAAAGCATTGGGAATAGTATGCAGCTGTTAAAAATTATGGTCCTGAGGACTGATTATTTCAATAAACGTTGTGGGATATAAATGAAAAAACAATATGTTTTTCATTTTCTTTTTCCTTTAAGCATACTATAGGCATGTTAAGTATAATTAGAGTATTAAGTATAATTAGGACCTAAGGGGGGAAGTAAATCTGGTTAAAATTACCTTGTAAATTTTCTTATCTGCTCTCATCTCTACAGTTCTTTGGAAGCTAAAAGCCACATATAATTCTGTATGTAGGCGCTGTCTCTGGTTGTCAAGATTGTGCATGAATTATTTTCTTTATTTTTCCCTTCAGTTTTACTTTGCAGTTATATTGAACTGTGCACTTGTAATGATTTTAGTAAGTTGAAAGCTTCAGATTACATAAAGGGAAATGGGTTGTCATCAGCAGATCTGGTTCTTTTAGCTAACTGTCCCCCAGACTGTTAGAACTGTGGGCAAGGGACTGTACTTCTTCACACTTCCATAAAATAATTGAGTAAAACTAATCTTGGCAGTTTTTTCCAGCTTTTCTAAAGTTCTAGATTAAATCTTATTACGATGCAAAAGTGGCCTCTTGTCCTGTTAACTCTCCAAGCATTTATCAACCTCCCATGAACACACAGTGACCCAGGCACTGTGCTGGTGCCGCTAAACCTACATCACCTAGTATCTGAGCTGTGCCTTCAAAGGTTCTTGTTTTCTCCGTGGAAAATAAGGACAAGCACGTAAAGCCAGCCCAGCACCATAAAACTGGGCAAGATGTGTGTGGATCAGAGATACCAAAGGAGGTCCCACAGGAAGGGAGGACTGTACTGTGACTTTGTTATGTCCCTACTCATGTGTCTACTGCTTATGTAGGCTTTAAAGAACATCCTGGCCTGGATGCTTCACAGTGTGTTAAACTCTAGTGTGCTTCTATAGTCTGGTTTATGTGCCGCTGGTCTTGTCGAGTTCTGTTAGGGGAGATGGCTGTAGTGCATCCAGATTACCAGGAAAGCACTTGATCTTTGAAAAGAGCTGTGTATCCCTGCAGTCTTGAAATGCACATTCTCAAGGGTTTGTTTTAGTGATGACATACCTCACCTTCCCAAAGAGTGGTCTCTGCACTCAGACAGGATGCATCTTGCCTGTGGGCTTCACAGAGGAGTTGCTAGGTGACTGAATTAATTTCTGACATCTTCTGGGCTGTGCAGGATGATAAGCTCTAAAAAAATGAAGCCATTACATGCTTTCTTACTGTTTCTTCCTTGAAACCTTTGTAATCATTCTTAATGTGGTTAAATTCAAGTGGTTTCCAGTTCAGACATGGTGCAACCGGATTTCCTCATGAGGGTGTTTTTCCACTGTGACCTCTGTGACGCTAGTAACTTTTCCTGTTGATCTGAACTCCCAGTTCACCCTGTAGATGACTTCTTTGGAGAAAAACAGTGAAGCAGCCGGCACTCAGAAGAAATCCAGCACAATGCCTGCTGTCTGTAACTGGAGATTTCCTTCATTTTGCCCACAGTTGTCAATAGCACTCTGAAGTTTTTGATTGGAGGGGCAAGGGGTTGTTATGCATATATATGCAAATGTATATATACGTATGTATAGTTTTGGCTCTCCGTAATATTGCCTTAAAGCAGTGGCTAAATTATTCATGATTGTGTTATTTCTATCTTTTGAATTATTTCCAAACATAGTCTCCATCCTCACTGTAATCCTGAGTATTGTGACTATTTCCAACTGCCCTCACATCCAAAAGAGCACATTTTCAGAGGAAATTTACATCTGTAATTCATAAAGTCCATGGATTCTTGTTTTAAGTAGAAAACTTTCTCAATCTGGTTGAGTCCATCTTGTAGAAGGAGAGGACAGAGACTGCAAAAGGTCTCACAGTAGTATGTTGCAGTTCCTAGGGAAGCAAATTGTGCTTTGTGATCATAGTAATAACAGTATTATCAAACCCTGAAGTGGAGAATATGAATTACTATTCCAATTAGAAGGTGAGAAAACTTATCAAAACTGAGATATATGTTAATATATTTTGTTACCAAACCTCGTTCTCTAACCCCTTGCTTGTCAGTCTCACCCCAGAAAGAGAAGCCTTTGCCAAGTCAAGGCCAATATCATATGGCAGCTGGCAAGGCCCCTGTGCCCCAGCAGCTGGTCTGAGAGTCCCTCTCTCTCCATAGATCCTCTCGGTTCCTATCTCACAGTGAGAGCGGGAGTGTCACAATTGGTGATTCTTCTGCTGTTTTATTCGTGTGAGTGTGCACGTGTACCTCTGCCAGTCTGAGAGCTCCCTAGGGAGGTACCATCTCTGCACCTGCTGCTCATAGCAGATTGCCGCCACGTGGGCCAAAGCTCCAACCCAGGGGCCTTCCTGTACCACATGCAGCTGAGCGGACAGCTGGGGCACCTCAGTGGAGGTGGCAATGATGAGGAGGATAATAATGGTAATAGTTGTGAACATTTTGAGCACTTACTGTGTTCCATGTGCTAGGCAGAACTCAGAGTTCAACTTATTGGATCCACACAAACCCACGGGTACAGCCATCTTCTTATACCAATCTTGCAGGTGTGACTTGTGAGAGAAAGAAAATAGCGTATGGCAAGAGTTGACTGTGCTTCCTTAGTGCCCTGGCTCCAGAGCCCAGTCGTCGTCCCTGTACCTTGCTTCTCTTAGTGACAACAGAGACTTTGGTGCCAGGCACAAGGTTGTCTAGATTTAGCTGTAGACTCTGGAGGATGTAGTACTGCTGTAGCTTTTTTCTCCAGTGAGATTCTTTTCCAGTTCCGGCACTTTGCAAGGCTCTTTGTTTCTGGATAATTCTCACATGGTCACTGTAATTGTGTTTTTATTCTGTGTTTATAAATAAGGAAACTTTTTGCTTCTTTAAGAATAATGTGTGTGTGAGCAAAGAGGTTCTCTCTTTTAAGTTTTTAAAAGCAGTTTTTCTGTTTTTCCTCAAAATTATTTCTCGTTTGTTGTACTTGCAATATATAATAATTGTGCTCAGCTGCAGGAACTGGTGCATGCATATATCATTTTTGCACATTTTTACCGCTCTTCCCCCTTCCTACTCTCTCCCCTTCCCAACATCTCCTCTCCCTCTCCACATAATCTGTCTTCCTGTTTTCTTCCATTACTCTTTTTTTATATTAGAGAATTCATGTGATGTTTAACCTTCTGTCTGATTCATTTAACTAAGCATTATGGTTTCAAGGCGGGTCCATTTTCCTACCAGTAACTCCAATTTATCTTCCTTTGTGGCCCAGTAGTATTCCACTGTGTTTGTGCATCAGCTACTCAAGAGGTACCTATTAGGAGTTGTGCTGCTATAAACACAAGTATGCATGTGTCACTGTTGTATGACGTCTTCAATTCTTCGAAAGCTACCCAGAAGAGATATAAGGGGGTCAAATGGGATATCTATTTTCAATTTTTAAGGAATCTCCTTACTAATTTCCATAATAATTTTGCCAGGTTATATTTCCACAGTGTAGAAGCCTTCCTTTTTCTTCACCTTACCAGCATTTGCTGTTTTTTGAGTTCTTGACAAAAGCTATTTTTACTGGAATAAGATGTTACCTCTGAGTTGTTTTGATTTCTCTAGTGGCTAAAGATGCTGAACATTTAAAAAATATATTTAATGGCCATTTGTACCTCTAGATCTGTGAAAATGTGGTTTCATTTTGATTGGGATTCCACTGAATCTGTATATCAGTTTTGGTAGTATGTTTTTTTTTTTTTTTTGACAGTACTAGTTCTACCTATCCAGGAACAGGGATGTCTTTCCATTTTTTGATGTTCTCTTGAATTTATTTTTTTCAGAGTACTGTTGTTTTCTTTTTAGAGGTCCTTTACTTCCTTGGTAGTGTTGACTGCAAGTTGTTTTGTTTTGTTTTGTTTTTGAGGCTACTATGAATAGGATAGCTTTTCTGATCTCTTCTTCAGTATTTTCACTGTTGCTGTACTGGAATGCCACTGATTTTTATGTATAGATTTTGTAACCTGCAACCTGGCTGACTTTGTTGATTAGTTCTAAGAGTCTTCTAGTAGAGTTTTTGGGGTCTTCTATGTAAAGGATCATGTTATCTGCAAATAAGGATACTTTGACTTCTTTCTTTATATGTATTCCCTTTATTTCATTCTCTTGCCTGATGCTCTGGCTAAGATTTTAAGTACTATCTTGAATATGAGTGGTGAGAATGGACATTCTTGTCTTGTTCCTGATTTTGAAAGAAATGCCGTCAGTTTTTCCTAGTTTAGGATGATGTTGGCAGTAGGATTGCCATGAATTGCCTTTATCAGCTGGAGGTAAAGTCCATCTATACCTATTTCCATCAGGATTTTTATCATAAATAGATGCTAGATTTTGTCAAAGACCTTTTTCTGCATAATGAGATAATCATGTGATTTTTGTTCTTGCTTTTATGTGGCATGTTACATTAATTGATTTGCACATGTTGAACAATTCTTGCATTCCTGGGATGAAGCCAACTTGGTCATGATGTATGATCTTTTCAATAGTGTGTTGAATTCTGTTTGTAAGTATCTTGGTAAGGATTTTTGGATCTGTATTCATTAAGAATATTGGCAATTCTCCTGCCTCAGCCCCCTGAATGCTAGAATTACAGACATGTCCCACCGAGCCTTGCTAGTCTTTATGTTGTGCCGAGATACCAAAGCTAGGGCCTTTTTCATGCTAGGAGAATGTTTTAACCAGATGAGAAATGCCCCAACCCTACCTTGCTGTCTCTCCGAGTACCTCATTAAATGTGTCAACTTTGCCTTCAAGGTCTCATGCTCTGTCCTCACATGCTTAAGCTAGCTTCTCAAGTCCTGAATTTCAGCTTGATTTCTTTTTAGATTTCTTACTTCTGTACCAAAATGTTCTTTCATGGCTTGCATTGCCTTGTTTACTTCAGTTAGCTTTTTATTTGTGTCTTCTATAAAGCCATTAACTTTTTATCAATTAAGACCATTATTCCACTATCTAGTAAATTCTTCTTTAAGTTCACTAAACATCTCTTGCACTTGCTCACGTATGTCATGTTCGAAGAGATCCAACTTGCTTTTTGAGTTCTTTTCCTATCAGTTCTGGTATTTGAGGGCCTATGGTATCACTTCAAAGGAGTTAGGCATTTTTGCAAGTGTCTTCTTGCCTTATTTTTTCCTTATTCTTTGCTGAGGATTGTAGGTTTGAGGATCAGTGAAGGCTGAACAACTCTTCCTGAACTGTGCAGATTTCTTCAGTTAGATTGTGTCTTTCCTTGGTATTTTCTTGAGTTTGTTTGTATTTTGATGTTTATGCCCGCTTTCAAGACTACTCAGCTCTTAAATTTGGGAGTCCTTCTAATGACTGACCTTCTAACTGCTTTTGTGTTTCCCTACACTTTTCAGTGACTGAAAAACAAATTATAGTAATGTTGGTGACCCAAAGGCAAGCCAGTTGTTGATACAATGTAGAACAAGCCAGTCACTGTGCCACCATTAACAACATGAACTGAAACTGTACTAATGATATAATCTAAGAAAAAAACAATTATTAACATATCATAAAATTCAGCTGAATGCTAAAACTCTTCCATCCTTAAGATTAAAAATGTGGTCTACTCCATTAATACAGCTACGTAAACATACCAAATATTATTTTATTAAAAGAACTATGTTGGCAACACTTTACTGCTGTTAGTAGAAGAGAAATCTGTGGTAATCACCTTGGCTAAACTAATAGCCAAAGGTTACTAACTCTTAATATACTCCAACCACCATACAACCATTAATAGTAAGAGAGGTATCACTGGTAATATTTTAATTGAAGACAAATAATTTTTTGCATAATAACCAGTTAAATGCTGTAACTCTTTCACTCTTGACATTAGAAATGTGATCTGTCCTCTACAGGTAACTAGAGAAATAAAATATTGACTAATCAGAAAGATCTAAAGGTGGTAAAGCAGTCTGCATTAATGTCCTAGGCATAGCCAAATAATAAGTTACTAACTCAATAGGATAAACTAGATAGCTACATATTATTAATGCTTAATAAAAAGAATAAGAATGGGTAGTGTTTAGGAAAGGGGGACTGAGACAAAAAGTTAGTTTTGGAAAAGAAGGAAGAGGAGAAAGCATAGAGAAAAATGAGATAAAGTTCTGACTCAAGTTCAGCAGAAAGTAAATAAAATTAGGTAAAAGTAACACAAAGAAAGGTTAAGAGGAAGAGATGAAAAAGATAGAGAGTGACACAAGTGTCTATAAAAAGGCTATTTTAAAAACACAGACAGAGGAACTCAAAACTAAGATAAAAACAGCAACAACCAAAGACACAAGCTCAAAATACACGCAAGGGATAATTGAGATGAGACCAGACGTTTTCACGGTGCTATTTAGATAAGCAGTCTCTTTCCTTGTCCTGTGCTACTGGTGTCCACTGTCCACCAATATGGAGGAGGGAGGAGAGAATAGCTCTTGCCTTTGGCCAGGTATGATTCTCCGCTCAGTTTTTGCTACCCATGAGACCTGTCCCTGTCCTTCCTGTGTCCACATCCTCAGAAGTGTGTTTTCCCTGAAGGACTTTACTCCAGTTACCAAGCTAAGGCATTTCTCTGGACAGTTATGAGGGTGAATCTGGGGAGCCGAAAGCCCACTATGTTCTGTGCTGGGCGCAGGCAGCAAGGAGGACCCAACAGTCCAGTGCCCTCCAGCGTGCCTTGTTCACTCCCAGCCCCCACAGCAAATCTCTTCTGTCTGTCTTGGCTTCTCTCCCCTGTGGACAGATCTTTCTGCTTTCCGTGGCTTGCTGTCACTGTGGTCACAACTATTCAGGAAGTCAGTGGCCTCAGCCTCTTCTCCACAACTATCTTTTGTGCCAGCTCCTTCTCAGGCACTAGTTAAGTGTTGTCAAAGTCCTTGTGTGTCCTGTTCTGTGGCTCCACAAAACAGGTTGAACCAGGGCTCTTCCCAAAATGGCTCTTGACTACATACGACTGGCCATAGGTGCTCCTGCCTAGTATGGCGCTGCTGAGAACTGCTTCTCTCAAACTGGTCTTCTTAGCGGCAGGGAGACCTTTTCAAGAGGAAGCTCCTGGTACGTTTGCAGTTCACACTATGAGGCTGGGGCTGCTCGGCTTTATTAATTCCTGTGGCTCCTGGCTTCAGGCTTGCTTTGTGTCTGTACCTCCTGGCTGTTCACTGCTGCTCACCGTGCCTCCTGGCCGGCCTGGGGTGGCTTCCCGGGTTGGCGTGTTCTCTAGCTTCTCGTGCTTCCTCTTGGTTTCTGACTCTACTGTGGCCTCCTTTTAATTCCTGGAACTTTTCTTTTACTCTAAGCTAAGTTGAGCAGATAGGTTATCATTATCATCGTTATTATTATTATATTAGAGTTCAACTTTTTGGATAGGCCTGTGAGGAGCCACTCAGCAGGGGATCCTACCTGGTTGCCATCTTGTCCAGACTCCCAGAAATTTTCTTGGTTGCAACTGAAAACTACTTAAAGCATGATGCATGTGTGAGGGAGAAAGAAAGGGAAGGAATAAGGGAGGGAAGAAGAGAGAGAGAGAGAGAGAGAGAGAGAGAGAGAGAGAGAGAGAACGAGAACTGACAGTAAAGATTTGGAGGTATAAGAGGTATCTCCTGGAACCCAAGGGCAGAAATTACCCAGGACTCTCCTCTCAGGAGGTATCTGAAGCTGGAAGGGCTTGAGGAAGGCGCCCTGATCGTTTGTTCCTCCCTCACTTTACCTTTTCCCTCATGATTCTCATCCATTCAGCCATCCACCCATTTGTCTGTCCATACACCCATCTGTCTATCCATCCATCCACACATGTTCTGACCATAAAGACTGCTTCAGCTCCCAAAGATTACATTTCTGCTGTTTTTGCATACAGCGCAGACTAACTTAAAACCTTTATATTTTGTTCAAATTTTCTGGGAAGGACGCTCTGGGAGGCCCAGCCTGATTGAACTAGATGTGCTCAGCATTTACCCACATGAGCAGGACTGGGGAAGTTCTCCAAGAGAGGATTGCCAGCCTCTGAACAGACACCTCCACAGGTGTCTGCCACAGTCACCCTGTGAACTCGCAGCCCTGGCCCGACTCACTGCACAGTGACCTTCATTCGATAGGGTCACCTTACTCATATCCTCTTGGCCTAGGGCTTCCATTTACCTAGGAGGTTGTTCTTTAACTTCATGGACTTGCTTGTTAATTTTAGCTGCTATCCTTAGTGAGGAGATTTAAGGAATGCTCGCTACTGACAGCCACTATCAGTTCAGGGGGTATTTTTATCCCCTTTGGCCTATAGGCAGCAACATCCTTGGACTGAGAGCTGGAGCAAAGAGCTGGCTCAGGCTGCAGGGGGTTAATGGAGCCAGGGCAGGTGACGACAGGACTTCTATTATTACCAGGCACCGGTTCTCTGACCTCTGTGCCTGTAACTCACACTGGGCATGGGGACAAAGGGATTTCTGAGGCGCTTTCATCGCCTAAGGTGTTTGTCATCCTGTGTTAATGACTTGCATTTGTGGTTAGTTGAATCAGAGACAAAAAGGAGCAAGGGATGGACAGAGGGCGTGGCTGCTTGGCTACAGAACTGAGGTTCAACCTGTCTCCTGGACTTCAGGTTGCCTTTACCTAAAGGTCAGGGCAGATTTACCTTACAGGGGCCAAAAGCTTCAGTTGAAATTTAGATGAACCGAAATGGCAGAGTGCCTGGGTTTAAATAAGAGTCACCTATGTTGTCTGTGCTGAGTCTGGGATTTGGAAAGTGTTCCCTGCCCTAGGAGTGACTCACGGCCACCTTAATCCAACACGCAGTACCTCCCTAATGCAAGATTCCCCCCAAATGCCTCATCTAGTTGCCTCACAGGTGGATTGTGAAGCGTGATTTACTGTTTGGCAAGAATCAGTGATGCCAGTTCTGAAGTAGCACCGATGGCGAGTGGAGTTGTAGGTGAGAGGTTATTTCCTGCCTCCGTCCAAATCTTTGAATATAGGTCTCCACTTTGTCAAAGGCTCTCACTAGATGGAAAGGCTTCCTGAAGGTGGATGGAGTTAATGCCAAGGAGTAAAATTTCACTGGCGTGATCTGTGTTTTGTGGCTGGTGTTTTATTATATATGGCATGTTCCAGCACTGTTGTTTTCCAGGCCAAGCCCCATGGCTGCCACCTGTTTTACCCCAGGCCCTGTGCTTCAAATTCTAAATGGAGAGCAGTAGGGAGTGATCGTTATTATTAACAGGAACTGAGGCCCTGCTATTCTCAGTTGTGGGTGACCTGGGATGGGGTCAGACAAAATACCTTGGCTAGCTTTTAGCTTTTCTATGAACTCTTGGTTATGATGGGAGTGCTTGGGTCCCATGAGGGAAGGCTCACCCTTGGCAGCTTCGGTCTGTGACGCCTCGGCTTCCTTCGCATGCCTTTGCTGTGCCTGACACCTTACACTTGGACTATTCTTTGATCTAGACACCCCACACAACACCTGTTCCCGCCCTGACTTTGATGTCCCCACCATCATGCTAAGAATCAGCTCTTCTTGGAAGCTGCCTTCAAATTCCACCCTGGTTTCCCAGTTACTCAGGGGACCTTTACGATGTCCAACCCATGACACCTTCTCACTGCTCCCTGCACTTGCCGCACTGGGTGGTGGCTCTGACTCCATGCCGGTGAGGAGGTGTGGTTCTCATCCATTTTAGAGTACTTGGGCCCCACTGAGGGCCTGTCTTACTGTGTGTGCCCCTTTACAGTAGGTGTTCAGAAGCCTGTGCACTAGAACGCAGTCCCTCAGGGCTGCTGGGACCCAAACAGAGCCAGTTGATTTTCATTTTGAATGCCATTCCATCAAGCCCTGCGATCTGGTCACTACAAAGAACAAAAGGTCCTTCAGAGAGGAGGGTGGTTTCTAGTTAATAGTGGATGGTAGGTGGTGAAGATCCTTCTTTCTGTAGCCATTTTCTGATTTCTACTTTTGAATCACTGCTAAGCCAGCTTTAAAACTTACATTTCCCCTAGTATTTTACCTTCAGATGTTTCAGATCAAAATAAGGAAAACATGCAGAAGCGCATGTGATGTGAGTTTGTCTTTGATGATGAAAAACCTTGGGAGACACTGAGAAGAATATAGAGCCATTTCAGCCTCTGCCAGATTTTGTATATTAAAGCTGACTTCTGCCACTGTGTAGGCTTTTTATTTGTTTGTAATGGGTTTTTTTTTTTTTTGGCCTTTCTCTACTGTCTTTGGCTGTAACTGAAATCATTCTACATACTTACTTTTTTTAAACCACAAATGATCCTCACTGAGCTGCCACCACTACCAGCAGCAGCAGCAACTGTTTATTACACATTTGCTAGAAGGGATTCAATAACCTACTTAAAAACTTTTTTTTTCTCATGATAGACTATTACTCACCCCCTCCCAGATAAATGGGTCTTCTCTTCCAAACACTGCAGAACCATGTCATTTATCTCTACAGCAGTAATTTCGGAGAAGTGGCTGCCAAATCTTTTCCCCTTCTGTAGCAGATTTTTAAAAATAGGGTAAACATGAGTGCAGATTTATCCTATTTTAATGAGCACTTCTTTACAGCAAAAGCAAAACAAACTATTTTGTTAATAAGCGTGATTTTCCTTTCCAACCTTGCAGGGTCTTTGATAGGCCAGCCATTTCTCTTCATGAAGCCTTGGTCCCACCTTGGCTGGCTTGTTGTTCCTGCCTGCCTGCCTGCCTGCCTGAGGAGTTGATTGTCGCCTCAGGGCTGTGAATTGTACCCTTCCTGTTCTAGGTGGTGTCAGACTGGAGGTTGGGAAGGAGATTCTGATGGAAAGGAGAGCTACTCGGGCTGAAGCCTCTGATCCCTTCTCCCCTTGCTGTGCAGCCAAGGAGAAAGCGCCGGGTTACCTTGGTATCTGGCTGCAGACCATGGATGGGGCTGAGGCAGAGGGAACAAGTGAGGGAGGTGGGGGTGGCATTTTCACCCCGTGTCTGGCTTTTGGACTTCAGACATGAAAAAGATTTTGTGTGTGTGTCTGTGAACTAGAAGTGGATGAAATTTCCCTTTGAAGGTTTTATCTTTGTAACATCTACTGCCTTTAAAACTGTTGCCAAGGACACTAACTCTGGCAGCCTACAAATGGCCACTCACCTACTGACCCGGTTCCAGTAATCAGATGTTCAAAATAGTTGGGAATTCCTGTGACTGCCAGGCACCGCCATGAGGAAGGTGGAGGTAAGTGGGCTGATTAACAGAAAGATGTGAAAGGCTGACCTACTTCCAGGGATGCTTTGAGATGGCTTTTCCATCCCACTCCTCTGCATGGCCCCTGTAGCCACGGCTCCAGATGAACACCTCCCGTGCAGTTGAAGCTGTGGGAGGTGTCGGCAGCACGTGCCCACCGTCTGCCCCACCCATTGCTAGCCTGCTCTTTCTACCCAGGTCCTTTCCATGGACAAATACAGCATCATCATTGCTCATTAGAGCTCTTCCCACCAAATCCTGCCTCTCCCCGTGTCAGTCACACTCGGACAAGGGCCAGGAGTGGAATCACATGGTGTGCTGTGTTTTGTAGTCTTCTATTTAGTTTATATTGGCCAACTGTTGTGGTTAGGATCTGGAGTGTCCCCCAAAAGTCTCATGTATTTTAATGGAGCCATGTGATGTTGGTGGATTGGGGTCTGGTGTGGAGGGGTGGATTGCAGTTAAGTTAGGATTAACAGTGTTTAGTGGTCACACCTGGATGCAGGAGGGACTGGTTACTGGGCGGAGTCCTGAAAGGATACATAAGCTGCACCTGCCTTCCTGGAGGACAGGAACTAGTCTCAGATGGCCTCAGCTTGTCTTCCTGTTTGTCGGGGAAGCTGCCTTTCCCTCTCTCTCTGCCATGTACTTTGCTTGTTGCTGGCCACCCCTGAATGGACTGTGACCTTCTTAAACTGTGAGCTAAAATAAACCTTTCCTTTCCTAAGTCTGTGGGTGTCAGGTATTGAATCACAGCAATGAAAAAGTAACTAAGACAGAAATTGGTACCAGAGCAGTGGGGTCGTTGCCGTAGTTTACCTGAAGATGTGGTTCAGAAGTCTTTGGAACCGATTTGCAGAAGGAATTTGGAAAGGTTTGGGGATGCAAGCTGGAGAAGCCTTTGAGTGCTCTGAGCCGAACTTGAGGGGAGATTCTGGTCGGAGCTCAGAAGACCAGAATGCTGATAGAAGTGTGGATTGGAAAGGCCAGGCTCAAGAAGTTTCAGATGGGAAGGAGGACTGTATCGGCAAGTGGCCTAAAGACCATGTGTGCTACACTCTGGCAAAGAGTTTGTCGGCATTTTGCCCTGGTCCAGAGACTTTGCCTGAAATCGAGATTAAGGGCAGTGGACTGCTTACTCTGGTGGAGGAAATCTCAAGACAGACTGAAGTTAAAACTGTTACATGGCTACTGTTTGCGGCTTTTAGCCAGCTTTATGGTGAAAGACAGGAGACAATGGCAGAGAGAACAGATGTAAAAAGCTCACAGTCTGGAGTAGAAAAGCATGTGGTTGTTCAAGAGACTAATGTTAAACAAAAGCCAAGAAGTTGGAATCAGGACTGTAAGAAAGAGGCCTTCACAGTGACTCAGGAATCAGCAAGATCCCACCCTTCGCCAATCAAAGGTTGCCAAGGCAAAAGATCTCGTCCTGTGAAGAGTACCCCAGGACTCCCTGTAGGGCCAAACAGGAAAGTGTTTGCTGGAGTTCAGCTTCCTAGGGTTCAGCAATCCAGGCACTCAGAAGCTGCTGCAACCATGGCACAGAGGAGCCAGATTCCTGCTCAAGCCAGTGGCGGATCTTGGAGACGTCCACGTGGTCCCGGCTTTATAAGCTTGCAGAGCCCAACAGTTGTGGGTTCATGGAGACTTCCACCCAGGTTTCAGGGGAAGGCCTTGGAGGCCAAGCAGTGTGCCCCTGGGAGGGCAATGTGTGAAACTGTGAAGGAGAAGCCTAGGGTCCATTGGAGAGCCCGAAAATTTGGAGAAGCCAGGAGCATGGATTGTCGGCAGCAGGCCGTGAGTGGATCCAGCCCAAAGTAGAGAAGATGGCGGTTGCAGTCAGCAGCAATGCCACAGGGGTGGGACCACCCAAGCCCCTAGGAGGTCATGCCTCACCAGCATTTACCCCAGTTGCTGGACATGAAGCTACAGGATTTAACACTTGCCCTGCCGGATTTAGGAACTCTTGTCCTATTGCCTTTTATTACCTTATTCATCCCTTTTGGCATGGAAATGTTTACCCTGTGCCACTTTATGTTGGAAGTGCTTAACTCTTT